>ML784705.1:87371-101549 GCA_009831015.1 Picea engelmannii | reverse complement strand
GCTAGCCCTCCTAGCTTAACCCCTGGCCGATGTGACCATCACTCCAAGACCAATACCTTACCCCTCATCGGGGTTTCGGGGTTTGTGATTCCTAAATGCATACACCTACGGGATTCCCGATCCCTCGAATCCCGATCCTCCATCGTGCTGACAGCTGGCCTCCACTATGGCTCTGTCCTCCTCCGCTTCTATGCTGACAGCTGGCCCCCGCTGATTGGGGTTTCGCGTTTCACGATTTTAAAGTGCACAAAACTCTCGCTCCCAGGATCTCCGATAACCCGATTTGCGATATCCTCTGGATCGTTGACAGTTGGCCTCCACTACGCTTCTGTCCTCCTTCTCTGCTGCGGTGACAACTGGCCCCCACTCATCGGGGTTTCGCGTTTCACGATTTCGAAGTGCCTAAACACCACGTCCACGGGATTCCCGATTTCCCGATGGCTTCAACTCCGATGGCGCTAGATGATTTCCACGTGTCCCTCCAACGGACGATCCCAATTTCGTCGGGATTTCGAGACTTCCAATGTCCCGTTCCTCTTGTCCTCAGGAACTCTGATTTCCCGATGAATGCTTATGCCAACGGTCGCTTGATCTCCGACACCTATCCCTCAGATGGACGACTCTGGTCTTGTCGGCGTTTCGAGACCTGCAAGTCCCGATGCCTGGTGCCTCGGATCTCTGATACGGACGATCTCGTGACACGTGTCCCTCTTCAGACGGACGGATCAGATTAACTCTCCGGATTTCGAGACTTTCAAAATCCCAGCTCTCATGACCTCGAGAACTCCGATTTCTTGATGGCTGATATCCCGATGCCTGCCGGGACTTCCCTCCTCCTGTTCACGGGGTTAACTCCCATGTGACTCCTGCAGATCCAACGGTTGCTGGTGATCTGATCCAAGATATGACGGCTCAGATAAATCCTCCTCGTGCGCTCCTCTTCCAGAGATTAAACTCCGTGCAACTCCTCCCGATCCAACGGTTTACGGGATTTCCGAGTAAGATCCGACGGCTGTCAGTCTCTTTCTGCTGTAGGCTCCTGTGTGCTTCTCCTGGAGCTCCCCTGGACGTGAATCTTCAACGGTCCAGATCTATTCTCTCCTGCCGATCTGACGACGACTACTGCTCCGCTTGAGCTTGCACAATTTCTCCTCAGACTTGGGAGAACTTATATTTTCCAAGGCCTCTGCCTTGTCTTCTTTTCTCTGTGAACTCCTCGACTGTGAGCTTCACCTACGCATATGAAAATGCTACCCTTCCTGAGATTCTTCTCCTCGAATCCTCAAAGGATTCTCCCAACTCCTGCACTCCTTGCAGAGTCTTCAGATGCACTCACTGGTGCTGTCCCTCCTGAGCTTCTCCGAACACTCAGACCCCTCGGGGGATTTTATCCTTCTTCTCCCTCAGATGGAGAATGGAATGGATACCCTCCTGGCTATCCTTCTGCTCAAGCCTCTTCTTGAGTACTTCTGGGTATTCAGCAACCCAGTGAAAGTTCCCTCAGTGGACCTTTCCTCAACTTCCAGAACTCAAAGAGTTCTTTTCTCCTGTGCCTGCTTGTACACCTTCTCGACGCCCTCTTGACGGAGTATCTTCTTTTCCATAGAACGCTCAACAATTCTGTCTTCCTCCCTTGTGCACCTATGCGCTTTCTCGATGCCCACCTGGCAGAGCTTCTCAGAATCCTCAGTGATTCTGGTCTTTCTCAACTCTCTATAGAGTTCTTCTTCCTTGGTGCACTCCTGTACACACACTCAATGCCCACCTGGCAGAGCTCTCACAGAATCCTCCACGATTCTGTCTGCAACTGTGTTTCAACTACACAGCCTTGCCTCCTGAGGTGTTCAGTAACCTCACAGGTCTTCTTCCTGAGTTGTTGACTTCAGTCCTATGCCTTAGCATGTCTTTGTCTGACTCCTCAGAGTTCAGAAGTGCATACTATGTGCACGACTATCAAAACCCTCAACGTTCTGTCACACCCTCCTAGTGTGAAGCCTCAAAGACCTTCACCTGAAATCAACCCAACTCCTGCATAATGCATCAACATAACATACATTCACAGCATGAAAGGAACACACACAGACATCCACATAACACAGAATCAATGCAGGAAAACTGTTGTTGTATTATAAATGGAAAAATGCCTGTATCTCTACAATGGTGTTCCTGAGCTCTCTCTAGCTCCTCTCCTCTCTGCTCTACATGCAGATGCTCTATAGCTCAACTAACTCAAAATGAGATATGAAAATCTATTTTACCTGAGGGGCTCATCGAGCGCTTTCCTCCAGGATTTACCTACCCTAATAAATTACAATCAATGGGCTGTCTAGTCCAGAATCGGATCTAGATCTCAGCCATACACATATTAAATGCCTATCTTATCTACAGCCTGCGTAAAGGCATGGCTTCTATGGCTCACCAGCCTAAGACATTAAATTACATTGAATTTCAAATTCAAAATGAGGCTGCGCCTCTCTTCAGCCTTTGAATGCATGCGCTGACGTGGTTGGCTGGCTGGCTGGCTGCATGGAGAGATGCCCCTGCATCATACTCCATAGCTGCAAAAATCATGATCTCCTACTCATGACCTTCCCCTCTGAACTGTTGGAAATCCTCCTGGATCCCAAATAAGTCTTTGGAGCTTTTCATCCACTCCATCCTACTGCTGCTGCTGCTTTACTGCTGCTTCCGTTGCCTCTTCTCTGCCCAGCTGCTCCTCGCTGGCAGTTCTTGCTGACCCCAACATCAACTTTCTGATATCCTCTATCTCTCGGTCCAACTGCTCCAATGGCTGGCTTTGTTGTTGCAGTCTCCTTAGCTGTAAAAATTTTTGGTCATTGGGCAGATCATCATGATCTCCCACGCCTTCCTCATCTATTTCCAACTTCACCTGTTGGATGTGCCTTCCCTGCACTTTTATCCTTTCCTCCAGGGCTTCAAATTGATCCCACAGATCAACAAAGAAAATGTTGTCTGCTTCTTCTTCCTCTGTTTCTGCAACCTCCCATGTTGCAGTCTCTTCAGCTGCATTGCTGAAAATATCGAGCCATTCCTTAGAATGCTCATCATCCTCTTCTTCTGCTTCTGCTGCAAATTCCCCTGTTGCAGTCTCTTCAGCTTCAATGCTGAATGCGTTGAGCCATTCCTCAGAATGCTCACTCTCTTCTTTGTCCTCTTGGGCAGCTTCCAAATTCTGCTCCCATTTTTCTTCTTTTCTGACAGTCATAGCTGACTGTTCTTCTGTTGTTGTTGTATCATCTGCAACAGAATTTTTTGCCTCCTCCTAGGCATATGGTAGGAATATCCCAATTCCCCCAATCATCAGAATATCATCCTGATCCTTTACCTCTGTCAGCTGCACCTGCTAATCCAAGTCCATCTCTGAATTTATGAGACTATCAGACAGTCTCATTTGCTCTGTCAGCTCCTCTGGCTGATCCAAATTCATCTTCTCATCCCTGCCCATCTGGCAATATGGGATTCTTTCACTACCTCCCTGGCAGATTTTGAGATCAACCGATCCCACCTTCATCAGAACTCCTTGCTGAATTGAACTCTTTATGAGACCTTCAGATGGTCCCAAATTTTCATCTCTCCCCTTCTAGCAGTCTTCGATGCTTCCGCTGCCTTCACGACAATCTTCGAGATCCCTCAACGATCTCTTTTCATTGCCCTCCTGGCAAATTGAAATTCCTCGACTGTCCTCCTAACAGTCTGCGAGATCCTCAACTGATCTCAACTCGTTGCCCTCATGGCAAACTGGAACTTCTACTTCTCTGCCCACCTGGCAGTGCTTGAGACCTTCAGCTGATCCCAATTCATCCTCTTCATCATCATTGAGACCTCTCCCAGTCTCTGGCCAACAGTGATCAATCATCTTCTCCTCTGTGGCCTTGAGGTTTTCAGCATACCTCAACTACTTTCTCAACAGCCTGCGCTGCCCTCTGACCATCAACTCCTTGACTGGCCATTTTTCTTTTTCCTTCTTCATGGGAGATTCACGCATTCGTCTCATCCTCCTATCTTGCTGCATCCACAGTTCGAACTCCTCTATGTCTGCCTTTAATTCATAGAGGTCTTTATCAAATTCTCTATCCAGTTTTGCAAGTTTTTCTGCCTTTCTCTTCTTCCTATGCCCTTCAGTAGCCATCTTGCTCTGTCTGTCTGCCTCTCTGACAGATCTGCTGCTGTCACTCCTGCAATCCTGAGTGTTCCAACTTTATCTTACAGTCCTGTTGACTGTCTATAGACTGCTGCCTACCTGCAAACAAGTCCTTATAGAGTCCTCAGTAACTCTGTCTTCTTCGACCTCCTCTGTCTGCAAGATACAAATAGAATCCTGCTCTAATACCACTTGACGTGTGTATCAGAGTGCTTCTCTTTTCTCCTCACTTCCTCTTTCCTGCAGTATATAGACAATAAATTAGCTCTGATACCACTTGATGCAAGCGAGGTCTTCCCTACACCCCACAGGGTCTCTTCCACCTAACCTCCTGCTCAAAGGATCGATCTTATCCCTTATCTTCGAGACGGTGCAGCTCCTTAGATTCCTCCTACTGGAATCCTTTGCTAAAACTCGACCCAGTCCACAGGTCCTTCCTTCTCTCATTCATGGTCTCCTGCACTCACCGTGACCTTTTCCCCGACTGAATCTCAGGTCATCGGGGTTTCGCAATCCTCGTGCTCGAGAGTCACTGTACTCCCCAAGTCCCAATTGTCGATGAGATCCTTCTCTATGATCTATACCCTATCGGCTATACCCTGGTCCATATGACCTGCTCGTATATGACCGCAGCCATATTCTCCATCGGAGTTTTCCCTATCGCGATATCAAAGGGTATGGACTCCTTGTCCCTGGGATTCCCGATTTCCCGAATCGCGACGCACCTTTGACCACGCTAGCCCTCCTAGCTTAACCCCTGGCTGATGTGACCATCACTCCGAGACCAATACCTTACCCCTTGTCGGGGTTTCGGGGTTTGTGATGCCTAAATGCATACACCTACGGGATTCCCGATCCCTCAAATCCCGATCCTCTGTCGTGCTGACAGCTGGCCTCCACTATGGCTCTGTCCTCCTCCGCTGCTGTGCTGACAGCTGGCCCCCACTAATCGGGGTTTCACATTTTGTGATTTCAAAGTGCACAAAACTCTCTCTCCCAGGATCTCTGATATCCCGATTTGCGATATCCTCTGGATCATTGACAGCTGGCCTCCACTACGCCTCTGTCCTCCTTCTCTGCTGCGGTGATAGCTGGCCCCCACTCATCGGGGTTTCACATTTCACGATTTCGAAGTGCCTAAACACCACGTCCATGGGATTCCCAATTTTTCGATGGCTTCAACTCCGATGGTGCTAGATGATTGCCACGTGTCCCTCCAACGGACGATCCCAATTTCGTCGGGATTTCGAGACTTCCAATGTCCCGTTCCTCTTGTCCTCAGGAACTCTGATTTCCCGATGAATGCTTATGCCAACGGCCGCTTGATCTCCGACACCTGTCCCTCAGATGGACGGCTCTGGTCTTGTCGGTGTTTCGAGACCTGCAAGTCCCGATGCCTGGTGCCTCGGATCTCCGATACGGACGATCGCGTGACACGTGTCCCTCTTCAGACGGACGACTCAGATTAACTCTTGGGATTTCGAGACTTTCAAAATCCCAGCTCTCATGACCTCGAGAACTCCGGTTTCCCGATGGCTGGTATCCCGATGGCCGATATCCCGATGCCTGTCGGGACTTCCCTCCTCCTGTTCACGGGGTTAACTCCCGCGTGACTCCTGTAGATCCAACGGTTGCCGGTGATTTGATCCAAGATTTGACGGCTCAGATAAATCCTCCTCATGCGCTCCTCTTCCAGAGGTTAAAATCCGTGCAACTCCTCCCGATCCAACGGTTTACGGGATTTCCGAGTAAGATTCGACGGCTGTCAGTCTCTTTCTGCTGTAGGCTCCTGTGCGCTTCTCCTGGCACTCCCTTGGACGTGAATCTTCAATGGTCCAGATATTTTCTCTCCTGCCGATCTGACGATGGCTGCTGCTCCGCCCGAGCTTGCACGATTTCTCCTCAGACTTTGGAGAACTTAGATTTTCCAAGGCCTCTGCCTTGTCTTCTTTTCTCTGCGAACTCCTCGACTGTGAGCTTCGCCTGCGCATATGAAAACGCTGCCCTTCCTGAGCTTCTTCTCCTCGAATCCTCAAAGGATTCTCCCAACTCCTGCACTCCTTGCAGAGTCTTCAGATGCACTCACTGGTGCTGTCCCTCCTGAGCTTCTTCGAACACTCAGACCCCTTGGGGGATTTTATCCTTCTTCTCCCTCAGATGGAGAATGGAATGGATACCCTCCTGGCTATCCTTCTGCTCAAGCCTCTTCTTGAGTACTTCTGGGTATTCAGCAACCCAGTGAAAGTTTCCTCAGTGGACCTTTCCTCAACTTCCAGAACTCAAAGAGTTCTTTTCTCCTATGACTGCTTGTACACCTTCTCGACGCCCTCCTGACGGAGTATCTTCTCTTCCACATAATGCTCAACAGTTCTATCTTCCTCCCTTGTGCACCTATGCGCTTTCTCGATGCCCACCTGGCAGAGCTTCTCAGAATCCTCAGTGATTCTAGTCTTTCTCAACTCTCTATAGAGTTCTTCTTCCTTGGTGCACTCCTGTACACACGCTCAATGCCCACCTAGCAGAGCTCTCACAGAATCCTCCACGATTCTGTCTGCAACTTTGTTTCAACTACATAGCCTTGCCTCCTGAGGTGTTCAGTAACCTCACAGGTCTTCTTCCTGAGTTGTTGACTTCAGTCCTGTGCCTCAGCACGTCTTTGTTTGACTCCTCAGATTTCAGAAGTGCATCCTCTGTGCACGGCTATCAGAACCCTCAACGTTCTGTCACACCCTCCTGGTGTGAAGCCTCAAAGACCTTCACCTAAAATCAACCCAACTCCTGTAGAATGCATCAACATAACATACATTCACAGCATGAAAGGAACACACACAGACATCCACATAACACAGAATCAATGCAGAAAAACTGTTGTTGTATTATAAATGGAAAAATGCATGTATCTTTACAATGGTGTTCCTGAGCTCTCTCTAGCTCCTCTCCTCTCTGCTCTACATGCAGATTCTCTCTAGCTCAACTAACTCAAAATGAGATACAAAAATCTCTTTTACCTGAGGGGCTCATCGAGCGCTTCCCTCCAAGATTTACCTACCCTAATAAATTACAATCAATGGGCTGTCTAGTCCAGAATCAGATCTAGATCTCAGCCATACACATATTAAATTCCTATCTTATCTATAGCCTGCATAAAGGCATGGCTTCTATGGCTCACCAGCCTAAGACATTAAATTACATTGAATTTCAAATTCAAAATGAGGCTGCGCCTCTCTTCAGCCTTCGAATGCGTGTGTGCTGACGTGGTTGGCTGGCTGGCTGGCTGCATGGAGAGATGCTCTTGCATCAATATAAGATCCTTATTCTTATTGTATCTCATTATATAATATTCATATACATTATTTAATATATTATCCTTTATGGATTATAACATGTTGTCTTACCTATAGTGGGTATTTACCTAGTGAACCTGCTTGGTTCACCACAGTGGTATCAGAGCTTCGTCTCGATCCAAATTTTGGCCCCAGATAAAGTTTCTCTAAAATCAGGTCTTTGACCTCATATTGTCCATTGACCATTTATAAATCAAATATTCTACACATTTCAACTAAAGTAAGAAAGTCATTATGCACAAAATAAAAAAAAATATAGAAAAAAAGAGGAGAAAAAAAAAACAAAACAAAAGAAAAAAAGAAGGTTTTTCTTAAGGTGCATGTGAAGAATTATAAGTGCACACCAAGAAGTTTGAAAGAAATATTCCATATTTGGCATTAGTTAAGTTAATTGTCATTTAAAAAGTGAGAAAAAATAATTTCAAAGAAGAGGAAAAGTGAATATTTTATTTTACTTTTGGAGATTTACCATCCCATGGTTTTGGGAAACCATTGGCCCACGGTATTCCATACCATATATAATATAATGTGTGTGTGTATTTTCCTCTAAAGAAGTATTTCACAAAACTTAGGGTCACGTATGTTGAGCCCTAACCGCCGCTAATAAATATTCAAGAGTATAAAAATGATTTATAAGGTACTTTTTATAAAGTATAAAAACGATTATAAAAATTGGAGTGAAAAGATATATAACAAGGAAGGAGTATAACTAAAAGAGTTCTTTTGGAAAGTGTGAAGGTAATATTAAATTATTTTTCATTAGCTACCAAGGAAAAAAAGAAGAAGAAGAGATTAAGTAAAAATAAAATTACTTTTGGTAAAGTATAAAGAAAATATTCAAAGTTTTTAAACTCTCTATATATAAAAATAAGAATTATCAAGTATTATTTTCTTAAAATAATATAAAGGAATATTAGAGGAAGATATCTATTAAGTCAATACTCTTAAGTCTTATTATTATTAAAGGGATATTATAATAATTATAAGGTCAATTAAAATTAAAAAATGGATTTTAAGGAAAAGATATTTTCTGGTAAAAGTCATCTAAATAGATGCATCATATTATTAACATTTAGAGGAAATATTCAAGAAAAAGAAGTTAGCATCCACATTTTCCCACATAAGAAGAAAAATCACATAAGTATGGATTTGCCGAATCAATTAATAATTCCAAAGACAAATGTAATCGAAACAAAAGACTTTTTTTTTTGCAATAAATATGACATCAAGGATTTATCGTTGACACTTGAAGATTATAAACTCGTATCAAATTTCGAGGTTACAACTATATATGAAAAATAGGTTGATATAATCCTCAGCTCTACTTGGTTAGAAATGCTGGGTAGCTTAATATTAAACCTTGAGAATTTTTTTTGATGTTTTCCAACAAAAAGAAAAAAAGAAAATTACATAACGTCTCAGTAAAGTCAGATTCAATATCTATGTCAAAAAAACTTGACCGGATCTCCAAAATACTACTGTCATACAAACAACAGTCAATACTTGAGATCCAAAAAGAATGTGACAAATTCATCATAGACAAGGATTCATAAAAGTTTCACCTAAAAGCTCATAATCAAAGTTTACTTACCCAGATTAAGAAGATAAAGAGTGATAAGAAGATGGTACAAGACAAGTTAGAAAAACTTATCAATAAGGAATCATTGTTAGATAAAGAGACAATGACTTCACCTATGGAACTACATAAGTCTTCAAATGAAAAAATCCTAATGGTGGTTAAAGTAATTAATACAAACCCAGTCAACCTTACAACTCAAAGGGATTTAGTTGATGTAAAGAGGTCTTCACATGTCGAAGTAGAAACAAGCCAGGGCTATGAAGAAGACTCAATTCCAAGTGTTAATCAAGAAGAAGCTACAAGTACATGAAATAAAGATCAGGTTGCAAATATTCCTTATAGACATCCTAATCAAAAAAATTGATACTTCAACCAATCAATGTATCCACAGAAACAAATGACAAATATGTAAAAAATTATTAGCTGCATTACAAATGATTCTCAAAGTAGAAGTTATCATGGGAGTCAAAATACATCAAATTGTCTACAAGAACCCCATAAAATTCCCATTGTGCAGAAGATCGATTTAAGGTGGGCAGACTCCCTTACAATTCGACGGTTCTACACAACGCTTAGAATATCCTACCGTTTCAAGTCCTCAACGATCACTAATTCAAGAATAAAGAATAAGGAGATGATATTACAAGATAAAGCAAGAGATAAGTCTTCCATAAGCATGCTTTGAAGACAAATCATTTTTAAGGGGAAGGCAATGTTATGAACATAATATATAATAATAAATATAAATACATTATAATAGTTAATGAATAATTAATGAAGAGACACCTTCCCAATGAAAGGTCACGTCTCTTCATGGAAGGGCACCCAAGCGTGGGTATATAAGGCCCTCATTCTTATTGTATCTCATCATATCATATTCAAATACATTATCCTTTATGGATTATAACATGTTGTCTTACCTATATTTAGTATTTAACTGGTGAATCGGCTTGGTTCACCACAGTTGGTAAAACATTTTGGGTTTTCTAATTGGGTTTGCATATAACATTGCATCTTGGACAACTACAACTTGGAATTAGAGGTAATATAAAAAATATGGAAATAATCCATTATGTTTTCACGGTCTCATTTTCCTTGAGAGTGGTAAGAAAAGAATGGTTTGCAAAATGCCCATTAACTAGTTGGTTGGCATCCTTCTCAACGAAAGCCATGCCTTTGTTAAGCCTTGATGATACATATGATGAAGCATTTATTCTTAAAGACTCAACAACCATAACATATAACATCGACTGAAGTAGACAATGTTACATAATTGACTTGAAAGTTCCAATCTCCTATAATTTGACATGATTAATATAAATACACACTACAACATATGTATAGAGAGTCTCCGTAGATATAAGAAAAGATAAGATAAAAACAAGATATTTAATCATTTATAAGATGAATGACCACTCAACTTGATCACAAATATTTTCAAAATTGATCCTAACAAACTTAATGTCAAGGCACTTGGCCCATTTCCAAACGATAATGACGTTAGTATCTAAAATTAGCCAACCTATCATGAACCCTATTTGTATGAGTTTGAGTTTGATAACGTTGGATTATTGAGAGGGGGGGTGAATAAGTAATGAACAATAATTATTACTTTTAACCATAGTATATTCTTCAACAATATTCAACAGTTTATCATTAGCATTCAATATATCATCATCAATATAATCATAAACATCACCACATCACAATAGATACACAATACACCAGAATTTATGTGGAAAACCAAATGGGATAAAACCACAGAATGATTGTCTTATATGTCAAAAGAATACATTCATTGGAAGCACCAAATTCTTGATTCTCCAGCTACAATTGGAAGGAGGCTCCAACCCCCTATTCTCAGGCTGCAACCTGAAGGAAGCTACAACTCCCTGAATTCTCTGGCTCCAACTAGAAGGAGGCTACAACCCCCTGAGTTCTCCAGCTCCAACCAGAAGGTGGCTACAACCACCTATCCTTTCCCTGTACTGTCACCTTGAAATATAAGTGTAGACCAACTATCACTACCATAATCACTACCAATGCCAATGCCACAGCCACTGTCACTGTCACTGCCATTGCCACTGACACTGCCACTGTCACTGTTACATCACCTGTAACTGATCATTAACCTATCACTATATCCAACCTGTGTGTTTGTACCATACCATGCATCAACTGTGTACCAACATGTGAACTATAACATGAATCATTCACAAACCATAACATCAACCATGAATACAACCTGTACCATATACCATAACATGAATCATGTATAGACCTGTACCATATCTTCAATGAAGTATCTCAAAGAACCAATGGATGTACCTCATGCATATTCCACCATACAAAATGAACTCAAGGATATGAACTATAACAACCATGTCATATACTGAACTAGACATAAGAGTGATCCTCACTCATCCAAGCAACAAATGTATACCATATACAAATACCAAACCAACCATGTCAAGTATGCCTCAAGCATACACCATATCATGA
Organism: Picea engelmannii; assembly: GCA_009831015.1. Taxonomy (NCBI): domain Eukaryota; kingdom Viridiplantae; phylum Streptophyta; class Pinopsida; order Pinales; family Pinaceae; genus Picea; species Picea engelmannii. The sequence goes on along the minus strand of ML784705.1, from coordinate 89,962 downwards.
CAAAAAGTAACCATCAAAACAAGTATACAACCATATTGATACCTTTATAGCTGACTTGAATCTCTGAGATGCTGACCTATAGACTTCCTTCAAAATTCAGGGGCTTGGTACCAACAATTAATCAATCTTTCATGAGATTTTCACAGATCCACAACTTTCTTCTCTATTACCCACATATACCCGTGCTTTTCTCCACCATATCCCGCGTACATCTGTGCCCTTCTGAACTATAACCCAAAGATACCTCAGAAACTAGGTTTACCCATGTTTCCTGCAACTGTGAGAATTTCACCCTCGACCTTCCTCAGAAAAATGTTGTCACAACCTTAGAAAAAATATCCCTAGTTCACAAGACATATAATCAATAAAATATGTGTGTGAGTGTGAGTGTGAATGACTCCTTGAGGTGTATTTATACTTGTGCTAGGTAAATTCTCTCCTTAATTTATGGATTCTAGATTTTTCTTGTTACAACAACTTTACTCGTTCATTAAAGACTTGTAAGAAACTAGGGGCTTCTTGACCACTCTTTAGGGCTTACAACTTCTCAAGTCCATATATCCATAATTGTGAGGAACTACATGGTGTTCCAAATTGTTATTAGATAAATCCGTAAGTGTGGACACAAACCGATCTCCCTAGATCCACCTAGATCTAGAACAAAGCAAGACATAACATGACTCTTTCCCTATATTTTGACCATTGAATTAAATAGGAGGCAAGAACAAAGAACATACCTTATTATTGTTTCCTATGGTCTTTGTTTCTCCTGCTTCACTCCAATGCTCTTGTGCAGTCAAGATCAAGACAACACAAACCAACCAAAGTGAAGAAAGCACAATCTATTCAATAGTCAATCTATGTATATGATCAAGGAATTATACAATAAAGTGGAAATAGATTTATGGGAAATGGACATATTACTGTATCATATTAATGGAAAGTAAATATTAAAACCTGAGCCTTGATGTCACAAACTTCCTTTCGATGGCCCTTGGCTCTGACACACACACTTGCTCACTTGCATGAAGAAGATCAACCCCTTAGGATAAACTTGTTGGAGTCTTCAAGCTGCTGTAGCTTCAGTCCTTCACACAATTCTTCTCACCAGTTATCCAATGAATCTTGCTTAACCTTTCTTGCTTAACCTTTTCCATGAGAATTCCCTCAATATATAGGAGAGAATGAATTAGTTACTTGGATAAGAATGATCCCAAAATATTAGGGAATACAGTACTAGGATAACCATTAGAATGCCATCTCATCCTTCTAGAAGATTCCCTTCTAGAAGCATCGAGAATTCATCTTTTTCCTTGCTTTAGAAAGAGTTCGCACCCTAGTAGTTCAACACAGTGTGAACCTCTCGCACCCTGGCTTAAGGCAGCCTGCAAGAATCATGCATTCTTGCAGGCAAATATACTAGTAGCCTGCGAACAGTCTTCAAAAATGATATTTCTGGAAAGAGAAGAAAGTAACTTTTTCTCAGGAGAAAGTTCTTATGAAGAGCTTGAGTACACCATCATTCATACATCATCGTGATGACCAAAATCATGGGTAACAGAATGCCCCCCAAAGTATGAGGGTGGAACCAGTGACAACCGATAGACTTTGTAAGCTGCATGTGTGTGTTAGGAACCAGGAGCACACCTAATCAGAAACTTGCGAACAACCAAGCATATGCAGAATATCATATATAACCATTCTGAGGTAGGCATTCCCATACTCAGATCATAGACTGATGACATTATAGACATGGGTCATGGCTACCAATCATACACTGTGGATCCATGCCGTCAAAATATAGCATAGCCACCAGAATACATTGTGGATCTATGCGAGAAATTTCAAATCAAGACGACATAGCCATGAGACATACATAGTGGATCTATGTGTCACAAATTATACATACTCCATCGCAACCTGGATCGCAAAGATGATATCCAGGGTCTTCAATTTTGTCTCCCAAAGTACGAATCTAACCATGTGATTACATGTGTTGAAGTCGAACATGGTAGAAACCACTTGATTACTGGTCATTGATGAAACCGTTAACAAGTGTGAGGGAAATCACCCTTGATGTCAATGACTCCCAAGGTACCATAGTACAATCCATCGAGTGTGAATAAATGAGTTGAAGTTGAACATCCGATGGAATCTTTCAATCAGGAGTCAATGATGTAAACTCACTGTCGAAAGCGAGGAAACCTACCATTGAGGCATGCAAGCTCCAAGGTACTAAATAATTTTTAAGTCTTGATTCCAGATAATGAGCTAAAGTTGACAGAACAAAACTCGTCATAGGAGGGCCTTGATGTATCCCTCATCAATGACACAAAATGAGTAACAAAGTTTGAAGGTAAAACAGAGTATGATGTGAATTGGACTGGACACAGGGAAGACCGACACAGAGAGAATGGATAATTGCATATGGCCGACTCAATATAGGTTTCAAATGGACTTCTCTTGAACATATGAATGACACGACTAATGATTTGGCAGCATTGACTCAAAGACGACACAGGGAATGAACTTGTAGCAAATCGAATGAGAGACAAATGGATTTCCCAAACCAGCTTCAAATGATGAATAGG
>ML784705.1:55368-74310 GCA_009831015.1 Picea engelmannii | reverse complement strand
ATTAAGTGTGAGAACCAAGTGCACATGAATTATTATTAATATTCATGAAAAAGAAAGTAATTAAGTGTGAGAATCCACCTCACATTTGGTTTCCTATTTTTTAGGGAAGGTGGAGGATCTCATGGATTGTTGAAATATTTCCTCCTTAAAATCCTTGAGAGATATTTCCTCCCCAAAATCCTTAAGAGATATTTTCTCCCTAAATATATTAGAGATCCCTCTCTTAGTGGATCTGATGAGAGATCCTCTCCATGGTGGTTAAGACTCCAAATCCTATATAATGAGGGATTTCCATGGAAGAGGTGGATATGGAGATTGAGAATTATACCAAACTTATGATCTCATAAGTGAGGCACCATTGAAGCATAATCAGTCTAGATTACTTGAGAAAATGGGTTGCACAAAGAGAACTGGAAGAAGTTGTTGCACCTTCATCAAGTTTGGTTTGTAAGTACTCTTCATTTGTTCTCATTAATATACATACATGCTTGGCCTATTTCTTGCAAGTTTATGTTTGTTCCACTTGAACTTGTCTTCACTAGATAGATTTGTATTTGAGCTAATCTCAATAGAATAGGAAGCTCATTGTATCTTTGTTTGTTCTACATGACCTATTGAAGAGCTTAGGTTTGAAGCTCAACTTGGAATTTGCAAGGACGAACGCCATTAAAAAAGTACACATTTTGCTTCTTCCTCTTTGTAGATTAGCTTAATTAGATCTAAAAGGATGTCAGTGACCAATGATAACACCCTTTCTGTCTTGATTTTAGGGGTCTAGATACCAAGAGGGAATTTTCTTGTCTGTAGGAGGATTCACTTGTAACAAAAAATGGCGACTCCACTGGAGATTGAACCCAGAGCCTTGATCATATTTTCTATTTTTTGTAGCAAGATCGTTAAAAAATGAAACAAAAATCTGGGGATTGAACTCGGAGCCTTGAGCATAGTTTTTATTTTTTGTAGCAAGCTCGTTAAAAAATGAAACAGAAATCTGGGGATTGAGCCTGGAGACTTGAGCATAGTTCTTTTCTTGTGTCAAGCTCATTAAAAAATGAAATAGTCACCTCTCCTATCAGGTCGAGTCTTTCTCCAGATCTCGTAGATGTCGAGTCGAGTGTTTCGTTAGATATCATATTTGAACCTTCTTTTCATCCACCTGTATCATTTTTCTCCATCTAGTACATAAATTGGTGACAACCTCAAAGTTGGTGAATGAATTGAAGCTTTGGGGGGCATGTCTCCAGCCTTTGATGATCATTCTGGAGTTAAGCCACTAACTTTCAAGCTGGGGGTAGAGTACCGAGCTTAGTCTTTGTTCTTTCGCGTGCTCGAAAAAACATGAGAATGTAATCGAGTAGAGTTTTATCACTTTTTCAGACTCGTAAAGGTTATAGGAAAAAGGAACCCCCTGGATTCATCTTTAAACTCTTTTTAGACTCTCTAAAGATGAAAATATTGTCGAGTGATCTTTCTTCCTTTCCCACTCTTTAAAAGGTTTGAAAGGGTGTCTTTCGAGTGATAATTTATCTCTTTTTTGGCCTTGCGAGACTAACATTATGAAAAAGGACAACATTGGATGTGTCTTTAAGTTGTTTTCAGACTCTCTAAATATGAAAAACCACCGAGTATACCTTCTCTGGACTCATTAAACAATCATACATTGAAGGGGCCATACGAGACCAAACCCTTACTTCTTCCAGTTCATTAAACAAAGGAAGAGGGAATTACTAAAGGTGAGTTATATCGAGCATGTGTTATCCTCCTTGAGCTCATTAAATTAAAAAGAGGTACTCGTCTATCTGGATGGGGGAAAAATTGAAGGAAGCAAGGCAAGCAATTTTTGAGAAAATTACCAGTAACCCTTACATTCACCCTTGAACATGACATTTTATCTTTGCACGCATTTCAATCTGCTGAACCTCTGCACTGAACCAATCCTTTGAGTTTCCTCACTCCTTTGGGTCATCTGACGTAAAGTCACAACATCCATTGCATTATCAAGTTTTGGTCCGTGTCAAGTTTCTGTTGTTATGCCTCGGTGTTCAAGGGAAGTAACTGCTTTAAGAGTCAACCATCACAAATATCTTGTTTCAATACCCGTGTCGATCCATGTTCATTTGATCTACCAATTACATCTCTGTGACCATTTCATGTTGTTGATGGGGGATACATCAAGGCCCTCCCTCAACGAGTCTGTTCCTGTTGACTTCAGCACATTATCCAAAAGCTAGACTTAGAAACTAGTTAGTACCTTGGGACCTGCATGCCTCAATGGAAGGCCTCCTCATGTCCAACAATGGGTTTACATCATTGACCTCTGATCGGATGATTCCATGGATGTTCGAATTCAGCTCATCCATTCACATTCGTTGGAATGTACTAGAGTACCTTGGGAATCATTGACATCAATGGTGATTTCCCTCACGCTTGTTAACAATTTACATCATTGACCGATAATCAAGTGGTTTTTGCGATGTTCAACATAAACACATCTATTCACATGGTTAGAATTGTATTGCATCAGGATCAGTAAGAAAACCCTAGGTTGAGTGATCAATCTGATATATACTTTGCCCAGGTTGCGACAGATTTTCTTTTGAAGATTGACACATATACTATTACATAGATCCACTGTGTATTGGTCCGTCGCTATGTCTTGTAGTCTCATAGATCCACTGTGTATTGTTTGTGGCTACAATCAGTTCATGTCATGGAACTATAGATCCACATTGTATCTTTGGTGGCTATACTCTTCAGTCAATATGATTATGGATCAGCAGTGTATTGTATGGCAGCCATACCTGGAAAGTCTTTATCACTCAAGAATAGGTATGCCTTCCTTGGGTTTGAAACATGTCATAACATTTGTTTGATGGTTGTTTGTAGCTTCTACTAGGTTCTTTAAGTCCACACCATTGCTTTAATTATTTGTAAAGTGTTTCAGACATCATTCTCTCTTTTGACCTCACACTTTAGGGGGCATTCTGTTACACATGAACTTTGCACACCTAGGTACCTCGCCCTAAGTGTCGTAAAGTGTCATATAAGTGTCTCATACACCTTGACACCATGGAATAATGTATGTCACAATCCCTAGTCAATATGGAGGATGGATATATTACATGAAGGCCAAAATACCAAGTACACATGAATTATTATTAATATTCATGAAAAAGAAAGTAATTAAGTGTGAGAATCCACCTCACATTTGGTTTCCTATTTTTTAGGGAAGGTGGAGGATCTCATGGATGGTTGAAATATTTCCTCCTTAAAATCCTTGAGAGATATTTCCTCCCCAAAATCCTTAAGAGATATTTTCTCCCTAAATATCTTAGAGATCACTTTCTTAGTGGATCTGATGAAAGATCCTCTCCATGGTGGTTAAGCCTCCAAATCCTATATAATGAGGGCTTTCCATGGAAGAGGTGGATATGGATATTGGTAATTATACCAAACTTATGATCTCATGAGTGAGGCACCATTGAAGCATAATCAGTCTAGATTACTTGAGCAAAGGGGTTTGACAAAGAGAACTGGAAGAAGCTGTTGCACCTTCATCAAGTTTGGTCTGTAAGTACTCTTCATTTGTTCTCATCAATATACATACATGCTTGGTATGTTTATTTGAAGTTTATGTTTGTTCCACATGAACTTGTCTTCACTAGATAGATCTATATTTGAGCTAATCTCAATAGAATAGGAAGCTCATTGTATCTTTGTTTGTTCTATAGGACCTATCGAGGAGCTTAGGTTTGAAGCTCAACTTGGACTTTGCAAGGATGAACGCCATTAAAAAGGTACACATTTTGCTTCTTCCTCTTCGTATATTAGCTTAATTAGATCTAAAAAGATGTCATTGACCAATGATAGCACCCTTTCTGTCTTGGTTTTAGGGGTCTAGATACCAATATGGAATCTGCTTTTTCGCGGGAGGATTCACCTGTAACAATGGTTTGGTGTGAAGATGGTGGTATGTACAATCACACTTTAAGATAGAGATACAAACTACATTTTTTCATTTTTAGTACCTACCAAAGAATGAACTATAGTTTTCAGTTGGTTCGTTTCGCTACATTATTTGGTTCATTTTGGAGATAGGATGCACTCGATAACATATGATAACCTATGTTCTCGACTACCACCTTTTAATAATTCATTTTTCCATTTGGAATTCCCCTAAGTTTTTCCTAAATTTTATGTTAATTGGATTTATTTTAAAATCCAAAATTATTTTCATATTTATCAAATTTCAATCATCAAATTTATGATTTGTTGAATGTTATTTGACATGAATTTATTCCCCTAGTATGAACTATTTAATTTCCTGTATTTTCAGAGCTACAAAATGATTTCAAAAATACAAATTTTTTAGTGGTTGTTTTGTAGGTTATGACAAGGTATAGTGGAATCTCTTTTGCCAGTTCTGAAAATGCTACAGTTGAATTTCTGGCAGACTAGGACTTGACCTTATCCCTCACTACGTTCTCACTATTGGAAATATTTTCATTGATATGTTGTCATTCATGTCAACAATCATGATAAGTTGTTATCATGGCGACATGAATCAATCATGAACAATTATACAGTTAGAATTAGTGTCAGGATGGACAATAAGGTCTATCCATGTGTAATGAAGGGTCAATGATGCAAAGACAATGCAACAGAGCATCAAGGTTAATCTCAGGAAAACAATTAAACTAAATATCGATAGAAGAAAATCATCTTAAGGATGAATCAATTCGTGATTATTGTTGATCACGATAGGATCAACGATGATCCTACGATTAAATCTCTAGAGAGATAGCATTGAAGAAATCCCACGGGAGAAAAGGTCACTGAACAAGAGAAACATTTATAAAAGATCAATAAATGAGATCCATTCATCCATAATTTGGATGCAAACCCGACTGTTGGATCATAGAGGAAACATGCGTAAAGAAGGAAAAAAATCATGTCCGTTGATGTAGATTTCAGGAAAAATCAGGACCATTAGATCGAGGGGAAGTAAGAAGAATTAGATATCAACTTACAGATCTGAAGCAGGAGCTTCGGAAGATATCTTAGTTGTTGGATTAAAGCTGAGTAGAACAACAGTCAACCCCAACGCTGACTACTCTGGAGAAAAGAAGGCCAGAACGGGTAAGATTACCTGAAGGCTGAAGTCCTGAAGTGGACATGAGGCGTACGATTTGAGGAACACTTCGAGAATTATATTGATTGTTGGATCAAGTTTAGTGGAAAGACAATGTAAGACACAAAATGTTCCGAAGAGGACATGAGTTGTCTGATCTGAGAAATATTTCGGGAGTCATATTGACCGTCCGATCTATATAAAGTTTAAGGATAGGATAAGAAACGATGAAGGGTGGAGCCCTGAAGTCCTGAAGTAAATGAGGACCATTGGATCTGGACAATACATGATGGTCATTGGATCAGAATAGTTTTCAAATTCGACACTGACCACTTCGGGGAAAATGGTTTGAGAACATGTAAATTCACCCGAAGCACCGAAGAATGAAGTCACTCTTAGTCGTCGATATGAGATATATTTTAGGAGTTAGGACAACCATTAGATCTAAGAGAAGAACATGTTCCACATGAGGAGATCCACGTCAGAAATACTACGTCAGCAAGGACACATGGAACAATCAGATGATGATAAGTGTCAATATGAAAGTGGCATTTCAAATACGTTTAAGTCACAAATCTAAGTGACACATGGCATCCACTCGACCAGTGTCGAGTCAATAGTGATGCCAACAAGTTACGTCACTTTGAGAGTATGTACTTCAGGGGAAACCAGTTTCTAACACCAGTAACTACTCGAGGCACCGAAGGCTGAAGTTAACTCTAATTGTTGATCAAGTACAATGGAAAGATAGAGTAAGCATAAATCATGAAGTAATGCTAACTGTTGATATACTTCGGGAGAATTCTCAACCGATGATCAAGCATAGTGGAAGGATAGCATAAGTGGAGGTGTTAACCGACAACAAGCAGTCACCACCGCTTTATGACTTATTCAGTAGATAATCACTTCAGAGGAATTGCTACTCTAGAGTTCAGGAACCATGAATAGCCGAAGTTATGAAGTGAACGAGAACCATTCATCATGCAAATAAAATATCGACCATCTGATCTACTTTGGAGGAATCTGCTTCGGGAGATTTGAAAGTTTACAGAGGCTGGAAGTCGTGAAGGATGAAGTTCCGAAGTAAATGAGAACCGTCCATCTCTTCATGACATTAAAACATGATCGTTGATTTTGACAAGTGATCAAGCACTCGCTTGGCCTAGTGCCTAGTCACCACATGCGGTCGTATGGAATAAAGAAATAAGGGTAAAATAAGAGGCAACACTTAAATTAATAAGCTTGTGGTTATGTTCCTATGGTCATATGAAAATGGTTTGAAGGAAGCACCTCATACAGATTTCATCTTTGTAATTCGACAGAGAATCAACACCATCATAACACCGAGAGTAGGTGAAAAGATCGAATATGATATGTTGACAAATTGAGGATGTAGCCGAAGCATGAGAATGATATGATGAGTCGATGCATGTCTATGATCAACTCACAAAGACAAAAGAACCGACACACAGTCATGATTAAGAGAGTTAAATCATGAGCATTATGAATAAAGGATAAAAGGAAAAATTATATTATTTAAAGTTTAATATTATTATTTAAATGAAAAGGTAGAATGATTCAATATCAAAATATGCAATGATTCAAATTCACACCAGTTGGAAGATTACATAAACGAAGAAAGATTGGTGAGAAGAAGTGCAGTTGAATTTGTTGAAGTATATATATTTATATATAATGGATTGAATGAAGGTTCATTCTATCAGGTTGGTGCCTGTTTACAAGTTGGGTCTTGTATGAGGATTGGATTCCTCAAATCTCAGTTGGATCTAAGATCAACAAGTTGGGACTTGTTATGAGGGTTGAATTCCTCATTTCTTAGTTGGATTTGAGAACTACAAGCTGGGTCTTGTAACAAAGAGATGGGTCTCTCATAGTTGCTTGAAGTTGAAGATATTCAAATATTGATCTTATGTATTCATTCAATTTAAATAAATAAATAAAATATTTATTCTTTTATATATTGGTTGAGAAAATGAAATAAATATGTTGTTCAGTTAAATTATGAAAAGTGGAAAATTGTCCAAAGTTTTGTGACACTAATTCACCCCCCCCCTCTCAGTGTCAAGTCTCCATTTCAACACTCACTGCTTGGCCACCTGCTCAACTCCTAGCCACCAATTTTTCACCTTCTCAATGCCTCACCCTCACCTCCTTGCACAACGTAATAAGCAAGTAAGGTTGATTTAATAATATATATTCTCTCTCTAGTTCTCTACGAACTAGGATAACTAATCATTTGTGGATTAAGCGCAATGTAATTCTACCAGTTTGTGATTAAAGACAAAAGGGAAATTATGCAATATCTATGAGAATTTAAGGAGAATAAGCAAGCCTTCTATCAAAAGCATACATGTGAAGGATCTCTAATAAAATGTCCTTTTGATTCAATGCAAATTTCAAAGCTTAAGTCTACTAGAATTTTTAGTGTTTTTGACCAATATGAGGACTAAGTAGAGAAAAAAATCCTTTCGTTTGGTCCCATGCAGATCCATGATGGAGATATTATAGACTGTATTCATCACCACAAACATCCTTTATTTAATCACCCATCACTGAAAAACCATAAGATCCAGGTGAGATCCTAAAATTAGTACTCTATCTGTATTCTATTTCTCTTCAATTTGAGAAATGAAATTACTTCTTTGGTGTCTGGTATGAATTTAAGACATGTTGAATAATATCAAGTTCATTCTCCCTTACTACAAGATCTTCCAGAGAGGCCTTCAAAGTTTTAGCTTGAACCAATAAATATAACAAATTTTAGTGTTCACGCTCCTGAGACATGGCACCTCGTCAAATTTTTTCGAGAAGGAACAACTTGAGCGAGGATAAATTTTGCATAGGATCTGATGAGACTTAAATCCCCTAAGCAATATGGAAGAAAATCACACTGATTTGCTAGGTTCAACCAAAAACCTATTGTTAATGGTTTTGGACATGAGGTATTTTTCGCTCTAATTCCATCCATGATTGAAATGTATTTGTAGACTTTTATTTATGATTGAAGATGATTACTCCTATGATTTCACCCTGTTGCTTCCTTTTTTAGGATTCTCCTAACCTCCTCTAGTTATTTTCACTAGGGAGTAAGAGAAATTATATGCACAGGTAATGCTCATAACTCTAAAATTTTTGCAACTTTGAAAATTTTGCAACTTTCATTGTCTTTGGCTAGAAAATCAAATCAAATTCTACCAATTTCACTTTAAAGTAACTTAAATTCTCTTACATAATAGTGTCGATTGACAAAGAAGTTGCAACGACTATGAGAATTCTTAGACTATTTTCTTTGATTCCACAATGATGCTATAATGAATATTGAAATTATTCACCCTTCTTACAATTCCCACCAATTAATACATTATATGTTATAACATTAGGATTACATGCTAACAAAACCATTTTTCCAAGAACCCAACTGGCTTTGTCCATCTTACCTTCTTTTCATAGACCACCAATGAGGTTTGTGGAGGAGACTGCATTGGGGATTTCCCCTTTGGCTAATATGTATTCAAAATGTTTGAGAGATTCTACTATTCTGCCTATTTTGTACAACTAGTGGAATAATTTATTTATATTTGTCCCTCATGTGTTTGGTACTGATTTTGTTTGAACCCGCGATCTTTTATTGGTCATCAATTCCACATATCCATTGACTTTATCATGCTTCATGTGACTACAGTTTTTTCTTTCACAGTTGATGGTTTAGGATTTGGGTAATGAGAAAAACCCAACACAAAGGGATTTATAGTTGCTACAGCTTCTATAGTCTGAAGAACCGTGTTGGAATAAGTATGGTGAAGAGGAAGGCAGAGAAACCATTACCTGTTGAAGGGCCATTTTAATGGTTGTGTCGGAGTATGTTTATTTGAGCACTTGTGACTTATTCATGAGATATGCACTGTAATACTACACGATCTGAATGCAATCCCTAGTGTAGGGTTCCATTCTCCTCGTCCTCATTCAATTTAGATTTCCTACCTAGCTACCACTTCTCCACCACCATGCATAATATAAATACACGCAATAATCGCAATGGTCGAAGCTATGACAAACCCACACCTTCTACCTAGATAGATTGTCACCATATGATTACCTCTCCACCATCTTAGTACCTGAATACCTCCCCATTGCCTCAATATCCAAGTTAATATACTTGAGCTCCTTTAGGAATTTTGGTGGTACTGAATAGCAGTCATGGTGAAGTTTTGTAGGTTGTCCTTTCGTGTTCTGAGGAATTTTTCGGTAAGAAAATAAGCTGTGTCTACCTCCATGTGCTATCCATGCAGTCACGAATATGACACGTGGCTCATGTTTTATAAATTATTAACTTCTATTCATTTTGTTAAAAAAAAAAATCACATTCATAAAGTAAACAATTAAAATGTTAATTATAAACTTTCATTTTCTTTTATCATATGTTCATGATTTTTAACAAAGGATGTGAATTTTTTTGTGTTTTCACAGAATGCATTACACAATACTTCATGAAGCCAAAAGATGGCTAGGAATAAAATTGTGATGAGATCCTAACAGGTTATAAATTTGTCTTGAACTTGAAGTTCACATAAGAATCATTGGTAAATATCATAATTCATAAGTATAAACTGTCGTCTTCTATCATGTAAGTTTGGCTATCTATTTCTCTTTCACGAAGAGAATTTCATTTTGCAGATGAATTTATCTAGATGGGAACCACCACATCGACGCTTCTTCTTCAGATATCCATGGAATATTTATGTAAAAGTTGGAAACATGGCCTGATATGGTGCCTATTTTGTGGAGGCTTTAAATGGACTTTTAAACTCTGAGATTCAAGTATTTGTGGAAACTAGGGTATTCTACTCTTTCATTTTATACTATAATGATAGTCAGTGATAATGTGATATAATAATTAGTGAGAACATTTTATAGTTAGGCTCTAGCTGATGTCAGAGAAAATTTGAAAATGCCATGCATGGACATCATCAAAGAGTCTGCAAATATTATGTTGGAAATACTGAGAGGGGGGTAAATCAGTATTTAGAGAAATTAGTATTTTGGAACTTGTACTTCAATAAGATCATGTATTCAATTTATATCCAAACAACAATGAATACTATCCAATGAACAATGAAGAATAGTATAAGAGATACACCAATACACCATGCACAATATATAAGAAGTAATCATGTATTATTTTTTAAAGGAAGTAATGAATTCCAAAGGTAGCTACACTGTAATATACCAGATATAAAAGTATGTAGAGCATAAATAAAATGCTAGAAATGGCAGAATAACAGTAATATAACTAGCATAATCTCCACAAAAACACATAAATGATATAAGGACAACAACAGAAATAACACTTTGATTCAGAAAGCAATGTTCACGAGCCTCTTCGAGGGAACAATATCCAGTTGAGAAACACTTTGTTACAATAATATTCAAGCTAGGGTTTTCATACCCTCAACCCTTATTTATACTAAATATGTCTATCAAGAGAGGCATCTAGAGAAAGATCCTTCTAGAAGTGGAAGCTTCTATTAGGTCTTCTTACATCCGCCTTATTCTATTTTATTGAAAGGCCTTATTAATATTTACCTTTATTACATCCGAATATATTTCTCTACCTATGTGCAGGTTAGGACCCTAACATGTCCGCCCCCTTAAAAACAACCTTGTCCTCAAGGCTTGAGATGTGGAAACTGTTGTAGAATGGTAGCTGGTTCCCAAGTGGCATCTGTTGGAGTTGTATCTTTCCACTGGACTAGCAGTTCCTTGATGGTTCTCTGACACAGGTGACGCTTACGCTGGTCCAAAACTGCTTCTGGCTGTAGCCAAATGGATCCTTCTTCAGCTAACTTGGGAAGGTTGGTTTGAATTTGGCACCTAGTTCCAATCACCTTCTTTAAGCATGAAACATGAAAAATAGGATGTAGCTTCGAATGATTGGGCAGAGATAACTGATAGGTGACTTGTCCCACATGCTTGAGAACTATATAAGGACCATAAAATTTGGGTGCTAGCTTCTGACAATGCTTGGCCTTGAGGGAAGTTTTCTTGTATGGTTGCAGTCGCAGAAACACTTGATCCCCTTTTGCAAATTGACGTTCAGAGCGACCTTGATCTGCTTGTTGCTTCATGTGATTCTGTGCCATGACCAAGTTCTCTTTGAGGGTATGGAGAATATCCTCTTGAACTGCAAGTGTTTGGTCAATCGCCTGGACCTTCAAGGTACTTGGTAAGTATGAGAGAACTAAAGGTGGCTTTTGTCCATATACTGCTTCAAAAGGAGTCATGCATGTAGCTGTATGGTAGGAAGTGTTGAACCACCATTCAACTAGGGGTAACCATTGAGCCCACTGATTTTTCTTTTCAGAGGAAAAACACCTCAGATATGTTTCCAAACACTTGTTGACACCTTCCGTTTGACCATCAGTTTGGGGATGATAAGCTGTGTTGAGATGCAATTGTGTGCCCTGTAGCTTGAATAGTTATTGCCAAAAATTTCTTGTGAAAGTTGGGTCACGATCAGAAACAATAGAGTGCGGCATGCCATGAAGCTTGAATACCTGGTCCATGAAAAATTGAGCCACCATGGATGAAGTAAATGGGTGTTGAAGAGCGCAGAAATGAGCATACTTGGAAAGGCGATCCACAACCACCATTATGACTGATTTATTTCCCAATTTGGGTAAGCCGGTAATAAAGTCCATAGAGATATCCTTCCAAATAGCAGGTGGAATTGGAAGCAGTTGTAGTGTGCCCGGAGATTTGACTGTTTCTCCCTTGTTGCATTGACACACATCACATTAAGTGACAAAATTACGGATGTCCTATTTCATACCATCCCAGAAAAAAGAACGTTTGACCCTGTCATAGGTTTTGGTGAACCCGGAGTGCCCTGCTGTGGGTGTAGCATGAAGCTCAGAAAGTACCATGGATTTAAGCTTTGATTGTTTACTTAAATACAAAAGGCCTTTGTAACGAAGCTCATCCTAGATCCAAGAGTACCCTGAGGGAGCTAGAGCATTGGTCTGCAATTGTTGGATCAGATGTGAACTTTTGGGATCTTGTAGCCATTCCTGGCAAACAACTTGGAGCCAATCTGGTACAATGAAGGAAAGAGAAAAAAGGGATCCTTCTTCTTCATATTTTCGGGACAGTGCATATGCCACCACATTGTCTTTTCGTTTCTTGTAAATGATCTCATAATCATATCCAAAGAGTTTAGTCACCCATTTTTGTTTCTCTAGGGAGGAAATGTGTTGTTCCAGAAAGTACTTGAGGCTTTGATGGTCTATCTTAATTTGGAAACATTGCCCCAAGAGATAAGGGCACCACAGATCAACGACATGCAAAATAGCCAACATTTCCTTTTCATAGATGGGTTTGCCCAGATTCCTTTCAGATAGTTTCTTGCTGGTGAAGGCCAAAGGTCGACCCTCTTGCATAAGGACAACACCGATTCCTTTCCCTGAGGCATCACATTCCAACAAAAAGGTCTTTGCGAAATTAGGAAGTGCCAGAACCAGAATGGTGCACATGGCCATCTTCAAGGTTTGGAAATCTTGAACAGTGGGTGGAGTCCAAGTGAAAGAGTTATTTTTTAGGAGAGCAGTGAGAGGTGCTGCAATCTTTCCATAATTCTTAACAAACTTGCGATAATATCGTGTTAAGCCCAGAAATCCACGCAAGCTTTTGAGAGTCTTTGGGTGCGGCCAGTCTTGCATAGATTCAATCTTTTTCGAATCCACCCTGACACCATCCTTGCGAACCAGATGACCCAAGTATTCTACTTCTGAGGCACCAAAAGCACATTTAGACTGTTTCAGGAAACATTGGTGCTAAGAGAGTAGATGGAGAACTCGATCCACATGAGTAAAATGGTCTGTCTAGGTTATTCTATAGCTAAGGATATCATCAAAGAAAACTAAGACAAAATGACAGAGAAAAGGATGGAATACATGATTCATGAGGCTTTGGAAGGTGGAGGGGGCATTACACAAGCCAAAGGGCATGACCAAAAACTCATAGTGGCCTTCATGAGTTGGAAAGGTCGTCTTGGGAATGTCTGCCTCTTTCATACGTATTTGGTGATAGCCCGAGCGAAGATCAAGTTTAGTAAAGAATTGAGCGCCACTCAATTCATCCAGGAGGTCATCAGTGAGAGGAATGGGAAATTTGTCTTTAATGGTCAGTTTGTTGAGGGCACGGAAGTCAAGACACATTCTCCAAGAACCTTCTTTCTTCAGGACCATGACTACAGGAGAAGAGTAAGGGCTCATACTAGGGTGGATAATGCCTACAATAAGGAGTTCTTGGACCATTTTCTCAATTTAATTTTTTTGTGAAAAGGGGTGGCAATACAGATGGATATTGGGTGGAAGGATTTTGGGTACAAGGGGAATTGAATGATCATGAACACTGTGGGAAGGAGGGAGTCCTTGGGGAGTGGAAAATACCATTTGATGTTTAGAAAGGAGGGCTTGGAGGTCTTGTGGCATCGGGGGTGTCTCTATTGCTTGTATGGCATGGACTTGGGCAATGACACTAGAATGACGTTTTTTGAGCAACTTTTCCATGTGATGGGAACTGATGAACTTAGGTGAACCAACAATGATGCCTTGGAATTTATATTGGTGGCCTTCTTGGTCGAATTGCATGGTTAATTCCTTAAAATCCATGAGAATGTGAGCCAAAGTCCTTAGCCAGTTTGCACCCAACACAATGTCACAACTGCCCATGTCGATAGCAAACATATGGGATTTTAGGTGGTAGTCATCGATTTGGAGACGCACATTTTCACAGCACCCTCCACATTTCATGGAACCACTATTGGAAATCATCATTTGGAAATTGTTGATGGCATGGATGTAGCAATGAGTTTCTTGGGCAATGCAACAATGAATAAAATTATGGGTGCTTCCACTATCAACCAGAATGATGACCTTCCGATGCTTGATGTAACTGATTAACTTGAGGGTTTGGGGGGCGAAGAAGCCAGTGAGAGCATTGAGGGAAATGATCGGTTCCACTTCGGGAGGGTCTGAGGGAGGGTTTATGTTAGTGATTTCAGGTGACTCAGACACAAGAGGATTTTCAACATCCTCTTCCGAAATATCCTCAGAGATGGCCATAAAAAGCTTTTGTTCCTTACACTTGTGGCCCAGGAAATATTTGTCATTACAATTATAACAAAGGCCTTTGAGTTGGCGTTTAGCCATTTCAGCCCTAGTCAATTTTTGGATCTTTAATGGGGCGGAGGGAGTAGTGGGATTTACGGGTTTAGGGCGAGGGATAAAGGAGGGTTTACGGTTTTGAGAGGATACAACCTGTTGTGCTTATTTAGCTTTTTTAGTAGCCTCCACCCAGCTCAAAGGTCGAGCCATGAGGACATGGGCCCGAATCTCATCCTTGAGGCCACTGATAAAACACTCTCGAAAGAAAGCATCAGTCATGCCCTCTGTTCGAAAAGCTAGGCACTCAAAGGAAACTATGAAGTCTTATACTGTTCTTGATTGTTTCAACTTTGTCAAACGACCCAAATGGTTGGTCTCAGTGTCAAAGCGTTCATAAAGCTCAGTCACAAATTGGGTCCAAGTAATATACCCTTGACGGGAAGTTTTTCTCCATTGCCAACATTGCCAACGTTCTTGATCTAGATGGAGAACACCATATCGGAGTTTGGCCAAGTCATCTATAATGTCGTATAAAGAGAAATAATGTTCCATTTGGGTGACCCAACCAGTGGGGTCCGAGCCATCAAATTTGGTCACATCCACCCGCGGAAGGCGTAGGTCACATTGAAAGTGATGGGGCTGAAAGGTATGGGAATGGGAGGAATGTTCACCTTCAGTATTTGGAGGTGTGTTATAGAAAGGGTCATCTATAGGGATCTTCAGTTTGGTGCAGAGTGATGCAAAGACAGATTCAAGATGGGTGGTCAGTTCTTGTTTGACTTCCTCCATTGAGGAATGCATGGTTGTATTTATGGTTGTATTGATGGATGTATTGATGGAGGTAACATTAGCACTGAGTTGTTTCACTTCTTTTTGGGTCTTGAGGAAACCACATTGCAAGGTGTTGAAGCGAGCTTCCAGGTCTTGGCTATGGGTATGGGCCATGAGGATGGGTGAACTGAAAAGGGGCAGGCGGGGTTAATTTTTTTTCCAAAAAATGATATGGATGAATGTGATAAGGGCGAAGAGATGAATCCAATGGAATAGGTGTCAAATAATGGTGAACAAATTTCCAGACTTTTTTTTTTACACCTGTGGAGTTATATTCCAGTCTGAAGAATACTGCAGCGATGAAATCCCCAAATGCTTAACCAGAAAGAA
Source organism: Picea engelmannii (assembly GCA_009831015.1). Lineage (NCBI taxonomy): Eukaryota > Viridiplantae > Streptophyta > Pinopsida > Pinales > Pinaceae > Picea > Picea engelmannii. The sequence goes on along the minus strand of ML784705.1, from coordinate 58,833 downwards.
ATGTGTATTTACTTGGCAACCTGAACACAGTTGTGTGACAATAGATCTTGTCTGTTTTAATTTGTTTATGTTTCTGTCCCCCAAGGATTAGGTATTCAAGGGTTCTACAAACAAGGGTTTTTCCTTGTGCTATATCTCTCTGATATACGTGCGGGGTCCAACAGTAGTACTCGACCCAATATCTCAGGGCACTAACTAAGGAGGATAGACCGTACCCTTAGCCGTACTACCTAACTACCCAGGTACTAGAGAGTATCTTCCTGAGTGTTGTTCTCGGTGGCACTATAGCAGTCAGGTGGCCGATTGGTTTATCTAAAGAGGGCTTTAGGAAATCTAGGCTGATTTGTACACATGTGTTGTCTGATGCACTACCACTCGAAGGGGTACCAACAGGGGTTACAAGGGTGGCCAACAGATGTGCTCTTAAGAACCACCTATATTTACTATGTGTATGAATCCCTCAACTGCGTGTTTATGTGCGTAATGACATATATCTATGGCTTAAAGACGCCAGAATACGTCTCTACCCTGAAATTTTTTTTCCCACAATTTTTGCCAAGGAAAGTGCTCTGATACCACTTGTAATATACCAGATATAAAAAGTATGCAAAACAAAAATAAAATGTTAGAAATGGTAGAATAACAGTAATATAACCAGCATAATCTCCACAATAATACATAAATGATATAAGGACAACAAAAAAAATAACACTTTGGTTCAGAAAGCAATGTTTACGGGCCTCTTCGAGGGGGAAACCTCTAGTCGAGCAACATTTTGTTACAATAATCTCCAAGCTAGGGTTTTCATACCCTCGACCCTTATTTATACTAAATATGTCTATCAAGAGAGGCATCTAGAGGAAGATCCTTCTAGAAGTGGAAGCTTCTATTAGGTCTTCTTACATCCGCCTTATTCTGTTTTATTGAAAGGCCTTATTAATATTGGCCTTTATTACATCCGAATATATTGCTCTACCTATGTGCGGGTTAGGACCCTAACATACACCTTCCAAATATAAAGGGAGGGATAAACCTTCAAAAGGAAGATACAATCCTCCAATATGAAGAGAGGGTTGACCTCTCCATCCTTTCCCCTTCCTTCCACCCAAGAATATATGACAGATAATAAAACTTGACATTAAATTATCACCATCAACCAACCATCACATAGAACCTGATAATGCTTCATGAGACTTCTTCAACTTATGCAATTCTTCACTTCTTGGAATACTCTGATCCTATAGATAATATTACTCAATGTATTCTCTGAAACTCCTCCAAGTTTCACTCCTTGAATCCTCCCGAAAAGGAGTTATAGAGAAAATGATAGACCTTATTCAATTGTGGTTTATTCAGGAGAGAAAACTTGTACATAATGCCCCACGCTCAATATTTAAAATCAGATTCTGAAATTAGTACACAAGAAACTACAACCCGTAATATTTCCAATGCAATTTTTCTCACTTCATTTGGATTCTCTATGAATATGTTATAGCTATTTTACCCGGAACACCTGTTTATGACTAGCTTCAAGACTGGTCAAAAACCCTATCTTCCACATAGTGTATCTCCAAAATTATAGCGAATAAATAGATGAAATTTTTACCACATGTACCTATATATGTCTTCTCAATAGCCTCCAAATTTTACCATTTGAATCATTCTAGAAACAAATTTATAGTGAAAATGGTAAGATGACCTGTAAATAACATACCTTAGAACACATCACCAAAATACTTCATCCTCCCTTGAAATTCAGCCTTCTTTACTTCATATTTCCTCAGAAATTCAACTTATATATCCATTTTCATTAATGAACTTGTTTGTGTTGAAAAATGAATGTATAATGAGATGTATTTATACCCTTTATGTCACTTGATTTTAACATTAGGGTCGACATGTAGTTTTAGCATGACTTATACTATCCATCCATGAGTATTGTATATGCATGTGTAATTTTATTCATGTCTATATAATTGTTGGGTATTTTTTATATTATTTGCATGTGTGTGTGTGGGTGCGCTAGATAGGACAACTGCGTCTGACGATCCCTTGTACTAGTGCTTTGTTTGTGCTGGGCGCTTTCCTTTGGGCAGATTTTTCTATTTTTAGCGATTTTGTAAATTAATCCTGGATTAAGGGATTAGGGTTTTGGTATCTATGAAATACCTAAAAACATTGTATATATATTGTATAGTGAATGGTGAAATTCTATATAATGAATATAAGAAAGGTTTTCCCATTTGAGGGTTTCCGATATAAATCTCTGTGTACTATGTGAATGAGCCATTGATTAATTTCTGTTTTTCTTAAGAATCTATATGCATTTCTTTACTTCACAGGTTTAAAATTTACACTAATTCGATCAACTATGGGGTCCAAAAGCCAATGGCTAGGGTTGACATCAATGAAAACAACCAATCTTCCAACAATCTCCCCCTTTTTCATTGATGGCAACACTCATGCTCCCCCTGTCATCATGATCCCAATTTCTCTCCCCCTTTGACATCAATGGCAAAGGGTGGGGCTGCTCCCTTGAGTGTAATGGCATAAGGTGACCTTCTTCTTTGGGGATTCTCCCCCTGAACATGTGGCACTAAATAATACTTCATCTTTATTTTTGGTCTTTGGGACTTTTCGTTTCTTGGAATCCTTTTGTGTGGCTTCTATCTTCTCTCTCTTCTTCATGTCTAGGATGTATATGTTGTTCGGTCTTCTTGTTTCCATTGAAACCAATATTCTTGAGTTCTTTAATCTGATTTTACATTTTCGGGAATCAAACGCAAGAGTGTATCCTTGATCACATATTTTTCTTACACTGAGGATATTATGCTTCATATCTTTAACCAATACGACTTTTCCTGCTTTTACATTTTCACTTCCAAGATTTAAAGTTCCTTTTCCAAGTATTTTGGTAGATGATTCATCTCCAAATTCAACATTTCCACCCTTTTTCTTCAATATGAAAATTTTTCTTTGATCTCTGGTCATATGAGATAATCACCCACTATCTATGAACCATTCATCTTCTTCTTTTCATCTTTAGCAACCAATGCTATTTGACATTTTTCATTGTGTGGAATTTCTTTCCTTTTCCATGTTGTAGTTGGTATAGGGACATTTGGTATAGGATTATCTTCCTTCATCTCTCTGCAATCTCGTGCTTTGTGACCAAGATTATTGCACTTGTAGCATACAATATTATGATCCATTAATGGGTCAAATGAATTATAAATTTTGTTGATAGGTCTATGAACATCTCCATATCTACTATTTGCATCATTCATGTAGCTTGCATAGTTATTCCTTTCATTGATTCTATAATTGATTTCCTTGTGTCCAAAATTTCCACAAGTATAACAATGTCCAAGAAAGAAATTTTGATACCTGGGAGTAAGTGATCCTCTTTGTGGTGTGGTCCATCTGGGTTCACGATCTATTCTTCTGTAGTTTCCTTCATAATGA
>ML784705.1:26322-46218 GCA_009831015.1 Picea engelmannii | reverse complement strand
GGCTAGCTGGGCTTCTCTGTATAATCTCCTATGTTCCCCCCCAAAGACTGGAATGGTGGCATATGTGAGGTCCATTTGTAATGTCCCTCCAAGTCTCTTTATCCAGGATCTTGACAACAACATGCCAAACTTAGGGGGGACATTGGCTACCACAATATCCATGACCATACTCTTCATGGGTAGCTGAAACAGGGAAACTACTAGGTCCTTAATCACCCCCAAACATTGGACTCTCCTGGAGTTGAAAGAATAGAGGTCATGATAGGCTCGGGTGACTTCCAGTCCTAATTCTTCCATGACGTCTTTGGGCATGAGGTTGTGGGAGGCCCCTGATTCCATAAGGAAATTATGCAGTACCTTATCATGTATGTTCAGGGAGGTGTAGAAGGGAGGGGATGAATCATCTCTGTCTTCTACCATGGGACCTAGGACAACTACAGGCCTTTCATCTTGGAGGTTTATAGAGTCTGAGATAGGATATGAGGCTTTGGATTTCAGCAGTTCAAAGAAGCACTTTTTGAATTCCCCATATTTGATTAGCTCGGTGAGTGGCACAGGAATTCTGATCTTTTGAATCTCATGTTCGAAACTGAAAGAAGACATTGGATTTGGACTTTCTCTAATTTCAGGAACCTGATTATGGACAATGGGAGAAGATGGTTGGGCCCTCTTACCTCTGTCTGCCACTTCATTAGCAGGTTTCTCTATTCTATTGGATGGCTCAGGGATGTCGGGTGCTGCTACTCTTTTGTCAGACCTCAGGTTGTACCTGCCTCGGCCGCCGCTAGCTTTGTCTCCTTTGCTCAATTCGTTCAGCTGACCATCCATGAGAGACTCTTCATAAGCAGTCTGAGTGAGATGAGGGAAAGGAGGAGTGACTTCTAGAGAGTGGATTTTAGGCTCAGGCTCGTCTGCTTTCCCTTCTTCTTCATCATCCACAAAATTTTTCTGGAAGGGAGCCTGAATTCTTTGGTCGTCTCTGTCTCTTTCCTTCTCTCTGTGCATGGTTGGAGGAGAAAAATTATTTTTTCTTCTGAAACCTCCTCTATTCTTAGTGGTTTGAGGGCCCTTATACATTTGTTTCCTTTCCACCTTTAATCTTTCCACCTCTTCTTTGAGGAGGTTCATAACTCGGGTCAGCTCATTTACTTGAGTGTGGGGTAGTGATGGGCCGAAAGTTGAGGCTTCCGAATTTTCTTTTCTTCTGTCTGTGTCGGCCTGGTTTCTTAGTCTGTCAGCTGCCAGTATGTTGGATTCCACTTCTACAGATGCATCTTGCATCTAAGCCAAAGAGGTGGCTCTTCTTTCTCTTAACACGAGACAAAAATCAGGGTCAAATGCGCCAACATAGGAAATTTGAGCAGAGGCCTCTGAGGGTTTAATCTCTGCAGGAATCTTGTTGTACATTTTATTAAACCTTTTGGAGAAGTCTGAGATAGACTCCCCTTGCATCTTCCTCAGAGACCCAAACTCTGTCATATAATACATATAATCTTTTATGTCTCCCCACTGCCTCAGGAAAACATTATCCAAGGCTTCAATGCCAGCAATAGATCCAGGGGCTAGTCCTCGGAACCATTTCCTCACCTCCCCATCTAGGCTCTGGAAAAAGAATCTCATCCAGACATCTTCACTCTCGATATTCAAGTTGTCTGCATAGTTGTAAAAGGAATATAGGTGCTCTTTAGCAGTTACATCTCCCTCCCCACTGAACTTGGGCATGTATTTCAAATAGTCTCCAGCAGGAAGAGGGTTCAGAGGCTGGGGTAGAATCAAAGGAGAATATCTAGCAGTGACTATGGCGTCCATTCTGTTTGGAGGGAGATTAACACCAGCCATAGGGATATTAGGTAGGGGAGAACTTGGAGGAGAAGGAGTATGAATGGGAGATGTGGGAACAAAGATTCTTGGAGGAGACAACGGAGAAAATAGAGAGAAAGCCAAGGGACCCGAGGGTGCGAACGCTTCTCTCTGTGCAGCAGTAGCAACAAAAGGAGGGGTGGTAAAACCTTCAGAAGTTCGAGGTCTATGATAAGGCAAGACCTCCAGGGAGGAGGGAGTGACAAGGATTTCTCTTTCTGATCCCAGATCAGGAGGAGAAAAATCAGCAGGAACACTCCCGAAATTTAGAGAATGGGGGACTTCGAAATAAGGACGACTAGGAAGCTGCGAATAAGAAAATGGAGTTCTCACAGAAGGGGAGGGCGTATTAGCTTTTTCAGCGATGGAAACTTCTCTCACAGAGATCTTTCCCTTTCTGTGCACTTCTTCCGCGTCAGCTTCTGGTGTAGCTAAAGGAAAGTGTGGGTTAGACCTCGTATGTCTGCCTTTCGAAGCCACAGTTGACAGTGCAGGTTCTCCTCAGCGGAGTCATCACAATGGAGTCGCCAGGTGCACAGTAGCAATCTTCAAGTTCTGATATCTGATGCACCTTCAGAATTAGTTGATCTTTGTCATTCAATCCCGGGGAAAATGTTCAACTTCATCCCCGACAACGGCGCCAGAAATGTTGGCGATGGAAGTCACTCCTAGATTGCTTGCAGGAGCAGAGCCCGACGCCCATCAATTTAATGTCACGATATGTTTTAAAGAGGTGATCAAATGGAAGAAAAATCGAGGAGATATCACTCTAACTCAGGGACCGAGTCTGGTATGTAAGAGACAAAGGAGGTCTTGATCCAACTTCAGCCAGTGGGTTGATAAAAGGGTGAGTAGGTGGAAGACTTAGTGAGAAAAATGAACAAACATATTTGGGCAACATACTTACGGCTATTTGCAGAAGAAAGACATTGAATGCAAGATCCTCTTGGTTCAGGGTCTCGAGGAACCGAGGAGGGCTCGACTGGATCCTCCAATTCCAAGTCACTCGGTGTTGGGAAAATCACAAGAACTGGCTAGAAATGTTATAACTGCTACAATGATCCTACCAACATCATCCTATAACAGCTATAGCTCGACTGGATCCTCCAATTCCGAGCGATTCTAACACAGTGGAACAGAGATGTAAAAGAAACCGGCATTCATCAGGCAAGAAGTCTCAAGAGTTCATACATAACCAGAATATCAATGCTTCATTAAAGATTTACAACCGGGAGCTCTGCTCAACCATCGATAGATACAAAAATGGCGAAAACGCCTACATATACTCAAACTAACTAACAACAACAAAATCGAGACGTAGCATTGAAAGCTTTGTGTCTGCATGGATTTTGACAACACGGAGCTGCAATCTTTGAATGGTCGTGCAACTTATGGTGGACGCAATCGATCTTCTGACAGTTTCTTCGGTGACTCGACGTGCCTTTAATTCATTGCAGAACCTTCCCATTATGGTGGAGACGATGTCTAACCACCATCAACCACTTTAATAACTGCTTCTTGGGATTGAGGACTATCTGGCCAACTCATCACTTTGGGATAAGGAAGGCTTCTCGCGCTGCCACCTAGGATAACTGAAGGGCTTGGTGGAGAGGCACGGCGACCAGCGCGGAGAACGGGGCACATGGCAAAGGGGGGATGGTGTCAGATTATGAGGATGTGGAAGAGGAGTGGCGAGGTGTAAGGAGGGTGACAGAGGATGGTTCATGGTGAAAGACCTCAAGAGGAAAGAGGGAAGGTGAGAGGTAACGAACTCGCCTTTTGGTGAGGGGCTGATGTGAGGGACACATGGCAAGCGGCGAGTGGACGATGAGAAGGAGGGGGGACCATGTGGACCAAAGAGGGGGGTGGAAGAGTGACACATGGCAGCATGAGAAAGGTGGAAAGGAGGATGACATGATGAGAGAAGGGCCCACGCCAGTTAAACCCAGAGTGGCTGAGTAGGGCGAGGTTGTCCAAGCACCGTTGATCCGGGCACTGAAATCTCGGCCGTCAAAAGCTGCTCTGTCGATTCCGGACCCCCCCCCCTCCGTTTAAGGGTAGAAAGGCAGGGGGGGTCCGGAATGGTCTTCATCGCCGTTGATCCGGGTGCACCAATCTGAACCATTGGAGAGTTGCGCCCGCGATTCCGGACCCCCCCCCGCTTAAAGGTCGGAAGGCAGGGGGGGTCCGAAATTCGTTGTGCGCCGTTGATCTGGGCACGCAAATCCCATCCGTCCAAAATTAATTCTTGTTTAACACAGACACATCGTGCCCAACACTTAGGACAAGTGGGTTTTAATCCATTCCTTTGCAATTTAACCCCCTTATAAGAAATATCGCTAACAACTTCCTAACAATATTTTAAGTTAAACGATCTACACTCTTTCTTATATCCAATCATTTAATGCATATTTTTCTTCATAGATATAATTCTATAAGAGATCATCTTCCATTTATCAAATCTAGTGGATGGAATGATGCACGAGGTAATGAATAAACTAATCATAACCCTAAATATTGCATGGTACAAAGTCAAAATGATGAATGTTCATTTTAAGCACATTATTTGAAGTTCGCTTCATATGTTTAGTGATCTATTGAATTCCTAAAATGAAATTAATGAGTTATGTGCTTGAACGATCTTATGGTAATACTAGACATTTGTAATCATAATTGCTTGATCCAGTTTCTTTAAGGGATGGATAACTCTAGTGATCTGAATGTATTTCACAATGGTGCATCTCCTTGACTAGTTTATTGGCACCTCATTTCAAGAACACAACTTACAATTCAAGGAATTAATATGAGGGTTTGTGTCTAGTTTGTATTGTGCACACATGTTGATTAAGCAGCATAATGATTTGATCAACAAATTTTATGGCCATTTATCAATCATTTAATATTCTAACATGCACTCAAAACCAAATCAATGATAAGGATCCTTGAGTGATTTTCTAAAAGTGTTAATGATTCATAGTTTAAAATCTTGATCTTTCTCTGTAAACATGATAATCTGAAGATTGATATGGATTATCCCACACATTTGGTAAAGTAAAATACAAAATTAAATCAATAAGCACAAGATTTTACAAAAAATAAATTTGGAACACACACACACACACACACACAACATTCGTTATAGCACCACAGATTTGGAACTTATATCAGGCTGCGACATACTTTGATTATCATGGTTGATACTATTATTAATGAGCTATGAAAATATGATCTAAGCTCTGTCAACCTTACTCATTCACAATTTGAAATACATTAACATTCTACTAAAATAATTTCTGTGAATAGAGCATCTTCAAAATTACATCTTGGGAAGAATTCTTCATATATGATAGTCTTTTGATATCATTTTTCAGCATACTCAAAATCGATTTCATATAAAGCGTGAAGTACTAGATATTTTCTTACATGTGATGGGTTTTCTAAGGTTTTAATTTCAAAGGGCCACTTCTCATTATGTCTACACACAACAATTGTTCATAATAAGATTCATGGTATTAATATATGGTAATCGACATTAGTAACAACTCCGAACAAATTTTGGACACAAAACTTGGAAAAACAGGAGGGTGAACTAAATACATCATCATCTCGAACTATTCTCGAGAGGGTGGTACAAGAAGACATGTCAAGAGATCAAGCTGGAAACATGTGTGAAATGCGAGAAATGAAATGAGGCAATTTTGCATTTATGGAGGTCCTTCTGCTTGGTAGCTTTTCTGCTTTTCTGATAGAAATATTGGCAAGGTTAGAGAGGGTATTTATGGCAGTAGAAGAGTTGGGAGAAACAAACCTTTGAAACACAAAGACACTAAACGTATCCCCACCTTCAACATATTTACAAACAAGTATGGTTGTATCTTCAAGGAAACAAATAGCACCAGTCAGTCTATCCCTAAAAATATCATCTGCTACAACACTTCCAACCAAAACTATTACAAATGATCTGCCTATAGCTAGCTGCATCACTTGTTGAAATTAACTCCAACAGTTTGTGTTTCAAAGGAAAAAATGGATCAAATTCCATTGAGAGGTAGAGAATAAATATAATACGGTCTTTGAGCAAAATATATTTGCAGCAAATTTACTCCCTGCATGACTTCTTTGACATAAGTGTTTCTTCCTTAGTTGTTCACCTATGTCAATGAAATATATCTAGAGTCACGATTCTCTACTACAACAACAAGAATATCTACTGCAACAACTATAACTAAGGTTGCATAGCATGATACTCGGGTAGAATAACAATATGTCAATGAAAAATATCTACAACTGTGACTCTCTACTGTAACAACTATAACTAAGGCTACACAATATGATAATCTAGTAGAATAACACTTTAAATAAATAAATGTATTTCGAGCTAATCAAATACTCATGCAATTACATAATTCTCTCCTCTAAGTGAGGTTATATTGTTCTTGCTAAAGGTCTATCTCTTGGAATCAGATTTAATGTTTGAGGTTATATTGTTCTTGCTGAAGGTACATCTCTTGGAATCCTGGTTAATTGTAATGTGTGGATATAACATGTCAGATCCTGTACCATAAGTCACTATGCATATTTCAATGACTCGATATATGAACTAGGCAGGGATTAGTTGCTTTACAATTGTTTCCCTTGTTATTGTTTAAAAACAAATTCATGGATTTGAACATAGTTCTCTTTTAATATAATTTTTTTTATTTTTTCTTATTCACCTTATCTATGATGAAAATATAATGCAAATTCAATTCAATATTGGGGACATACATTTAAACTATGTGTCCTTCTTAATTAAGTAAAATAAATTCCTTTGTCAATTCTACCATAAAATAATCACCCAAATTTTAATATTGATGATTATGTTTACCATCCCCTAAAACCAATAAGGTCTATTGCACAACTAAAGGAAATATTGAACTAAATATTCTTCAGAATGTCATTTCTATATTTGAACATACTTGAATTTGAACATAGTTGAATCAAAAGTACCTAGGTCATTAGGAGGTCATGAAGATTAATTAAGTCATAAATATTGATAAATTTATGTCTTATAATTAAGTTAGGGTAATGTAAAAGGAAACAATGCTCATCCTCAACCTCCTTTGTATCACAAAATTTACAAATTCATATCATCCAAAGGTGATTTTGGGCTAGTCTAATGACCAATTCCACTATGGAGTTCATGCACACTCAATGTCTTCATTTTGTGATATTCCTTTTGTTCTTTAAGCTTATAATGTTGGAAAAATAGTTTTAATCAACCAAATTAGGATTTATAAAACATCTATAGTATTTTAATGTACTCTTATTATGAATTTCATTATCATTACAAGTCTTATATTTAAACTTAATCATGATGTAAAAATTAATATTGTCGATATTAGTAATTTGATTGTCTTCTTTTGTAACACACCTGACCCTCTAATCATCACTTAGGATGGTGGGATGTTGGCTTTCCTTTTCTTCCCTCATGACATGTTATCAAATTTGTCAGTTGTTTGAGTGAAGACTTCTCTTATCACGACTAAAACTATATTAACTCTTATTAATTCTCAGAGATGTTTCTCCATAGAGGTTACTGAGGTGACCAAGTGCCTAACACCCTTAATCAAATGGTTAGGTTTTTTTGTCCTCATATCAAAGCTCTATGGGTATTCAGGTTCATTCCTATCGAGGCGCCCAGTCACCTAGGTCGATCTCCTCCCTGACGACAATATCCCAAAACATCATCCTACATAATCCAATGGTCCTCACACCCGAGGTTTCAACGACTACAATTTACATTGGATTCTCCACCCACTCGATGGTTACTCTCTACTTGAACGTCCATTCCACATTCTAACAAATGGGACCCATAGAATCTATGAATGATATTAAGTACCACCCACACTCCAATAAATAGTCCTCATTCATTCTTAGAGTTCCTCCCAATCGAAGCATCTCCACTATGGCTCCATGAACTACTATGAATAACTCACTCTGACCACACACTCTCTGATGGATCAAATGATCCTCCTTCATATGATCCGACAAACACTGTGAAATTTGGGGTTACAACATATTGTATGTTATGGTTTTAAAATCCTCACCCTCAGAGTGATTCTTCATAGATCCAACGACTGGGATCTCATGGAACACCCCCCAGAGGATATATGGTCCTTACAGTTCCTATTATCAGACTCATGTTTCAACTCTCCTTCCAGACCTCCGACGACCCCTCTTCCGAAAACCTTGTTACTGGATCTAATGAACCATAAATATCCCTATTCACTATTCAATAGATCGACAATCCTCGTTGACTTGAGGCTTTCCCCATCATAGTTCAAACACAACCTCACTCTAGTCACTCTGAAGGTAGTACCATCCGACTAATGGTCTATATCTGCTTGCTTCACCGAATCAACGACTATGAATCCTTCCTTATTAACACATTGGTTTCCTCTAGGGTAACAATATGAATTCAGACTTAATATTTTTACGGTTCCTCCTCTGGTATTTTCTAAGGTTCTACCAGACTTTTAAGAGATTTGGGGAATCCAGGTTTAAAAAGGCTAAGGCATTTCATCTGGGACTTGGGTAAATATTTGCATGTCTTGCAATTTTTCCACTTAATACATGTGACTCTTCATAGGGATTAATTATTTCAAAATATTACCAGGACTCTCTAGATACCAGGGTACTCTTGTTCCCTCCAAAATGAAGATTTTGTCCATATCTTGCAAACTTTCCTCCTAAGCTGCAAGATTTTCAAGGACATAGACAATAACAACTTGACTTAACTTCATGAGTTGACAAATTTAAAAAGTGAAGGAAAACAAACACATTCCATTTTTCTCACGAATTCAGTTCATTATTTGCATGTATTCATATTTTCCCATTTAGCCATAAACTATACATTTACATCATTATCATACATCAAACAAGCCAAGTTAGATACTTATCTGTTCAGGGAATACATCAACATCCAGCTGACTGAGAGAGAAAATATTTCCTACCAACCTTAGGATTTGTTGCGGAGTTCCTTCCTACAACATGCCAACCCCGTGCCAAGCAATGATATCAAAAGGGAATTATTTGGTTAATCCCGAATTTAGGATGATCCAAGAAGGTTACTCTCCTTCCTCCATTGAAAACAATAGAATTTCCCCCCTTCCCACTGAGCTTAGGGCTTCCACAGGTTTATCAGGTACCTCCCCAAATGTATTTCCTCTGCACAAGGGATACCCTTCTCTACTATGTAGTCCTTTGGTGACCTCCCTTTACTAGTGTAGGTTTCTGTCCAGTTGGTACCAAGATTTATCCCCCAATTTCTCCATTCGGGATCTGGGTCTTCTCTGTTTCAAGGTGATCATCAATAATTTGGATGAGATTCCTATTTTCTTCAAGGAAGTCTCTCCATTTCTTCTCTTCTTCAATCTTCACCAATGAACACCTATTTTCACTACACCATCATCCCGTGAGTCTGTTGCTCACTCGCTACTGCTAACTCTCCCTCTTCTCACACGTATGTTCTCTTTGTGTGCGTCTCATGCCTCTTCTTCTTTCTTTCTTTTTTTCTGCCCCTTTCCATGATGTTTTTCCATATTTGGTATATTCCTCCTCCAATCCTTGGGATTCCCATGGATTTTTTCATAAGAGACCTCTAGTCAGGGATCAAAATTTCGAAGGGGAAATCCATGGATGTATTTCTGTCAGATTCTTTTCAGTTGACCCTTGCCTCTTCAAGAAATAATATCCATCAGTAGTATTAACTTCCTTACCCACCAATCCCATCTTCCATAACTGKTTATGTGGCCCCATACCAATCTAGGTAYGCTAGTAAGTGTGCTTTTATGTTTACAAGTACAAGTTGGATTTCTCAACAATATTCCTATTTTCTTCATTGAAACATMTTAGCTCCACCTCACTAGTCCACTTAATGAATTCCACATGTGATATCATGGCTATTAATCTCAATGATTTTCTTTCTCAGTCAATATCTTGGTGTTTTTAATTAATCAAAACATAATTACAAGCTTCATATTATCTAAAGTGATTCCATTACACCTTGACCTATGCGATGAATCAATTTTGAAGCATTGTTTCTCTCCCRTGMAGGATGCATTGTGGTTTAGGATAGAAATTGCCCTATGGTTCCACCCGTATCACAGTCTAATCAATAACATGATTAGKATATTGAATGCATTTTTTTAACAAAGACACATGGAATCCATTATGATCTCTAATAGTAGGTGGCAAAGCAAGTTTGTATGCTACTGGTCCCACTCTTTCCAGAAMTTCAAATGGTACATAATAGCAAGGTACCAACTTAGCACATGTTCCCATCCTTAGGGAAMTCCTCTTGGGATTTACCCAAAGATACACATGATCCCCCATATTGAAATATTTATGAATCCTCTTGTTGTTTGCATACCTCTTTTGTCTATCTTGGGATACTTTTAGATTTTGTCTTATCTTACTCATTGGATGTTACATTTCCTTCAATAGTTTTGGTCCAAGTGTGATCCTATCCTATGGATTGTCCCAACTAAATGGAACTCCACATTTCCTACCATATAGAACCTCAAATACGCTCATCTTCAATGATTCCTAATAACCATTGTTGTAGGCGAACTCTACTAGAGGTAGATATTCTTCCTACTTCTTGGGATGATTCATGACATGCATCCTTAGCATGTATTCTAACACTCTATTCACTCTTCTGGTCTGACCATCTGTTTTAGGATGGTAGGTCGTTCTAAATTCCAATTGGTTTCCCAAGATTACACATAATATTTTCCAAAAACTTGAGTTGAACTTAGCATCTATGTCCGAGATTATGGTCTTGGGTAGACCATGCAATCTACAAAATTCCTCAATAAAAATATTAGCAATGTTTATGTACTTAAAAGTAGATTTGATAGGGATGAAATGAGCTGATTTGCTAAGATTTTCTACCACAACCATGATTGCATTATGTTTCTTACTTGTCTTTGGAAAACTAGTAATAAGTTCCATTGATATTGTCTCCCACTTCCACTATGGAATCTGTAAAGGATGCTATAGTCCTGTAGGATGCTTGTGCTCAACCTTCACCTATTGGCACTCCAGACACTTTGCAATGTGTTCCACAATGTCTTGCTTCATCCTAGGCCAGTGATACAATTGTCTTATTGTTGTTACCATCTTTTGGTAACTAGTGTGACCTACACAAGGTCTCATATGGAATTCATCCATAATCAGGTGCCTCAAATATGCTAAATTAGGCACATACATCCTAGTGTTATACAACAACAAATCATCAGTTTTAAGTTGATATCATTCATATTTCTTCTCTCTAGGTTCTTGTTGTAACCCTTATTTCACTTGATTGAAGACCTCATCTTCTTCCAAGAGGGTTTTAATCCTCAGATTGATGTCAGATTCTCCTACATTTGCTACTTCTAAATGTATAGTTTGTACACTCCTACAAAGTGCATTTGCCACTTTATTCTCTTTCCCTTTAATATGTTTTATTTCAAAATTGAACTCGCTTATCAGTTCTATCCACTTAGCCTGTCTAGCAATCAACCTTGGCTAGTCGAAAAAATATTTTAGTCGACAATGGTTTTTCATCAAGACAAACCTTCTTCCAAGTAAGTAATGTCTCCACATATTAAACACATGCACAATTGTTGCAAGCTCTAAATCATGAGTGACATACTTCTTCTCATGTTCATTTATATTTCTTGACTCATAATAGATCACTTGTCCTTCTTGCATGAGCACTCCACCAAGTACTTATTTGCAAGCATAAAAGAAAACCAAGAAGTCTTTTTTGAGGTCTGTAGTCTTCAAAATAGGGGCGTTGGTCAAGAGATACTTCAACTATTGAAAACTAGCCTCACATTCTACTGACCATTCAAATTTATGCCCTTTTCTTTGCAATGAAGTAATGGGATTACCAATATTGGAAAATCCCTTTAAAAATATTCTATAATACCCAATAAATCCTATGAAGCATCTCACTTCTATTACGTTCCTAGGGGCAAGCCAATCCATGATTGCCTTAATATTTTCGAGATCCACGACCACTCATTCTACTGAAATTATGTGGCCTAAATACTATATTTACTTCTTAAAGAAAACACACTTGCTAAATTAGCATACAATTGGTGCTCTCTTAGCACTTGTGGGACCATTCTAATATGTTCTTCATGCTCTTATTTAGTCTTGGAATACAACAACATGTCATCCACAAACAATATAACAAACTTGTCTAGATATTTGTTGAGCACACTATTCATTAAACACATGAAAGTGGTTGGTGCATTTGTAAGTCAAAATGGCACCACTCTGAAATCATAGTTCCCATACTTCATCCTAAATTTTTTCTTGTGGATGTCTTCATCCTTAATCCTGAATTGGTGGATCCATACCTCAAGTTAATCTTAGAGAAGACTACAAATCCCCTAAGCTGATCAATGAGATCATCAATTATGGGTAATGGATACTTGTTATTGATGGTCATCTTGTTCAAATTCTTGTATTCAATACACAGTATCAATGTACCATCTTTGATATTTAGAAACAAGGCTGGTGCTCTCCATGAGGACACACTAGGCCTGATATAACCTTTATCCAAGATATCCTTCAACTATACTTTTAACTCCACCAATTATGGTGTGCTCATTCTGTAAGGTACTTTTGATGCTGAAACTACTCCAGGTACAAGATCTATTGAAAAATAAATATCTCTCTTTGGTGGTAGTTTAGTTACTTCCTATGGAAACACGTCTTTAAACTCCCATAATACATGGTGATCTTTAGCCTTCAACTCCTTGCTTTTTATTGAGTTAAATACTTGTATAGAATACAAGGGGCACCCTTTCTGACTCAACTTATTAAGCTATAATGTTGATATTTTCCTAACTGGAACTGGCTTTCGAATTCCTTGCAAAACTCTTGCATTGCATTCTTCATCTTCACATTCCAAATTTTTCTCATAATAGTTCATTTTTTCCTTGTGGGGAGCTAGCCAATCCATGCCTAACAACACATCATATGATCCCAAGGGTAGGATATTCAAGTTTTCTTGTGTACATAGTCCATTTATCTCAAATGGAAAGGATTCTATGACCTCAACCACTTTTCTCTTAGTTCTCGAGGATAATTGGACTAACCATGCCTTTGCATGTTTCTTCCTCTATAAAGCACATGCTTTAACAACTTGAGGTGAGACGTAAATAATATTAGATCTAGGTTCAATCAAAATAGAAATGAGTTGTTTTGCAATTATACCTTTCAGCTCCACTACTGAATCCTGGTGGTCTGCTTGTCGATTTTCCATAGCTGCATATATCCTTGGCATGATTCTGGTCACATCATTGACCATGGTCTCTTTTTTCACATGATACATATTATTTCCATCATGTAGTCTATGAGTAAAATCCCTTGTTGGCCCTTGACCAAGTTTTGAGGATTCTTGGTAATGTTTGATCTAATTTTGGGACTTCGACAGGCTGTTGAAGGTGGAGATCATGGGATCTCGACCCCTTTTAGGGCCCTTTTTGAGATTTGGGATTATGTAATGGGTATGGGATGTCGTCCCATGAGTTTACCCATGATTAGGCCTATTTTGTATGTATAAATAGATGTTAAGGCGATGTAGTGGAAATGATGAATGGCTAAGTGCTAGAGTTGGATCTGTGTGATCAAGAGTTGTAAGTGCTTTGTGCATACTGTGTGAGGCTTGCAAGGCTAGTGAAAGTAACTGTAAGATACTGTGTGAAGGCTTGGTGCTATACCTTAGCGAGAAGAAGGAGGATCTGGCAGAGTGCGCATAGATCTCCTGTCTTCTGCGGAGTAGAACCTGGATGCTATGTGCCTGTAAGAAGCTTGACCAAATATAGTAAAGAAGATAAGAGTTGGTGGACGTAGCCCCAGGGTGGGGGTGAACCACGTACATGTTGTGTTTCTCTTCTTTGTGTGATGTGTTGATGTGTTTATATGTTAATGTTCCTATTGCTTCAATATAGATGAATTGTGGATAGATATGTTAATGTTATGTGCTTAACAGTATGGATCTGACCTATCTGGATATGCTTAGTGCTTAAATACCTTAGATCTGAGTGAATAATGTGATACTCTATAGTTAGGGTTTAACTGCATTGTAGCTAAGACTGGATATTGATAAATGTTAACTGTTGAGTGCTCTGTTAAGTGTTAGAATCACAGATCTGTGTCCCAACTAAGGTTGCAAACATCTGAGTCCTGTAACCACCCCTGCCTCTACCTCAGGTGAGACTTCATATGATTCGTAGGTGTTTTCGAAAGGGTCGGTAGTTAGGGTTTTGTTAGTGTGTTGTTGTAGCTTTGAACCCTGGTTCTACCCCTGTGCCAACAAATGGTTCTGGTGTCGGGACCTAAAACTGTGATTGCTGGGACCTGAAGAAAAAGAAGCTTTGTGCAAATATCTAACCTGAAATTGTGAAAACTATGTGCGTAGATCTATCACTCTAGTGTGCAGTATTCTACTTGATCTATGCCAAGAAGGGTCAGATATGAATAAAAGAGGTAATATATGCAAGATCTGTGCTCTGATATATGTAAGAATAATGAAATTTTTTAGATCTGGAAGCTTTGTGCTCTGCTGAAGATAAGATTAGTGGAAATTTTTGTTTCTAGAGTATGGATCTAGGTATGTTTAATAATATTTGTCCTAGCTTGAAAACTAGGGAATTGATAGATGAAATAAGATTTGATATGCATAGATCTGATAAGAATAATGAAAGATATGTTATACCCATGCATAGAGAGAATGTTTGGACTAACAAATGGATGCAAGATCCTAGACAATTTTTTTTTGTAGGTTAGCTACCATGATCCTAGTGTGCAGCACAGGAAAGGATGGGGATCATTTAAGAAAAAGAGATGATTAACCCTTTGTTACAGTTGTAGAAAACCAGGACCTCTTGCTAAGGAATGCCTTGGAAGAAGACCTAGTTGCCTCTATTGCAAACCTATGGACCATGAATTTTTGGATTGACCTAGAATGATTGCTAAGGTTGAAAGGATGAATATAAGACAAGGAGACCACAAGAAAGGTCAAGCAACTGATATTATGATAGAACCCCAGAAAGAATCATAAAAAAGTATTGCTATAGATGAAAGAAACCCTGAATGACCACTGACATATCATCTTATCAGAGATCTTCAAAGAAAAATAATGCATTGAAGCAAGAATATGAGACTTTGACATTGACTCTCTTATAGATGAGGAAACACAGGTGAATATTATGAAAAAAAGAACTTGGGGAATTCTAGGAAAGCCTGCTATGATTCCTTCATTGGGAGGAATAGGATTATTTAGAGGAAAACTGATAACCCTATGTGGAAGACTTACCCAGATATATATGAGTGCTCATGGAGATTCGATAGAGGAAGAATTTGAAGTTGTTAAATTTATTGAGAACATCACTCCATTTGCTATGTTACTAGGAAAACATTGGATTGAAGGAGATTAGGCCAGAAGGAAAGAAGAAGAAATCTTAGAGAAGAAGAAGCAAGAGTTAAAATATTTCATGACTAGGAGGATTTCACACTTGATTGAAGAAAAATAGAACCAAGAGAAGATATTTAAAAATAAAGACTTGGATGTTGAAGTGGGAAGAACACAAGAATATTTGAAGAAGACTGAAGTACCTATCCTAGATAGAGAAGAAGTATTACCCTTGATTTCTAGGAAAGAATCTCAACAACGCGAAGATACTCTGCTAAAAGAAGATAAGAATCAGAATGGAAAAAGGAATTCCGAGATGAAGATCACCAGAAAGAAGGCTAGAAAACTAAGTAAGAAGAGAGATAAGATCGAAAAGTTCCAGAAGGTTCCAGAGGGAAATTTGCAGAAGGAAAAATTGCAAAATTGGAACTTCGTCGGGATATCAGAACTGCATCACATGGCACTTCTCTATGGCGATGCAATATAGTCGTTGGGAATAGTATAACCATTAGCCTGATGGCCTAAATGGGTAGAAAGGAATTTATTATCATAAAGTTCACCACCAGACCATTGGGACCGCGCCATAACAGACATAACTGAGTTAATGAAGGCTTCTCACCCATTGCAAGAGATCTGTTGCCAAGTTATCTATTTATCTCATCGCGCCACGCAATGAGAACACTTTTTCTAACTGTGAATCTGAGTCCAAAGACTAGTTGATTTCACACAATGATCATCGTGCTATTGCCATCCATTCCGTTTCATTGACTAGTTACTCTTCAAATCCGAGATATTCAACCACGACCGTGCATGTCGAACGAGCTTAGCATTGCAGAGAAAATTGTCGAAGAAGTTCTCATTGACCTAATGACCGAAAGAGTAATGTTTGAAAGAGAAATGTCTTCAAGTATTCAAGCATCATCGACGAGAGGAGTGCAAGCCTCTCCGTCGACTGCTCGCAGAGATGGATCATCCCAACCATCAATGTAAAATAAAACCAAACACAAAGATGACATAGAAAATGAAAAATTGATCTTGACCATATTGCCCAATTACATCCTGCCTCTGGCCGGTTCGGGGAGTTGAGATAACGTGCTAAGATATTTTGACTACTCCATGGTTACTGCATACCTCCCGAAGGGGATACACATAGTTTGTGTGCAACATGACAAGATCGCAGCATTGAAGTTCAATGACTTCAACCTCGGAGGTCGCAAGAAATATAGAATGATCTCCCCGTATAAGTACTTGAACAAGACGAAGGGGAAGAACTCAAAGATAATCCCCCAACTGTGGACGATGAACCTCGTGAAGTCCACCCTATTAAATGTAATGAAAATCTCACACTTCAAAAGGCACTAGGAAGTGAACGCTTGTGTCAAGATATTACTTTCATGTTACCATGGAGGTTACTTATGGATATACCACCATATTACAAATGATCCAATGTTGATTCGTAGGATCACCGGATTAAGTGTGCAAGGACCCGACCCGAATGAGTTCTATCCAATAAAAGCCACAGATCGCACACTAGCACAGAAGATCAAGGATACAGACGACGATGTTGAAAAGGGGATGCAAGGCTACAAGGTAGCCTCCATACAGAATGGCACAATGTGCCTATCCTGCCAGCTAATAGCCGAAAAGTTAGTAAGGAAGAACAGACCTATGCAAGTCACAGGATTTGTCATTGACCTCACAGGGAAGTGCGTGGAAGGCCTACATATGAACTGGGTGAAGTACCTAGTTAATCACCTGGAACTAGATTTCCGTGAAGAACAAGATCAGGGCTATGAGTTTCACTTTAGATGGCTCCTGATCCTCATCACCTTTTTTTCCTAGGGGATGCAGGAAGGTGCGACCTTTATGGATATTGAACCGTTCAATCCACTTTCTGTGAAGTTCACCACACTCTGGTACTCGAGTGATATGAACAAACAGTGGCAGTTGAACGTTGTTTTTCACACATATTACCGTCTGATGAAGAGAGCCATCGAAGATGAACCTTGCATGACTATGAACACCCTATAGAGGTTCTAATCCCTGATGAAGTTCTACACAAATCAACACTTCATCTACATTACAACGTGAGTCGATGAACATAAGGAGCAACTTCAGTCGTACTACAAACTCATGGAAGAGGACCTGGAGGAGATCAATAAGGAATGGTCCGCAGGCCTCCTTATTCCCGAAGACCTTGTAGAGATGTCTGACCCTGATAACCCAGAGACCATGCATAAATAACATGATACACTCGGGCCTAGTAGAACAAATAAGACCAAAGAGGTCCAAGATTTAAGCAACGCCTCCAGAAATACTACTTCAGTATCACCTGATCGAGGGGGTGATGATGAAGTAGAAGACATAAATGACAAGGGAGATGAATAGAAGCAAGGCAAAGTAACACCGCCTAGAGACGAGGTTGATCCCCTAAAGAAGAGGAAGGTTTCTCCCCCAAAACCTTCTTCCTAGAAGAAATTGAAAGCCACCATGACCAATATGAAGACTGTGCTTATTGCCGATGATTTTGACATCATCATCGTAACTCTAAATGATCCTTCACTGGAAATCGTGGAGAAACAAGAAGCCAAGCAGGAGGAAATGTATGATAGAATTGAGGTTGAACTCTGAGGGGTACAATAGGCCCTTCAGTCCAGTTGCGCAGTCTCCACTGCGCCCCTGTCATCAAGAGAACCAGAGTTGGGAGATGAGCCAACCCAAATCTGCCCACTAGCTAAAGAAAGTGCAAGGTGTAATCGTAGAACAACATAAAGTTGCAGAATAGGAGAAGGTTTCTCTCTAGGAAACATTTGAAGAAGAGAAAGTACAGATGCAACAAGAAAAAGAATAGTTGCTCGCAGAGAAAATCGAAGTGAAAGAATCAATCAACAGAGCACTTCGCTCTGTGACAAGATTATTACCACAAGCAAAATACCAAGTCACGTATCAAGTAGAGAAGCTCGAAGAATCTATCCAGTAGCTACATCAAAGAATAGACGTTACACATTATTTTCATCATCCCTATGACTGTTAATGATGTAAACCTATCTGTAGTCTTTAGAGGGGTCAGTTGCCTGAGTTCCTGAAGAAAGAAGGGAGAAGAACTTTCCCTGAGAAAAGAAGTTGCATTTTCCCTTGTAAAAACCCTGTAAAAAAACAAGTTCGCAGGTTGCTATATAGGCAGGGTGTGAGAATGCCTGATTCTCGTAGGTTGCACCATAGATGGGTTGTGAGAGGTTTGCAAGTTGCTCTATAGCTAGGGTGCAAGAATGCCTACACGTGGGAAAAACAAGCGTTTTCTCGAATCTTCTAGAAGGAGAAATTTCTATGGTGAGGTGGCATCTGAATGGTTTGGATCTGACTCACTTTCATGATTTAGTGAGATCATCCTAACCTCCTCACCTTATCCTCTTCAACTTATAAAAGGAGAGGAGTTCTCATGGAGAAAGTTAGCTTTGGTTAGCTTTGGAGCTTTGGTTGGCTTGGAATTATTAGATTGGAATTATTATCTTAGTTGGAGTGGCTTTGAGATTTGCTTTGTCAAGATAGATTGTGAATATTATTAGAACTGTGCTCTCAGAATTCTTGGAGTGAAAGTGTGTGGGGAACGAAGGACTGTTGGAAGGGACCTTACGACATCAAGGCCATGGTTGTAATCTCTCTTTCACATTTACTATGATACAGTAATATGATTCTTTCCTATAAAACTTGTTGTGTTTTATTGTATGATTCCTTGATCACATACATAGGTTTATATTGAGTTTATGCAATTGCTATCACTTTGGTCAGTTGCATTCTTTTGCAGGATCATCATTGTATGAGCATCAGAACACAGTTAGGATGGAGATGGTGAGAGGAAGCGACATTTAAACGGTATGTTACTCATCCCTCTTTAGTTAGTAAATTCAATATCTAAAACTTAAGGAATGCGTCATGTTCTGGTGTGTTTTGTTCTAGATCTAGGTGGATCTAGGGAGATCAGTTAGTGTCCGCACCTACCGATTTTTCTGATAAAAAAATTGATGACTCAACTAGGGAACGTATTGTTTCCTAGTTAGTCTAGTTTCCCTTACTTTGATTGCTTGTTTTCTGGTATCTGAGTCTGTGGGAGATCCATCCAGACTCTCTGGATCTAGAAGTTCACTTAGATTCCCTGTCCTTTTTCAAAATTTTCTTTGATTACAGATATTCTTGCACTGTACCTCTCTATGGACTGCGAGAATCATTGATGTTCACACCCTGCTGTTAGGTTCAGTGCGAACTTCTCGCACCCTACCAATGTTTAGCCTGCGAGAATAACTAATTCTCGCACTGTAATATACTGCTAGGTTGTGAACTTGTTTGGAAACTGTTTGGATTGGGTCTTGTCATCTTTTGATGACCCAGTTTTTCTTTGATCAGCTGGATTGAGCTTTTAGAGCCTATGTTGATCTATTTACAGTCTGCTTGACATCCTTTGAGTTTCTTTTAGCCACTTTTTCTTTGTTTGGTTTTGAAGGATTAGTCTCTTGCTTTGAGTGTCTTTCAATTACAAAGCATGTGTTTTCTTTAGAATTGTTTAGGGAAAGATCAGATTT
>ML784704.1:417943-442314 GCA_009831015.1 Picea engelmannii | reverse complement strand
TTCCTTTTATTCTTTTAAGATGTTTCCAGGTTGAACCCAAGGTGGGGCTTCTACCTAAGCATGGAAAATTGTTCCCACCTTGAATCTACCCTGGTCACATTATGATTTTCCAAGTTGAAAACATGTGTGGGGCTTCTACCTAATCATTAAAAATAGTTCCCACACATGCTCCACCTTGGATGGAGTTTTGTATTAGTCATGTTTCACGGGTCCAGTTAGTTTATTATGAGAGACATTTCATTTCCCTCGCGATCCATGGTCGAGCTTCTAGAAGTTTAGTGATTGGATTTTATCTTTTTCTAGCTACAAGCCTCTAGACCTTCAACCCCTTCTTCCCATGAAATGAGGGACAACCCCTTCTAGCATCAATAACCTGAAAATCCCAAAATATAAGAAGATGAGGGGATGAAGTGTGGAAAGTGAAAAGTATGGTAGGGACTGGAACGATGATTTTTTCAAAGGAACTCCCAGTAGAAAAACTATCCCTAAGGGTGACCCACTTGTTGTTAGAATATGAAATATGTGTGTTCGTTTTATCATTGACAATATCCTTTTCACCCAACCATAGGTTGAAGCCACCCTCCGAGCACCTTAACCTTGACAGAGAATCATTCTGGAAGCAAACCCTAGGCTAGATAGCCAAACAAAGGGTAGTGCACCTTTCCCCAAGGATAGCGCACCAACAAGAGTTGATCAGATAGTCCAAACCCTAACCAAGAGATAGTCTAAGCCAAACATGATCTGCTAGCTACAGCAGCTGCAATGGCAGCTCTCCTCAAACCTGCACACAAGACTGGGCACTGCAGTGCACACAATATTGGGCACTGCAGTGCGCACAAGATTGGGCACTGTAATTCTGAGACTGCTTGCCAGAGTGAGAACTGGCCTCCTGTATTTATACTAATTCTGGCTAACTACCTGGGTTGACTTCTCATTCTGGGTATCTGTCTGTTCAGTATATATTATTATTTTTGGCCGAATTCTTCTCTTGGAGGCTAATAACCTAATATAAATTATCTTCTTGAGCCGACAACTCTTCTAGGGTTATTAGCCAACTCATTAGGGTTTCTTCTTGCTTCCCGGAGTATTCCATCCTCGTCAGTTTTACACGTGGAGGTAAATACCTCCCGCAGCTACCATAATATCAACACTCCATCCTAGCTAGGTAGGTATTATAGGTAATGGTCTTGAGCACAAAAACATACCATTCACCCGGTAGCATCAACATAGTTGTATAGACTAGATCATGACTAGATCATGACTAGATCATGAGCACCATCATCATCATCATCATTGTCATCAGTTGCATCATCTCTCGAAACCATACTCTATCTGAGTAATCAGACATGATTCTCACTCCACAGAGTGATACAACAAACATTCTTATAATCTAGAAGAGTAAATGCTCTGAACCATTTCCCATCTGGGAAATCTCTGTCCTTTGATTATCCATCTAACTGATAATCATTTCCAATACTATTGATAGTCTTCAAGGCAATTGAAACAAAATAGAACACAACTGTGTCTATCCATAGTAGTACATAACTACAATCTAGTGGTACACTACCACACAAAGTAACACACAAGCACTTGATCAACAACGTATAGTCACGAACAGTGGAACGCATCCACCACAGTAGTATACATATATTGTCATCGAGTCTTCATAACAATCATCTGATACCAACCTGCATAAAAACAATGTTATGATATAAACTGAATCATCTGGGCCAATCTTTCACTCACATCTATGAGATATGAAAGAATATCTGCCCTCAGAGTATAACAATGAGATATCTGGACTATTCTTCTCAAGCAAGGAATGTTAACTGCCCTATCTTCTGAACCTAGACCATTCCCCACCCTGGGCCATTCTTCCTACACTAATCAAAGTGCACCCTGGAGAGAATGTATAAACCCTAAGGAATGTTTGTCCTTGATTGCTGAGCCTGGACCATTCCCCACCCTGGGCCATTCCTCCTACACTAATCAAAGTGCACCCTGGAGATAATGTATAAACCCTAAGGAATGATTGTCCAGACCATTTCCTCTCTTAACCACAAGAGGAAAAGACGGTTCTGTATCAACCTCCAAAACAGACCATTCCTCATGTTAACCACAATGAGAAATCGTTGTCCGGCGAGGCGGGCCAGTCGTCTTGAGTAACCCTCAAGAAGAGAGTCTGCCCTAGACCACTCCCCGTGTTAACCACAATGGGAAGTCGTTGTCTATGATACATCAACAATATGGACCATTTCCCATGTTAACCACAATGGGAAATCGTTGTCTGTCAGAAATCTCAATCCACTTTCCGAACAGGAAAGAATCTTCTTATCTTGGACCATTCTTCGAACTGAAAAATGATTGTCCATCAATCAATAATACATCAGTACTCCCTCCCAACCTAGGATTCATATCTTCCTTTTTCAATAAGGAAGTCATCTCCATGAGCTCCAGCTTGAGTACACAAACTTTTTCATCTTGGATATAAGCTTTACCAAAATGTATGCTTATCTGCTCATCTATGGAGATATGTATTGGAGAACTAGTTTCTCCTTTCTGGACTTCATCACAGATAATGTAATGCTTGATTTCAAATGTACTTTAGTCTGGAACACTGATTTTCTGTGAAGGCTTCATGTAGCTTTGAATAATAGAGTATATCATTGTTGGAAAACTGGAACATATCCATGTGGCATTTCTTATGTCATCATGAGATCTGATCTACTGAGTAATCATCTTGATGTTATAGGAAATATTCACCATGCTTCTGTTGTGCACTAGAGGTTCTCCACCAAGTTATCTTATTCTATCTACATACAAGGGTCTCTTTCTTGTATGCCTCAAAGTCTTGAGATTGCTCTTCATACGCTCTTTATTCAATTTCTCTGGAGAACATTCTTTGCATTCATCTAATGTAGAACTCCAACTCATGGATGTTGTGGATGATATAATGACTCATGTAGAGATAAGTCTGTTTTACTCGAACAAGTAATCATCATAGTCTTCTCCCTCCATCTGGGAGAACCCCTAGTTTTGGCTCTCGCAATGCTTTCATTCATAAGTCTTCCGTACACTGTTCTTCATCACGACTTTTAGTTCCTCTACTTGATTTCTTTTATTGAGTTTATATCAGGCTGACAATCTTGTGATTCTTGATACAATGACTGGCTTTTTTGGCTTCTCTTTCTTTCTTGGAATCTTCATGTGTTTCTTTAGTTCTCGGGTCCATGGAGCTTCTTATAGATTCCATGCCCTAAAGATTCCATCATAGGATCACAGATGTGGATGGACAACCAGGGATACTTTAAAGCTTATCTTTGAAGAATATGTACTGTCTTTCATGGATGCTATCATGGATATATACTTCATCATCCTCAATGGATCATAGGATTAGCTCCCTCCTAATCCTTGCTTCATGTATTAGTGCATATAATCGGTTCCCTCTGTCTAACAGAGTCCACGCTTCCATCTGCATCCTTATTGTCTTCTGCAATATATAATTGGCTCTTTTGTCTAACAGAGTCCACGCTTTCGTCCTGTTGTCTTCTACAAAATGTCATAAGTCTTTTTCCAATTTCCTCTCGATTGTTGACTTCATTCTGTCTTTGCTTCTTCTAAGTCTCTTCATGATTGATTCAAATTATCTTGCAATAGTTTCCACATGATTTTTATTTCATCCTTTCATGTGTATTACCTAATGATATCCATTCTTATCTTGTTGTTCTTCCATAGGTATAGTTCTTCTTGGAACACATTATCTTCCAAGAGATAGATATACAAGATATGTACAGAGATGATGCAAACAAGATATGTACAAGAAATAAGAAGAGTTTTGCTACCTTTAGAAGAAGAAGTCTCTTCCATCCTGCTTAGTTTTCTTTGTAGGTTCCTTTTCTCCAGCAATTGATGCTTTGTGTTTCTCCTTCCTTTTCTTTATCTCAGGACAATGATTCTTGTAGTGACCATACTTTCGACAGTTGAAGCATTGTACTTCTGAAATGTCTTTCTCTTGATTTGGCTTCCTCCTTGAACCAAACTTCCTTTTGTTCCTGAAGTTCTTGAATCTTGCTGTGAAGGCTTGATCATCATACTTATTTTGGGGTTTCTCCTTTGCACTGATCCTTGATTCTTCTTGAGCACGGTAAGTCCAAAGTTCTTCAAATGTCAGATAATCCTTTCTTGTGTTCATGCTTGTGGCAAATGCATCCCATGTCTTGGGAATACCATTGAGTACTACGTTTAGCAACTCCTTCTCTGAGATCATCTCTTAAATAGCTTGTAGTTGATCTCTTAACTGATAAATTCTCACAAAGTATGATGTTATGCTTTCATCATCATTCATATTCATGTCACGGAGCTCATTCTTCAGACTCATTACTTGTCCAATGTTTCTGACTAAGAAGAGGTTTGTTAGGGCATCGTACATATTCTTCGATGAGTCAAGATGGGAGATGTAGGGTATCAAGTGGTCTTTTATGGATTCCACTATGATACTCATAGCATTAATGTCATCATCTTTGAACTTCTCCATAGCTGCAACATTTTGCAGTTCCTTCTCTTTCCCTTCTTCAAACTCCAGTTTCATGATCTTTCCTTTCACGATATCCAACACTTTATTATTGGCAAGGATGAGGTAAATCTTTATATTCCACACTCTAAAATTAGAGGCTCCATCTAACTTGTTCTCTGACTTCATAGAATAAGTCATGGTTTCTTTGACTTGGTCAAACCCTAGATTTGACAACAAACTCAAACTTCACGTCTTGGCTTGCTGAGAGTATCAGGAGATGCGCTAGGCTAGAGCGCACTGCTCTATCCAGAGATTAGTTCAATCCATTCACTTAAGGTGCATGAACAAGAGGATGAGGGTTTATGCAATTGATCCTGCTAGTAACCCTAGCGACAGTGTCTTGGAAGCTTCTTCTGCTAGTAACCCTAGTGACAGTTCCTCAACGAGCTTAATATCCTAGTGGCTATGTTTCCTTCCAGTGTTTAGATGGAATGAAGGAGGTCTGGGCCCATAACCTGTTAGAATATGAAATATGTGTGCTCGTTTTACCATTGACAATACCCTTGTCACCCAACCATAGGCCGAAGCCACCCTCTGAGCACCTTAACCTTGACAGAGAATCATTCCGGAAGCAAACCCTAGGCTAGATAGCCAAACAAAGGGCAGTGCACCTTTCCCCAAGGATAGCGCACCATCAAGAGTTGATCAGATAGTCCAAACCCTAGCCAAGAGATAGTCCAAGACAAATGTGATCTGCTAGCTGCAACAGCTGCAATGGCAACTCTCCTCAAACTTGCACACAAGACTGGGCATTGCAATGCACACAAGACTGGGCACTACAATTCTGAGACTGCCTGCCAAAATGATAATTGGCCTCCTGTATTTATACTAATTCTGGCTAACTTCCTGGGCTGAATTCTCATTCTAGGTATCCATCTGTTCAGTATATATTATTATTTATGGCCCACTTCTTCTCTTGGAGGCTAATAACCTAATATAAATTATCTTCTTGAGCCGAAAAGTCTTCTAGGGTTATTAGCCAACTCATTAGGGTTTCTTCTTGCTTCCCAGAGTATTCTATCCTCGTCAGGTTTACACGTGGAGGTAAATACCTCCTGCAACTACCATAATATCAACACTTGTTAGGGTGCAATGTCAACCACTAAAGTAAAACAGGGCACAAAGCATAATGTCCAAGCAAACATTACATAATAAAAATCAGTAATAGATGAAACAAACTCAAATGCCTCAAATATTGAAATGGCACTCACCATAATACCCGTCTTGTTATACCTCATGGAGCAAGACCCAATGTCTTCCAGAAGCCAGCTGATGTGGTGGATACCACTGTGATGAACTTGGAGTTTTGGTGGCGAGGTGGGTCTATGTCTATGAAAGTGGACAATGTTGGTCAAGCTATCTCTCGGTACTCCATGTCTGCAACCTGAGAGCCTTGAGACATCATCTTCATAGTTATCCCTAGGATTTGGGGATAGCATCTGGCTCCTGCTTGGGGACATGTACTCGTCGTAGAGGGCATGAGAACCGCAACATATCCTAGTGGAATTGTGCCTATATTGAAAAATAACACTGTAAAATCTAGGGTGGTTCTATCACACTTCATCGATATACATCAAAACAAAAAATGAAAACTAATCTAGAAAAGAAAAGTTTAGCATTTTTTCAAAAAATTATAAGTTAAGCATGAAATCAATATGCAAGTAGAAAAAAATTAAATATGAAATGCATCTAAATCGTCATGAGAAATCAATATGCAAATGAAGGGAAAGAAATATGACCTACCTACTTACCTAGGGCCCTGAAGATTAGGTCATGAAATGCCAGGTGAAGTCGTACAACAAATGCAACCACGTGTTCATCATTTCATCAAGGTATCTCCCCCTGTGCTTAATCATGTGAAACAAAAAAGATAAGTCCAACACATAATAATCATGAGAATAAATATAATCATTCATGAAATGAAATGAATGGAGATGGGTGGGAGGGAGGAAATCCTACTGGAAAGAGAAACCATCAGCCTGATCATGTTGCTTGAAAGTGTAACCAAACGCCTGATCAATCCATCTCTTAAGAGGGAAACCATATGTAGACGAGGGCTCATCTTCATCTTTGTTAGTATGATCAATACTTCTTGAAGACTGCAAATATATGAGATATCCCACGAAGTCCTCATGATTTCCCTGAGCATAAGGAATGAGGTAAGGCACATGATCAGGTCTAGAGAAAGAAAAACATGGCCTCTTCATCTGTGAATTCTTGTAGAAATCCCCAATATGAAAATAATCTTTATTTGTATATTGTGCCTTTGATTACTCTGGGCTAGACAAGTCCTGGTGTTCTTATAAAGGTGAGGATGAGTGTGTCTGGAAGTATTCATAGAACAAGTCTACACCCCAAAAAGGATTTGCATCACAACTTCCAAGGGATGACTCAAAATCACACTGAAAATATTGCGACATCTCATCCTCGAATGGATGATATAAATATGTAATCATGTCAACATTGGACTCCCAAATATCTAAATCATATGCATGAGATCCGCCCTTAATGTCGTAAATGGGGTCTCCATGAAAAATGAGACAATCAACATCTCATTTGCATCTCCTAGTTTGTATGAACATGTCTATATGCTCATCAACTGAATCTAAGGGTTCTTTCATAAAATCATCAATATGATTGAAAATAGCCATCTCTTTTTCTTTGTGTGCATAGGTTAGTGTCGCTTCAATTGGATCTTCATATTCTTCATTATTGAGACTATTTTCCTCTTGAACTTCACGCGCAAGAGGAAAGCAAGGATGAACAACCTCACCTGCATCAAGAGGGAGAAACAATAACGATGTCTCAACACGTTGTGATTCATCAAAATTCTTATTTCTTTTTATGGACATGCCCCTCCATATCCTCTTTATCGCAAGGGGATTGATCCTTAATACATAGTGCTTTGTTTTCCTTTTTTCAAAAGGACATGTCACATCCAAGGGATCCTCTAATACTTCTTTACTTCCAAAGTCATGGAATAAAGCATCATCAAGGTCTTCAAAAGGGTCATGAATCATCATGTTCTCTTCTTGATGTGTAGGAGGAGCAGAGGCGTGGATGTCTTCATCAAGTGGAAGGGAAGATATGAGCACTTCTTGTTCATCAAATGTATTGTCAGGATTTTCAACATGAGAAAATTCATCAGGATATTCTTGGTAATTTTATTCATATATCTGTCCTTCAATCACTTCTTGATATTCAAGGGTTGGTTCTTCAATAGATTATTGAAATACCTGTTTTACACGATTCATCAATTCCTCAATAACTTTATTAGCAATCTTTTCCTTTTCCATATGTAAAAGTTCCCTCCTCAAGGCATGAAAAGTTTTGGATGAGGGTTCATCCATGGTGCCATAATTCCATTGACTGAAAAGACACCTTAATGGAATCTCCAGATGAGATCAAGGCTCATCAAATGATGGAAAGGTGGGAAATAAGGAAAGGTGGGTTCTGGGGAAGGTGGAGTTGTCAGATAAGCTTCAAGAAGAGCTCATCAAGGGTGGAAGGGGAACGTCCTTCAAGTGGAGTCGCATGGAAATCTAGGGGTAAAGGATTTGGGATGGTAGCTTGCCAAATTATCATTAGGGAATGAAAGAGGATTCAAAATCCTCCCCGAAAATAGTGCCAAAATTTTATCGCACAAGTTGTAGGTTGGGAAAATCGCGACTCAAACCACAATATGGAAACAACTAAGAGAACACTTATGCACTGTCATGTTAGATAGGTATTCTCATCACTTTAGTGATGATGAAAATCACCACAAGGGGGGAATCTCGGGTGACCCTAGGGGGAAATGAGATGGAAAGTGAGATGATGAAATGAAATTACCTATAGGTCAAGTTTCTAGATGGAAGAAGGCTTGAGGATGAGTCTCGAGAGTGGTTTAAGGTTTTCAATTCCTTGGGTACCTACTGAGAGTGTTTGTACCTACCCAAGACACAAGAAAAACCAATTGTACAAAGTATATGTTAGGTGGACAAGAAAGTTAATCTTGTTGTCCCTAATTGCAAAAATCAACAAAAATATATATCAGTAATGAAATCAAGTAACTACTGCATATTTAACCACTTAAAGTATCGAATATTAGTTGAGTTATGAAGCATAAAACATGTAGATAAGTTTTCAACACTTTAGCACAACTTTAGTGGTATTAGATGGTTGTAATGTAAGTTTTCAAAGTATATTTATGACAGCCAAGTGGATGTAGTAGTGATTTTTAACAAAAAAAACTTTTAACCATGAAAAGGAGCAAGTAATCCAACCAAAAGTTCACCAATTAGGATTAGAATAATAATACTGGCTTACAAGCAAATTTCCACGGTCAAATTGCAAGTTAAAATCAAGAAAACAAGATGATATGTTGCATCCCTAATGGTTGTAGATTTTAAGTTGTTATAGCTGCAATAATATCAAGAGAAATAATACACCCTAGAGGGATTAGCAACCTCAAGGCATCCATAAAAGATTCCAACTTGAACAAGATTGATATCTCACCAACACATGTTTACCAAGGAAAACAATTTATTTCTCCAATGCAAAAAAAAATCAGTTTGGTGCCTTTAAAATATGGGTGAATGAAGTCTTATAGGTATGATTCATATCAATAAAATCCGTAGGGGTGTAAATCCTCTTACTCCCTAGGGCATGCCAATAAAACTAGGGAAAATCTAGTAGGGTGTACACACTCGTACTTATCCTAGAAACCCTTGCAAAATTGACTTGTAAACTTAAAAAATAGGATGAATATTAATGAAGGGTGTATAAACCAAATAAGAAAGAACTAACAATTGCATATTTTCCTTCCCAATTCCAAGAAAGATGCAAGATCAAAACCTAGTTCACCAAGAAATTACCATCCAAGAGAAATTAAAGAAGCCTCCAAGAGGTGCGCACCACTCAGCCTCATCCATTCACCAAGAGATAACACCAAAAGTAATTTGCAAGAGAGATAGATACCAAAATGCTCAACTCTAGTGAAAATTTCAGCCATTAGTCTTCTCACAATGGGAGAGCTATGTTGAAAAATGAAATATAGTTGATCTCTATTTATACAAAAAATTCTAAGATATGTTTGTCCAAAAAACTTAGGGTAAAACAAAAGATAAGGGGTCAACAACTCTTATATTTCCCATTTACAAAAATTATATTACTTAATTCATACTTTGTACATAAAAGAAACCCTAGAAACATGACATCACCCTCTTTTGGGGCAATGTTTGGCACTTTTGTTCAAGTCATTGAGGTGGAGAAGGAAAGGATTGGCCTCCAAAGGCCAATAGTCTTCAACAAATACGTTTATTCCTTGATCCATGGGCCTCTTCCTTCAAAATGTTCCAAGTGTCCATCATCACCACCAAACCCTAGCCCTAAGTGATGTCAAGCCCGAGAAAGAGTCGTTTGGCATGTAGGGGGTGAGAAATATCCTCCAAGGTTTCCTCTAGACCTCCAAAGGCATGTCATCGTCATCTAGAGTTTGGCCCCTTGGCATACAAACTATGGGATTCAAGCCCCATGGAATCCTAAGATGGGCTTGTTCTTCCAAATCTATATCAACTAGGTCCTGCAAAGACAAATGGATACACCCTCCAAGGATCTCAAGTAAAATGTATCATGATAAGTAAATAAAATCAATAAAAGAGCCATCTAAGCATGTACATCCAAACCACCTCATCAAAATAAAGCAATTATCAAAGGCCCTATGCAATTTTCCAAGTTTAGGTATGGGAGGGTTGACAAAACGACCTATTGGGTTAATCGTACCTCAATTTTAGGGGTGTTTCCCAAGGGGAACTCCTTCTAAGTCATGTGGATAAGGTGTTATGGATGGGGAGGAAAATTTTGGGCATGGGGTTTCATGAAATACAAGGGGTTGTAGTGTCTCATCTATGGGTGCCTTTGTAGAGGGGGTGTGTTGCACCTTCGTTTTGAATGCAACCTTTTCCCAAGCTCATTTATTGCCTTTTTATTCTTTTAAGATGTTTCTCTATTGAAGACAAGGTGGGGATTCTACCTAAGCATGAAAAAAATTTCCCAACTTGACTCTACCTTGGTTACATTATGCTTCCCCAAGTTGAAAACATGTGTGCGGCTTCTACCTAAGAATTACAAATACTGCCCACATATTCTCCACCTTGGTTGTCATTTTGTATTAGTCATTTTTCACGTGTCCCATTAGTTTCTTATGAAAGAAATTTCATTTTCCTCAGGATCCCTGGGAGAGCTTCTAGAAGGTTAGTGACTGGATTTTATCTTTTTCCAACTACAAACCTCTAGGCCTTCAAACATTTCCTCCCATGAAATGAGGGACAACCCCTTCTTGGGTCAGTACACCCATAAATATCAAAAGATAAGGAGGTGAGGGGATGAAGTATGGAAAGTAAAAAGTATGGTAGGGAATGCCATGATGACTCATTCAGAGGACCTCCCAGTAGAAAACATATCCCTAAGGGTGATCCACTTGCTAGGGTGCAATGTCAACCACCAAATTAATGTTGATGTTTAGACAACATCAAGAAGACATTCTCTAAAGATAATAATTAATAATATAATTATTATTGATTATTAAATATAGTATATAATAAGTAAATGATAATAATAAATAGTTATTAATTATTCAAGGGACGCATCCTTTCATGGATAGTCACCTTATGTTCCCTATATATGGAACACTCATCATTGTAATAATAAATCGAATATCTCTCATATCTCATATGAAGAAAAACAACATGGTATCAAAGCAGGACTGGGATTTACCTCCTCACAGGAGAGCCCGGGAAGATGAGAGTTTAAAGATCCTACTTTTGTTTACTAAGAAGATGAGTTGTGCATAACCCTAACCAGTCACAACATGGAAAGCACATTAGCTATCAACATTTTTTCTGTGCCTCTCGGCCCTAGATCGATACGACTTGCATTACAAGCACAGGCAAAACAATTGTTTTGGAGATGCCAAGACATCATCAGTTAGAAGTTTAAATATGGATTTTTTCATCAAATAAGATCACATATTATGGGTTGTGATGCATCTATATTATTGGATTCTACTGCAACAAACTTAGCAAAGACAGAAGTTGTTGCAAACCGTTTCCTGGGAGGACTCAACATCATTGACGATGCCAAGGCTTCCCTAGAGGCCGAGTGTCCAAGAGTGGTATCCTGTGCAGATATTCTAGCTCTGGCTACGCGAGATGTCGTAGGAATGCTTGAAGCTGGTCCTTCTTGGACTATGCGAACAGGGTGCAGAGATTTTGCACAGCCATCCATGCAAAGCACTCGAAATGCAATTAATAATCGAGTCTTATTGGATAATGTGTAGGATTTTTTTTCTAGGTTACAAGAATTCATTTTCTGCAGAATCCTTGTATTTGGTATAGTGGTAGAAATATTATTCGATGGTTAACCAGAGCACGAATAATATTACACATTTGGCATGGTAGTCACCGGTTTCGTATCTTTTCGGCGGAATAGCTATGATGATATCCCTGATTGCAATCGCCTTGTTGATTCTTTCTTGCTCTTATTAGAAACTATCTGGTCAAGTTGGGCAAAGTAATAATGAGGGCCTTGATAATAAATTTTTCTTTTGTTGAAAGCGAGCAGAAGAATATTGAAGCATACGTCGAAGACATAGATGAGAAAGTGATAGTGATTATGGCTGGGGATGAAAGGATAACATTCCTTGTCAAGCCTGCAATGTCTAGGACTGAGACATGAATCATATCATTTGACAATTGTTGTTTTCTATTCTCGATAAAATATTTAAGTATGCCGATGAAGAGGAAGAAAGTATGTCCGTCGTTAAGAACATGATCAGAAACGAACATAGCCTAGTCTGACCAGATTAAAAATCTCAACCATACAGAGCCTCAAGAGACAACAATAACCTTTTATTTATTGTTGATTTTTGAGGCAACATCATGAGACATTCTCCCTGGAGGGTCATGTGTGGACTAGTAGGGATGAATGCAAACTTCATATTGACATTCCTCATGGTCAGATGAAGGAACCAAGACATTAGTTTCACGAGGAAACCTTGATAAGTCTTGTGAGACATTGGTTCCATGAGGGAACCTCATTATATCTTAGACATTGGTTTCATGAGGGAACCTCGATATGTGAAGTATGGTCCAAGATGACTTAGCATGATCAACATTTTTCTGTGGGTATATGCATCCATGATTGCAGTGTATGTTCAGAACAAAATGCCTCATAAGACTTTGAGGAACATGACTCTCGAGGAGGCCTTCACCAGAGTGAAATCCTGATATTGGACACTTCAGGATATTTGGGTGTCTAGTATACATTTATGTACCCAAGGAGAAAAGGACCAAGCTAGACCCTTCAGGTAGAAAGGGTACATTTTTGGCATACAATGAGTCTTCGAAGGCATACCGGAGCTACATCCCTAGTTAGAGACAGATTGAGGTGAGTAAAGATGTTACCTTTAAGGAGGAGTTAGCCTTCAGGAGATCTAGAAGATATCACATGGAGATTGATAGTAAGAGATAGGATGAGATGGTACCTTTTCCCCCTCACCCTCCAACAGTTCAGAGGGAGACAATTGAGCCTATTGATCCCATTGATCCTGTACCTCTAGTTGATGTTTCCAGAGATATTGTAGTAGGTCAGAAGAGACCTACATGGGATCGTTAGACTCTGCAGGAGGCAAAAGGACATGCAAATCCTCGTGGTACCTTTCGAGAGAGCAAGAGACCTCAAAGATATTCATGCTATGTTTCATCTATGAGCCACATCATTGATTCTGAGCCTTCATGTTATGAGGAGGCATCTATTCAACTAGTATGGAGAGATGCCATGATGGAGGAGTATCAGTCCATCATGAAGAATGATGTGTGGGATATTATTCCGAGACCTAAAAGGAAGCCTGTAGTGACTTCCAAATGGATCTATAAGATCAAACATACAACTAACGGAAGCATCAAGAAGCACAAAGCAAGATTTGTTGCTAGAAAATTCTCTCAGGTGGAGGGAATAGATTATGAGGATACATTTTCTCATGTTGCTCGATACACTTCTATTCGAATGATTATTTCCCTCGCAGAATCCATGGGTTGGAAACTAAATCAGATGGATGTGAAGACAACCTTTCTCAATGGAGATATTGGGGAGGAAATATACATCGAGTAGCCAGATGGTTTCGTGATACATGAGAAGGAGTCTCATGAGTGCAGTTTGAAAATGGCCTTGTATGGAATCAAGCAACCACATCGAGCTTGGTATGCAAGGATTGATGGACACCTGATGATTTTTGGGCTTTAGCAAAAGTGTTGTCAATTACAGCCTGTACTACAAGACTATTAATGGTGAGTCCTTGATTTTGGTCCTCTACGTTGATGATTTATTCCTCACCAATTCAGAGAGCCTTATTGTTAAATGCAAGTATGCATTGGCCTCTAAGTTTGAGATAATGGACCTTGGTATGATGCACTACTTCTTGGGACTAGAGGTGTGGCAGAGAACTGATGAGATCTTCCTGAGTCAGGGGAAGTACACAATTGAGATATTAAAGAAGTTTGAGATACTGAACTTGAAGCCTGTGACTACACCGATGATGACGAATCTGAAGAAACTAAGTGTGTCTTCTTCTGATTATGACGAAATTGATCCGACTCTGTATAGAAAGTTGGTTGGATAATTGATGTATCTGGTTAACACCAGACCAAATAATTGCCATGCAGTGAGTGCACTTAGCCAGTTTATAAGTCAGCTGAGATAGACACACTAGATTGTTGCGAAACATGTGTTGAGATACTTGCGAGGAACAGTTCGACATGGTCTGAGATATACTTCCAATATTGATATGATATGGCAAGAATATATTGACTCTGATTGGGCAGGGAGCGCAGTTTAAAGAAAGAGCACCTTCAGGTGTTGCTTCACTTTGGTATCTTCCATGGTTTCCTAGTGTAGCAGGAAACGAACTTATGTGGCTTTGAGCACAACAGAAGCAGAGTACATTGAATTAATTATGACAGTTCATGAAGTAGTGTGGCTTCACAAGCTCTGTGCAGATTTATTCGAACATGTGTTGGATTACACCATTATTCATTATGGTAACTAAAGTTATGTGAAGATATTTGATAATCCAGTGTTTCGTGACAAATCGAACCACCTTGAGATCAAGTACCATTTCATCCGAGACATGGTGTAGAGGAAGGAAGTATCGGTGCAGTACCTTCCTACAGATGAGCAGGTTGTTGATGTTCTTACCAAACCAGGATGAAGTTTAACTACTTCCATGACAGACTTGGCATGGCAAAGAATGCCTCCCTCGCTAAGAGGGAGTGTTGATGTTTGTAGCTTCCTAAGACGTTATCCAGATCGTACTCATCTATGACTAAGTTGAGTTGATCTGTGAGGAAACTTATCCTAGAAGGGATAAGTGGAACACTTATTCGAGAAGGAATAAGTGCAGTTGGGATTATAACCCAATGTCCCATGTGGAGAGCACATGAGGACATGTCAAGGGAGTTGACCCTTGACGCCATACACTATGGGATTTGACCCTAGTGTTTCTAGAAGGTGTAGCCTCTAGAAGTCCACATGGAGTTCCATGTGTGACAAACTTTCTCCAGATCGTACTCCTCTGTGAATTGAATTGAGTTGATCTGTGAGGACACTTATCCGAGAAGGGATAAGTGGAACACTTATTCGAGAACGAATAAGTGTAGTTGGGCTTATAACCCAATGCCCCATGTGGAGAGAACATGAGGACATGTTAAGGGAGTTGACCCTTCACGTCATACACTATGGGAGTTTACCCTAGTGTTTCTAGAGGGTGTAGCCTCTAGAATTCCATATGGAGTGCCATGTGTGACAAACATTCTCCAGATCGTACTCCTCTGTGAATTGAGTTGAGTTGATCTGTGAGGCCACTTATCCGAGAAGGGATACGTTGAACACTTATTCGAGAAGGAATAAGTGCATTTGGGCTTATAGCCCATCATCCCATGTGGAGAGCACATGAGGACATGTCAAGGGAGTTGACCCTTGATGTCTCACACTATGGGGAGTTGACCCTTGATGTCTCACACTATGGGGAGTTGACCCTAAGTGTTCCTAGAGGGAGTAGCCTCTAGAAGTCCACATGGGAGTGCCATGTGTGACAAATATTTTGTTACTATGGTGGTTTTGTACCACTGGCGGAGACTGCGTGTCTCTGGAAAGTAGTTGTGTACTACTATGGAAAGATACCTCCCTAGCTAAGAGGGAGTGTTGATGTTTCATCATCCAGCAGAACTTATCCTAGATTGGGCTGCAGACCAAAGGAGATAGGATACATTTATCACAAAGGTGCACTTGTGGTAAATGGGCCCAGACGTAGTCCTTCCTTGATCATGACAAGGAATAACATGGACTCGAGGTGCTTGAAGTGCTTTCCACGTGTCAGTTAGCATCAAGTCGACATTCACTCATAGGTGTGTGCCTGTGGTGAAATATCTTGGTGTAGTCATTGTCCTAATCATGTGACTTGACAAAGGACTAATAAAGACACAATATGTTATATGATGTTACATGCGGACCCAAAGTGAGCCT
The DNA here is from genome assembly GCA_009831015.1 of Picea engelmannii. Taxonomy (NCBI): domain Eukaryota; kingdom Viridiplantae; phylum Streptophyta; class Pinopsida; order Pinales; family Pinaceae; genus Picea; species Picea engelmannii. Next base: position 426,182 of record ML784704.1, on the reverse strand, counting down.
AATCTTAGAGAGAGTTAATTGGCTCAGAGGGAGAGTCGTGGAAGGAGTTTCTCCTTGATTCAGGTGGGAGAGAGATGTCTCCCAAGACTGACAGACAAGTGTCATGAGTCTAGGGTGAAGTTTGTATACTTAAAAGACAAGAATGGCATGTTGCAGAATGTCTCCCTCATTGAGAGGGAGTGTTGATGTTTGGAAAAAATCGGGAAGACATTCTCTAAAGATAATAATTAATAATATAATTATTATTGATTATTAAATATAGTATATAATAAGTAAATGATAATAATAAATAGTTATTGATTATTCAAGGGACGCATCCTTTCATGGATGGTCACCTTATGTTCCCTATATATGGAACACTCATCATTGTAATAATAAATCGAATATCTCTCATATCTCATAATAGGGCACAAAGCATAATATCCAAGAAAATGTTACATAATAAAAAACAGTAATATATGTAACAAAATCAAATGCCTCAAATATTGAAATGGCATTCACCATAATACATGGCTTGTACCTCATGGAGAAAGACCCAATGTCTTCTGGAAGCCAGTTGATGTGGTGGATACCATCGTGATGAACCTGGATTTGTGGTGGTGAGGTGGGTCTATTTCAGTGCAAGCAGACACTTCTACTCAGGTTATCTCTCAGTACTCCATGTCCTCAACCTGAGGGCCTCCAGACATCATCTCCTTAGTTATCCCTAGGATTTGGGGATTACAAGTAGAAGTGAAAAAAATCATATAGAGAGATATTGATTGAAGATACTTTACAAAGGGGCAAGCAATGATATAAATAGGAAAAGGAATGACCTCAAGTCACCAGTAAAAGTTAGGTTAACCACTAGAGAGAGACATTTGTACAAAAAAATTGTATTGCAATTTTTTCAACCTATAACACAATTATTTTTCCACAAATGTGCCCTCTTTGTCACAACTCACAATTGCAATGTGGTCCAAGGAATATGCAATTCACTTGGAAAATATCAAGGAGGGTTATGGAATATTTGACCAAGTATACCCCAATTAAGAAACCCAAAATAGATTTAGGTTAACGTCAACCAAACACATCATCTCCATGGTATTGAGCTAAGTAGAAGTAGATTTTAGGTATAATTGTGCTATCCTCTTCCAATTTATGAATTTTTTTCCTTGGCTTGAATAGTTAATGGATCACCTTGTCTCAGTGAAGAAATTCCATGAGAGATATGGTGTGATACTCACCATGTGGATTAATTCCCTCTCTATGGTGATAATCATTATCCGCAAGGCCCTCATATGAAAGGTTTCCATATTCATTGATTTCCTGACTTCTCATGGGATGAAAAACATATTCAGTAGAAACCAAGACAACAACAACTCGACCAGCTACAGGCCATTATGGTGGAGCCTTTAAATAAATCTAGTGAGGGAATCCCTAAGCCCCTCGATGGTGAAGGATTTGTATGTAGATAGAAGGTTTCAAATTCCATTGTACCAACAAAGAACTATCGCACATGTCCAACATGCCAACTTCCATAATGAGATGTCCCAACTAGACAAATGACATGAAAAAAATAAAAAATAAAACGACCTCGATATGAGGCTAAATAAAACCTCAAAGTACAAGATCTTTAAAACTTAAGCTAATCTATTTATGTTGATTTTTCTATAGGAGATGATATGTATATTCGATATATTATTACAATGATGAGTGTTCCATACATAAAGAACATATGGTGACCATCCATGAAAGGATGCATCCCTTGGATAATCAATAACTATTTATTATTATAATTTACTTATTATATATATTAATTATTAACACTCCCTCTCAACGAGGGAGACATTCTGCATCATCCCAAGCTTATCTCTGAAGTATACAAATGTCTCCATGGACTCATGACATTTTTCTGTTAGTCTTGGGAGATGTCTCTCTCCTACTTGAATCGAGTGGAAAACTCCCCCTGTGGCTCTCCCTCTGAGCCAACTGACTCTCTCTGAGAGAAAGCTTATTCTGGGTCGGCATGTGATAGCACCTCAAATATTGAGTCTTTATCATTCATTTTCAAATCAACATGACTAGGACAAATACCACACCAAGGTCGTTCACCACAAGTACAACCCTATGAGTGAATGACAGCCCGATGCTAACTGACACGTGGAAATCACCTCAAGCATATCGATCCATATTATTCCTTGTCATGATCAAGGAAGGACTATGCCTGAGCCCATCTACCACAAGTACACCTTTGTGATAAATGTATGCTATCTCCCTTGGTCTATAGACCAATATAGGAGAAGGTTTGCCTGATGCTAAAACATCAACACTCCCTCTTAGTTAGGGAGGTATCTTTCCATAGTAGTACACAAATATTGTCCAGTGGCACACAACCACCGTAGTAGAAAAAGGTTTGTCGCACATGGCACTCCCATGTGGAATTCTAGAGGCTACTCCCTCTAGGAACAATAGGGTCAACTCCCCATAGTGTGTGACGTCAAGGTCAACTCCCTTGACATGTCCTCATGTTCTCTTCACAAGGGATGTGTCCTAATGTGCTCTCCACAACGGATGTGTCCTCATGTGCTCTCCACAAGGGACATTGGGCTATAATCCCAAACGCACTTATCCATGCTCAGATAAGTGTCCTCATAGATCAACTCAACTCAGTCACAGAGGAGTACGATATGGAGAATGTATGTCACACATGGAACTTCGATGTGGACTTCTAGAGGCTACTCCCTCTATAAACACTAGGGTCAACTTCCTTGACATATCCTCATGTGCTCTCCACAAGGGACATTGGGATATAATCCCAAACCCACTTATCCCTTCTCAGATAAGTGTCATCCCAGATCAACTCAACTCAGTCACAGAGGAGAACGATCTGGAGAATGTCTCAGGAAGTTGCAAACATCAACACTCTCTCTCAGTGAGGGAGGCATTTTCTTCCATCCCAAGTCTATCGCGGAAGTACTCAAACTTCGTCTTGGTTTGGTAAGAACATAAACAACTTACTCATCTGTAGGAAGGTACTGCACCAATACTTCCTTCCTATGAACCATGTCTTAGATGTAATGGTACTTGATCTCAATGTGTTTCAATTTTTCATGAAACACTTGATTCTTTGAGAGCTTCACACAACTCTGGTTATCACAATGAATAACAGTGGAATCTAACACATGTCCAAATAAATCTGCAAGGATATTGCGAAGCCACACTACTTCGCGGACTTCCACACTCAATGAAATGTACTATGCTTCTATGGTGCCCAATTCCACATAATTATATTTCCTGCTACACCAGGAAACCATGGAAAATCCCAAAGTGAGGCAACACCCGGAGGTGCTCTTCCTGTCCACTGCACTCCCTACCCAATCACATTCAGTATATCCATGCAATCTCATGTCAATATTGGAAGTATATCTCAGACCATGTCCAAATATGCCTTGCAAGCATCTCAACACATGCTTCACATAAATCCAGTGTGTCTATCTCAACTAACTCATAAACTGGCTAAATGCACTCTCTGCATAGAAAATATTTGGTCTAGTGTTAACTAGATACATCAATCATCCAATCAACAGTCTATACAGGGTCGGATCAATCTCATCGAAATCGAAAGAAGGCACACTTAGTTTCTTCAGATTAGTCACAATTGGTGTAGCCATGGGCTTACAGTTCAACATCCCAAACTTCTTCAATATATCAACTATGTACTTCCCCTAACTCGGGAAGATCTCATAAGTTCTCTTACACACCATTAATATTCTTGCAGTATAGGTTGGGATCAACAACACGTTTACTGAATCCCAAACTCATCAGGTGTCCATCAATCCTCACATACCAAGCTCGAGGTGCCTGCTTGAGTCCATACAGTGCCTTCTTCAACCTGCACACATGAAACTCCTTCTCATGTATCATGAAACTATCACGTTGCTCAATGTATGATTCTTCTTCAATCTCTCTATTGAGAAGGGTTGTATTCACATCCATATGATGTAGTCTCCAACCCATGGATGTTGCAAGGGAAATAATCATCCAGATATAAGTGTATCGAGAAACAAGAGCAAATGTCTCCTTATAATATATTCCCTCCACCTGAGAGAATCCTCTACCAAAAAATCTCGTTTTGTGCTTCTCGATGCTTTTGTTAGCTATTTTTTTTATCTTATAGATCCACTTGGAAGTCACTATAGACATCCCCTTAGGTCTCAGAACAATATCCCACACATCATTCTTCACGATGCACTGATACTCCTCCATCATGGCATCTCTCCATACTGGTTGACTAGATGTCTCATCATAACATGAAGGCTCATAATCAATGATGTGGCTCATAGCTGTAGCATAGCACAATTATCTTTGAGGCATCTTTCTCTCTCAGAAGGTATCGCCTCCCTCTCTGGGAGTGCCTCTACATAAACTAAAACTGATGCCATGCCTACTCCCTCAACATCTCATGGCTTGACTCATGTACCAAGACTACTACAACTACTCTCTTTGAGTCTCATACTGTATCTACCTCCTTCATAGGGTCCATCACCATAGCCCGCATTCATGGTCACTAGAAATATCTATGTTATTTGTCATGGTCTTGTCTTGGGAGGTACATTTCTCCGAGAGACTACCTGTCTCTGAGCATCATTTATGGTGATGTCACTCCATGACATCATGTTGGAAGGTCTTTCCCTCCATGTCTGATTCTTTGCATGAGATAGATGAGTCCCCTTGAGTGTTGACTTCCTTTGAGTCAGACTACAAAATAGATCACACTACCTGGCATGTGATCTCATTGTCCACTAACTAGGTCCCCCGTCTAGAGATTGCACCAAAAAGAGAGAAGATCAAGTGGAATGGTCTCCTTTTATCTTTCATTTCTTGCACACTAGTAATATTGATGACATCCATAACATTATTGAGCACCCGTACGAGGGAAAGTGGCTCAAATACAATAAGACATTTTCCAAGCTCTCGTACCAGGGAAAATGGTCCTTCAAAGAATTAAGGGTTCCTGTATCGAGGATAATGACCCTTGTTGCTAGTTGTGTTTCTTCCCAATGTCTACTACAGTCACTATTGTCATGAGAAACTGAATTCACTCATAGTCGCATGCAACTTTGATTATCACAGTGAATCAATGTAGGCTCAAGCATCTAACCAAATGAATTTGCATGGAGCTTTCAAGGCCATACTAATATGAAAACTACCACACTAGCTACTATGTACATCGTAGGGTCCACCAAATTTGAGTTTGAAGCTACCTCATTCAACTTCTTCAAATTTGATATCATGGGTGTGGCCATGGACTTGGAGTCCATCATCCCGAATTTGTCAGATCTCTAATGCATGCCTTCCTTGTGAAAAGAAAATCTCATCATATCTTTTCCACACTTCTAACCCCAAATAGTAATGCATTAATCCAAGATCCTTCATCTCGAACTCAGAGGCCTACTCCCTCTATTACTGAAAAACCTACTTGTCCAGTTTGCCTCACTCACTGCTCCCTATTTTCGGGAGAACCCTCTTGCCACAAATCTTCTTCTCAACATAGAAAACTTCATCTTTCAATTATACCCAATTGATATTCCAATCTATCACATGATCCATCTTTGGAAATTGTCTGCTAGTCCCAATTCATTACCATTGTAATCAAATCAGTCATGCTCCAATAACTACAACCAAGTATTTGTAAAATGGTTTGTCAAGGTGGATATGATTTTGCGGGTTATGCATTATTCCTTTCAACAGAAGACAGTTGATGGCAACGAAAACGAAAACATCGCAGGAAAAACCCATTGAGATTTCATAAATCCAGTCGGCTACACGGCCCTGTGCAATGTCATCAATGAGTATTCCAATACCCATTCCAATGGGGCTCGAAATTGCAAAGGAAAAATCATATGTTGCACATGAGAGGAAGGGCCTATTGGGAATTATGCGTAAGAGGGATATCCCCATCACAATTGCAGTGAATATATTGTGTAAACACATTATCCACAATTCTCTCCACGTATTAGCCTTCATTGCTGCAACATCGATCGTGATCCCTTCGAAGACAGAATGGAAACACAATGTCAATATGAGAAATAAGTTGTCTCCCAGGGAGGTCCTCTTTACCAATGATGTCGCCTTCATTATGTTGGTTTTTTCGTCTGTCTAGGGCGATGTTTGGAGGAGCTTCTCAAAGATTCATCAATTCTATTGAAATCTGTCACGAGGACACGAACTTCCAGAACTCTTAAACCTCACAAAGAAATGGTTTGTGCAGGAGCAACTTTACTAATCTCCGAAAATACTCGAACAAAAGAATTTATATGGGATGTTCTACTACCAGATTACGTAAACCCTTAATGATTACGTTGTCATTGAGTTCAAGCGGGTCCTGACCTTGTTGAATATCAAAGCTGATAAAAATTCCATGTCAATAATTGAAGGAATATGCTTTCGTGTACCAAAACGTAAGCTAGCTCTTCTCATTTTCCTGGGCCCTCCAATGAGAGAGTCAAGCTCAGTCTCGCTCTCATACCATGTTGATTTTTCTATATGAGATGATATGTATATTCTATATATTGTTACAATGATGAGTGTTCCATATATAGAGAACATATGGTAATCTTAAGAGAATTTATTCCCGATGTTGTCCAAACATCAACACTTTAGAGGTTATTGGAAAAAATGTAGGTTTGTGAAAACATTGGGGTTGAAATAAGTGAAATACATTGAATTGTGTACAAATCCTATGGAAAAACTACACAACATTTACTATTTAAAATGAAAATAGTAAGCCACAACATTTACCATGTCCTTGGTATCTTCATAATATGGATAATAATGAAAATATTTAAAAATAGTGTGTTCTTTTCATAGTGGACCTAATAGTTAAGAACATATATCTTATCTTAAAAGGTCACAAGTTCAAATCCAATCCAAAAGTTTGTTAGAGTAAAACCCCAAAATAAATTATTACGCCGAAAGGCGTATACCTATTGGAGATGGGCACAATTAATGATCTTTTAATCTTAAATTCTAATCTGATGGTCATGCATTGAAGATGCTGGCATATTCTTAGTCGTCCTCCAAAATCAATGAGTCAGATTTATTGTTGATAACTTCTTTGCATTTATAAATGCATCCGTTATCCTGTTTACTTTTTAACATTTACCTAATCATGTTAAGAAATTACTATAACATCATATGATTGCCACGTTTAAATGATAAACTTTTGGAATTCTTTAACTGTTTGTACGTGGTGAGATGTGGAGGGTTTGTTTTTTGTGTGGGATTTAGCTACTATTTGTGTGATGGGCTGGGAAGTTCGCAGTTTCTTCATGCATGAGCCTGACGTTTTCACTGGGTTTTTTTTAACGCGAGAGTTTTTATTTATCGGTCGTTCGGTGTTCACCAGCCGCGAGTTAGCGGCTGTGCTAGTATATATATTTTTGAATGAATAAATAAATATTTCAAAACCCATTTAACTTCGCATTTAAAGAAAATCCACTTAATTGATGGATGGTAAACGGTCCACTTTCTGAAACAAATAGTGAAACAAAATTTCCATGGTGACTTCTTAAAAAACCTCATGCTCCAAAATCTCCGGGCTTAGAAGTTGCGCACGAAAGTTGTCAGCTTGAAAGCTGTCTGTTGACTTGTATACTAGCACAGCCGCTAACTCGCGGCTGGTGAACGTCGAACGACCGATAAATAAAAACTATCGCGTTAAAAAAACCCAGTGAAAACGTCAGGCTCATGCATGAAGAAACTGCGAACTTCCCAGCCCATCACACAAATAGTGGCTAAATCCCACACAAAAAACAAACAAAAGTAAACAGGATAACGGATGCATTTATAAATGCAAAGAAGTTATCAACAATAAATTTGACTCATTGATTTTGGAGGACGACTAAGAATATGCCAACATCTTCAATGCATGACCATCAGATTAGAATTTAAGATTAAAAGATCATTAATTGTGCCCATCTCCCATAGGTATACGCCTTTCTGCGTAACGATGTATCATTTTTGTTTATGCCTTGTCTTAACCTAGAGTTGATGTGTCGAAGGATTATTCTCGCATTCTTGATTTTAATTATCTGTGTCCAGGCCAAGTGGAGTTTCAAACAATTTATACAAGAATTCCTTACGAGTTTGGGAAAGATGGCCCCTAATTCTAACGATGAAAAGTTGGTTGCTTTGGATTCGTCCGACGATGGACCTTCAGGATTTAAAAGGAGGACCAGAGAAGCAGAAAGATCTT
>ML784704.1:401326-417316 GCA_009831015.1 Picea engelmannii | reverse complement strand
GAGGCTCTAGCTGCTAGGGAGGAAGCATTGAGGGAATTGGTATACCAGAAACCTGAGCTGCTTCATCTGGAAATTGGACCTCCCCTCGAAAGGTCAAGACGACAACCGCCCACACCTCCCCTCGAAAGGCCAAGACGACAACCACCCACAGAGGAGCATGGGCATCATGTGCAACATTTTCCTCCATACGGAATTACACCACCACCAGAATTCAACGAACTTGGTGATCAATTCTTGAGACGTGGTGTTCAGCTTGCAAACATGGCTGTACATCCACCGTTACCTCCTCCAGAATTATTCGGATTTGGTCATCAATTTGAAAACATGGATGTACCTCCACCGCATTTATTCAGATTTGATGATAGATGTCAGCCTGCAAACATGGCTGTACAACCATAGATACCTCTCACAGAATTCTTCAGATTTGGTAATCAACGTGCAAACATGGATGTACCTCCACAACATTTATTCAGATTTGATGATGGAGGTCAGCCTGCAAACATGGCTGTACAACCACAGTTACCTCCCTCAGAATTCTTCAGATTTGGTGATCTACGTGAAAACATGGATGTACCTCCAGGCTCCACCACATTTCTTTGATGATGGAGGAAACATGACTGTACAACCACCGTTACCTCCCTGAGAATTCTTCAGATTTGGTGATCAGCGTGCAAACATAGATGTACCTCCACCACATTTCTTCAGATTTGATGATGGAGGTCAGCCTGCAAACATGGATGTACCTCAACCGCTACCTCCCCCAGTCAACTTCATCCGATTTGATGATCAACTTGCAAACATGGCTGTACCCCCACCACATTTCTTCAGATTTGGTCATGGTGATCAGCTTGCTAACATGGTTGTGCCTCAGTTACCTCCAGCACATCCCTTCAGATTTGCGGATGGTAATCAGCTTGCAAACATGGATTTACAAGCTCAGCAACAATATGGTCGTCATTTACAAGCTCGACCTCCACATTTCTTCAAATTTCGTAATGGTGATCAACTTGCGAACGTGGCTGTACCTTCCCCGTTACCTCCACCGCACTCCTTCGGATTTGGTAATGGTGATCATCTTGTAAACGTGGTTGTGCCTCCGTTACCTCCTGCACATCTCTTCAGATTTGCTGATGGTAATCAGCTTGCAAACATGGATTTGCAAACATGGATTTACAAGCTCAACAAGATTATGGCCGTCATTTACAAGGTCGAAGATTACGGCGGTGAAGAACAACTAACAGGCCAAAGGCCATTCCATTCCATGATTATCCTTTACATAAATCTTGATCTACCATGATTCTCCACTAAGAAACTGTGATTTTCTTAGTGGAGAATCACACTAAGAAAAAACCAAGAGTAATAGTAAGTAATCCATGGAATTAAAAAACAAGCGGATTTCTAGTAATCTTTTATATAGCTTTACAAGAACTAACAATATTGTCACCTCTTCATCTGTTGCCAGGTCTCATTCTCTTTTATTATGAGTTTGATCGTATATTCAAGCAGATATTCATCTGTGCCCGGTCTCAATCTCTTTTATTCTCAGTTCGATCATATATTCAAATAGATATACAAGTATAAAAATTTATGTTTGATCATATATTCAAGTAGATATACAAGTCTCATTCTCTTTTATTATGAGTTTGATCACAATCTCTTTTATTCTCAATTCGATCATATATTCAAATAGATATACAAGTATAAAAATTTATGTTTGATCATATATTCAAGTAGATATACAAGTCTCATTCTCTTTTATTATGAGTTTGATCATATATTCAAGCAGATATTCATCTGTGCCCGGTCTCAATCTCTTTTATTCTCAGTTCGATCATATATTCAAATAGATATACAAGTATAAAAATTTATGTTTGATCGTATATTAAGTAGATATACAAGTATCAAAAATTCTATTTGATCATATATTCAAGCAGATATACCAGTATAAAAAATTCTTACCATCTTTTGTTAGTATTCAAGTAGATATACAAGTTGTTTGATCATATATTCAAACAACTTTTATTAGTATCGGATTAGTATAATAATATAAATAATAATAATAATATTCATGCACATGTAGTTTTGTGTAAGAGAAGTAGGAGAAGGATAGAAAGGATGACCATGGAGTATTACTTGAAGGCTGTAGGAGGAGACACATAGCTTGAGATGAAATTGATTTTTATACATTCCATGTGGAATGTAATTATTGAAAGGAGGACCATGTAACAAGCATAGGTGAAATTATTGGAAAATTGTATAGCATTTAATGTAAGAATAACATAAAATGTTTAAGAAATAATGTCTAAGTTTAGAGATAGTATTAGTTCATTTAAGGTGGAAATTCTCTCAATTATTTGAAATTTTGAAGCCAAATAAGACTTCAAATCTAAATAATCTCTCAAATCTAAAACCTTGTATAAAAATGAAACTCTAAACAAAAATTTATGAATTTGACAAAAATTTTAGATTAAAACAATGAGAAATCATTGGTTTGTGTGCAAGGTTAATGGAAAAATGAAAATCTATTATTATAGTATCTACAACCTAAAGGAAAAGAATTAATAAGATGTTTCTACCATGTCTTTTGGAAAAAAAACATGATGCAATTGGAAAAAATTTTGTCAAACTTTCAATTAGTTGTGTTGTTTCTTAAATTAGAAGGTTTCATGCAAAATAATAACAATAGAGTTATATTTAAAATTATGTCATAATTGATGTATTTGTTGACCAAGGAGTGTAGTGATAGAAGTGAAAAGAGGGAGTAAAATTAGTGTACCTGGAGAACTTAGGTGACACACCCACACACATATATATAATTAACAAAATATTATGGATAAATGTGTAGAGCTAATAGATTTTAGAAAAACATCATAAGCATATAGGCTTATCTTCCTTTAGGCTTCACACACAAGTTTATCTTCATTTAGGCTTCCACTTGTAGGCAAGATGGCTTGCCCAATCTCCTTAGGTCTTTTACATCTTAGAGAGGTAATTAACCTAACTATAAAAGATTATTATTAGAAAGATTAAAAGTGTTACAATATTTAGAAATTGAGATTTAATATATTTATATGTAGAGTATTTGAAGAGAATAATTTAATGAGTCTAAGTTATGGATGATCATGATAATTAATGATTAACTTTTATTAAGATTAACTTAGTTATCAATAAATTAATGAATGATGATGATTATTTTGGTATATAGGATTTTATAAAATTTAATTAATTGTATTGATTGATTATATGGGTTCTTTGTTAGAATAAGTTAGAAATAAATATTTTCAATTCCTTTTGACTTTTATAAGTTACAATTGTTTTGAAATTTGAGTGTCTTAGGTATTCTAAGAGAGTGTTTTTCTTTTCATGTTAAGGTGTTTTAAGTCTTGCTAACTCATTGTTTCCCTATGAACCAGTAAATTTTTTCTCATCTCATCCTTCAAATTATTGATATCAACCTTTGATTCTACTAAATTTTCATAGTAAAATTTGTAAATTTTGTTCTATTTACACTAAATAAATTAAAAAGTTGTCCTATATCAAATCAAGGCAAAGAGACTTCAAATATCACAAGCTCCAAGGTGAGAAAATTTGAGTTACAACAAATTGTATAACTTATTAGTAATATTTCCTTCCCTTCAATCTATTGATTGTACTTATTAGTAATATGTCATTCCCTGCAATCTATTGATTGTATAGATGAATTTGTAATGCTTGATGGTTGTACATGGTGAACTCGTTTTCTCAAATAAGATAGGTCTTGAGGATTGCAAAACATTATCTTGCAATGTGTTATCATATAAATATGTGTGTTAGAACCTGGGAGATGCAACGTTCTTCTTTGGATTGAGATATGAGACATGTGGAGAGTGATCGCAGTAACAATGGGAAGATAAAGTCAGTCTTCCTTTCAATTCTCCAGATTAGATCTAGTTGACTACTACTAATACAATTCAGAACACAACCCATACATAAATTCATTCATAGTTGTAAAATACACAACATGGAGATCATCATTTTCTCCATTAGAGTTTATCATTATTCAAATAACAAAGAATCATAATCATAATATAAACAACATAGATATAATCCTTGAATCATAATCATAATATAGACATCATAGATATAATCCATGAATAGAGGAAAAAAATCATAATTCCTAATCTTTTAGTTTATATCTATCGCATTCATTATGCAAAATCATTTGAAGGCATAGATATAATATTTTAGTTTATATCTATCTCTTTCATTATGCAAAATCATCTGAAGGTTGAGATGACTATGTAATGAGTGATTCCTACTTATTCATTGATAATGATAACTTAGCATCATCCTGAATCTAATGTCCAACAACAATTTATGGATTAACAATGTGTTGAATACTAAAGAAAAAACATGGTGGTTTTTGTTCTAAATGGTAGTCTCTAATGGTTTGTCTCTAATTGTTTGTATGTATGATACATTGGTGATTTACAAGCCACCCTAAATCCATTTCACAAAAATAATTTATTTTATAAAAAAAAAATTATTTATAAAAATTTTGGACAATAATTTATATATATATATATATATATATATATATATATATATATATATATATATATATATATATATATATATGGTGATTTACAAGGTACCCTAAATCCAATATTAAGATTATTTAGGTTTAGTTATATTTTTAGGGACTCCATCACTTTCCTTCTCATATCATGATCAACCTTGTTGATAGCCTTAACATTTTCCAAGAAGATTTGATGGTTGGTTTTTGAAGAATGCTTGGGAAAGGTAGATGCATGGGTTCCATTGAATCTTAAGTCAATGCTATTTTATTTAAATCTCACTTTCATCAATATGTTAGCTTCACCAATATACACCATCCCAAAATAATATGGGATAGTTTATATACCTTTGTACATGCTTGGATAAAATAGATCTTTTGTTGAATTGACCATTCTCTTGATACTATTAGGAAGGGTGAAGGTGACAACAATGTATTCTTTCTTTAAAAATTTATCCAATTTTTTATTAATGTTTTTTATTAATGTATGAAAGAGATATCTTCGTTCTTTGGATACCATATCAAACATTTTTCAATATCCTCTTACATAAATGTCAAAATTCTGTTGAATTATCTAATATCATACTCATCTTCTAGAGACAAAAAATAATTGCAAGTAGTTGTCTATAACTATGGGATTTTTTATACCTATTGTGATAAGGTAACATCAACATTCTTAACAAGTGGAGCTGCAGAAAAGAAATTCCTTTCCCATTGATATTGAGTTCTACATTTTGACATTAAGCTATTTTGTTTTAAAGCAGCTTGCAAGTTTATTCAGATCATGCGCAATTTACAAACTACCATGGATTTGAAAATGTAATGTGCACAAGAGCAAATCACCTTCTTTAAATGTGCACAAGAGGAAATCCTTTATGTAGTTGAACATAAAGGATGCACATTCTCAACTAGGGAAAAAAATTAAAATCCTCTTGTTAGTTACAAAATCAGTTGTTTTGTTGATATGATAAGTACTCATAGTTAAACTAGTTGGCCTTGAACTAGCCTCTAGACCATTAACATAATTCTTTTACAGCTTTCATGTATTAAAATCAAAATCAAAATCATCCCTTCCAAAGTAAAAATGAAAATGAAAGGATTAGCATGTATATTGTCATTTAAAGAGTGTCCCGGTGAAAATCAAAATCAAAATCAATATTAGGGAGAAAACGAATAATTGTTTCTTCCTTAAGAACAATAATATAAATGGAAAATGATGTATTCAAATTGTGAACTTGTAAGGAAACAATGTAGTAAAGTATTTCAATGATAATTCCAACTCTATCATAATTAAAAAAAAAATGAAAGATTAAGAAAGATAGCAAAACTATTCCCACTTCAATGAATCCGCTCCCACATTGCACAATATGTATGTGTCCTATGATATCTTATAATGATATACAATTAATAATACATATTGTTACTAGATTTATTCACATATGAAAATGTGAGTAAAAGTTGTACAAACTTTTGAACAACTTGTAGGTGATTGCAATGTTAAATTCAAAACATAAATAATCTCCATAACATGCACTAAATTTTTAATTGTTCGGATTTTGTTGAGAATGACGAAAAAAAAATTGAGAATGCTTGCTTGGATATGGAAATAAGGATTAAAATACGAACAAGAAGAGTTCCTAGTACTCTACTATGAGATTAATAGAAATATTCAGGTTCTAGAAGACACAAAGTTCATCACAAAGTGATATTGAATAATTCAATTTCCCTGGGGCCCATTCAAAAATTTGGAAATCATATTACCTACTAGAATCCAAGCGTGATTAGATTTTCAAAATGATTTATTTTTACTCTAAAATTTAATATTTATGATAACTTAGAAGTAAATGGGGTGAAAAAAATGTTAATATTCCCTCTAGTGACTCACTTGTGTTTATCTCCCAAGAATATGCTTAGCTCTCAAGAATATGCTACAAGTTAGCCTTGAAGAATATGTTATAGGGAACTTTGTTGTGGAAATGATTTTCCCTAGGTGTGGACTAGTTTACTCTAATATACATTTAGGGTAAACAAATGAATTTCGAGTATGTGTTAGGGCTTGATATTGAAATATTTCTTCTATCTTGTCCAATTCATGTACCTTTTTTATTTCTTTTTCATTGGAGGATTTTCACAGAATACTGAAATTATAAATATTGGTACATTAGTTACTTTTACTACAAGACATTTGTGTTGCACACAAATATGTTTTGCAAAGGTAAAAATCTTATGTTTCCAAGCTTATAGCCCATGCAAATTCCCTTCTCCCATTCTAACTCCTAAATACCATCCAAACATTGTGTGACTGCTATACTTCTTTCTAAACCCATATATATTATATCTTATTTTGAGTCACTCCATTTGGGGACTTCATTTTTTTATCATCACATAGATATGTTGCAAATCATTGATGTAATATTGCCCCTTTGCTTCATGATTTAATTTTTTCTATGTATGAGTTGTTTGTGATTTCCTTCAATAGTTATTTACCACCCATGCTTGGTGTTTGTGATGGAATTTGATCTATTTCATTAGCTATATGTTTCCCACGTATTTATGATACATGAGCAATTAAAACTCATACTATGTTGTTTACCCTAGAAAAATATGAGAGTAACTACATTAGTTTCTAAAGCTAGTGCTAGTCTCCACACGAAACCCAAGAAAACAAGGGCTAGTTTATTCAACTTCATTATCATTGATCCTCCTAATAAAATTAACATGAAAATTACTCCAAGATTGTGAAGAAATCCACTTAAATTTCAATCTAATTATTGTTTACTTGTGATTTTACTATGTCAATAGATAAGAAAAGTAGAACTTTTGAACATGACTTGCTATTTGGTGGTATCTTCCAAAATTCTATCAAACATGAAATAATAGTTATTGTTATGGTTTATAGATGTTGAGATTTAATACATGTTGATATCACTAGTTTGAGCTTTACATGAAATGCATTAAAGCCAATTAAACTAGACAAACTAAATAGTTATTTTTTAGTTTGGCTAACTATTATGCTATATTTCCTAGAAGGATATTAATGGTATTTAATGAGTTGTGATCAAATATCAATAATGTAGTGTATACTCAATAATCAATGGAATTCACACAACAAATTGATTATTGCATTATGAATTTCTATTTTAGGTTGCATCTAGTCTTATTTTATTTTATCATCTGCATGCACTATTAGTGTTAGGTGAAATGACATCCCCGAGGATACCCCATCGTATCACATAAATTGAAAGATCATGCACCCCTTGTCTCCCAGAAAATTTTCAAATTCATCCAAAGAAAATGATATATTTTTGGATCTAATTAGTGGTAGTTATAAGGAAACTAGTGTCTAATTTGGAGTTATGAGATATTAAGAGAATCTTTCCAATACTCAAACCACCTATCATTTGGGTGAAAATATGTAACGTACTCAACCACCCTGGTGCTTGTTGGGATGACGGGGCACTGGAAAATTTCACAATTTCCCTATAAAATAGCCAATGAATTCTTAGCTTTGATACTATTAACTTAACTAGTCAGTCTTCAAACCAGTCAACCTTCCTGAAGGCTCATACCCAGAACCATGTTTAGGCCTCTGATTCCAACTACATTAATATGCCTTGAATATGCAACAATTATGCAGCTCTAATAGAATACAATCAATGCATAATCATAACAATTATAGCATAATTGAATTATACATAAACACACACATTATTCAGTAGAATAATACACATAAAATAACACTTATATTTTATTGAATCACCAACTTGCTATATACCTTAGATGTTCCTCCTAGAAATAGACTATATTGTTCATTCACTCTCAACAACAGGTCACCCTTGAGCTGGGGCTATGACTCCACCAGGGTAAAGGTACTCTCACCAGTCCCACTAAGGTCATACAACACTAATCAAACAAGACAAGGCCAATGACACCAACTCCATCAGCAGTTCCACCTCACTTCTCCATAGTCCTTCGACTGCCCCACTTCCCTTATAAGGATTCAACAACATGCTAGCTAGGAATTCTCAAAGTGCTATGGTACTTGGAACACAGTGATTCTCTCCAAGAGTTATGTCACCCACTAGGCCAACACATAGGGAAACATATTCCCAACAATTCTCTCACCCAAAGATAATGCTCCACAAACCTGAAAACTTTCTTCTTCAAATCCAAACCACCAAGGATTTACAGGGTTACACAAGATAACAATGAAATAATAGCTCCACATCTCACACTCTCCAAGAAATTGTAAAAATTATGGAAGGAATGGGAGAATTACACTGAATTCCCCCTTATAAATATGTATGTGCCCTTTTTGACACTTGGCACTCAAGGAACTACCTTTTCACTTGCAATTTGTTCCCCTCACTTAGGAACTTAGGATAACATTATATCATAAGAATCAAGACTTTAGGAATATATAATAATAATCCCATGGATTAAGCCCCCTTTACTTAGCCCCTTTTCTTAATCCCTTATCCCTGTTTCCCTCTCATGGAGTCCTAACCCCCTATTTTATTTTGTCTGACTTGGTCTGCAACAATTATGCATTTTATTAATATATATCTGAGTGTGATTACAATTTACATTTGTCAGGCTCACTGGCCTTTCAACACATAATCTCCATGGCCTAAATCACATAGGCACTCTAGCCTAAACACACACACATATATAGGCACTCTAGCCCAAAACATCATGGCTCACCAACCTATAAAACATATGTACAAATTTACAACCTCATGATCAACATAGAGGTATTACAAATTCGATGAGCTACCAGTTGTGTCAAGGACATTCTCATGCATACTCTAGGTCCAATACATATGACCCAGTATAGGGTCAATCCAATACAAGAAAGTATGAAAAACCTAGGTGGAGTGCATTAGAATTAGCAACACATGATGAAGGAAAATTTAACACTTATCTCCCTAGACCTTTGTAGGATGTGTCTTCTCTTTTTATTATCCCCTCTTATCTTTTTCCATATTAGTGGTAGAAAATGAATTATATTATGCATATGCACATGCATGGTTGATGAATAAAATGTGTAATACCACAAGATGTAATATCTTGACTATTAATCCAAAAAATCATAACATAGACCTAGAGGTTATAAGACATATGTGATAGTAAGTACATACAAAAGATATGTTAGGGTCCTTCCCTAAACCCTTAAGTAGATAGATATATTTCTATGCATGGATTCCTTCTCTAGTAGATAAGGCCCATGTAGTAGTGTGAAAGCAATAATTGTAAGAAGGCTTACTAGAATATTCCACCTACTAGAATGTTGTTTCTCCATAATGTTTCTAGGAGGTAAATAGAACTATATAAAGAAGTAGAAGAAATGTAATGAGATTTCTTATGAAGTATATTGTACTCATAGGTGTGCTCAATTGGAGATTTCTCATTCTAAGAACTAAGTGAACATTTATCCCATCAATAAAAGCATAGCACATTGTGGTATTATGATTCTTTATTTGGTTATCGTGGTTGCAATATGTCATTTATGCAATACATTTGGGTAAAATATATTACTTTTTCTTTGCATTTTCCAATCTTTCAATAAAGAAAATCACAAGTGGTATAATGCAGTTTCTTAAAACTATATTTTAGAGGATTTTTTTTCTTTAGTCTAGAGATATATTTTGACTTCTATAAATAACACAATGAGATATCATTCATGATTCAAATTATATTGAGAACAAAATAAGAAACAATCAACTTTTTTTTCCTTGCAAAAAAACGTAAATTTATTCAAGATGAAGAAATTACATTCAACACGTGCATATATGCGCCAAAAAGTAAAAGGATGGCCCCTATCCCAACAAGATTCTCCAAAAAGGGCCTTAAAACAAAAGGATGGCCCCTGGCCAAAAACGATGCTCCAATAAGGACCAACTACCCTGCCATATAATTCCAACAAGGATAAAAAATAATTCTAACATAAATACTTATTACAGACATCCAAGTAAGCATAGCTAAAAATTTTGTAAAAGACCAGTCTTATGATTACTCTGACTAGTGTTATTGGATTCTTCCAAAATAAAGTGAAACTCTTCCAATTCTAGGCCAGACATGGAAAATCAATCCACTTCCATATTCAACTTGTGGAATATATGATGAAAAGTGATGTCCTAAAAAAATTCTTTAATTTCCTTCAGCTATCTAGCTAGATAAAAGAGAGAATTATTGACAATTTGAATCATGTCATCCATCCAATTAATTATTAGGAGAGAGTCCCTGATCACCTGCAAGGAGACTGAGAATAGCCTGAAAGTGAACTTTAATAAGTAAAACAAAGCATTGAACTCACCAATATTATTTGTTTCGCGTCCGCAGTTTGCTTGGAACTTGAAGAAATTATCCTCAAATAAAAATAACACAAATCCCATACCAATCATTGAGTCCTAGGCCTTGCAGGCTTCATCCAAGTAATCCCATGATATTGATTTGTATTGAATCATAGGGGTCAGATTTATTGGAGCTTTAGTTTTTAGAGGGATCTTGAAATATGACATAAGGGGCCAAGTTTGTGCTGATGATTGGAAAATGGGTCTTAAATTGTCTTCGAAAGTAGTAATATTTTGGGCGAGGTAAATCCCCCAGAGTGCAAAAAATAGTAACACCCTATGTTTTAGGTCCATGTTCTCAAACCAAGTATGCATACTTGCTTCAACCATGTGACCTATCCAAATAGATCTGTTTCCCACCATAAATTCCAAATCAGCTCAAACTCTTATTGAATACATGCAAGAGAGAAAGAGATGATCATTTGTTTCTTTGTTACTTCTACACAAGAGGCAAATGTTTGGGCCATTTCTTCCTTGTTTCAGAATATGGTCTCATGTTAATCCTTTACCCTGAATGGTGTGCCACATAAGAATTCTATCTTATAATGAGGCTACCACCTTCTTGATCTTTTTGAACCACCAACTCCCGTCACCTTCCCTTGTAGGCACGGTTTCTTTATAGCCTAATTTTGTCGAATATTCCCCTCTAGAATTGTTGTCTATCTAAATCAAATGATCTTCCTCTGACCATATATGGATGTGAGCTATTTTGAGTTCATCAACAAAGTTCAAGTCATTTTTTAATATCCATCCCTAAGACTAGATATTGATCATCTCTAGATTTGCTAAATGTTCCAGTGAAAAGAGACCCTATCTATGCAAATGTTTGATCATACCTTTAGGAATGAGGAAATTACAGTTACAACCAATGATGCCATCCTAACCAACTTGAATCTCCATGTCATTTCCCACATTCCAGGTCAGGTATCAACCCACAAGGGAGAAAGCATAGACCAATTATTTCCAATGATTCGAGCAATCTTGATGATTCTTTGGTTCACGACAAATCTAGTCTACTGTAGAACCTGGTAAAATATATTTTTCAGACAATATCTTAGCCCACAGAATACTGGATTGAATCAATTTCTAAACTGACTTGGATGCTAAGGAACAATCGAAGGTGTGGATCTCCTTGAACCCCTATCCACCTTGATCTTTTGGCTTTGCGATCTTGTCCTATCTCAAACAAGGACAACCTTTTGTATATTGACTTCCTTGCTAGAGAAAATTATAGCAACATTTTTTTATCTTCTCCAAAATCCCTTTCGGGATCAAAGACAGGATGTGACAATACATTGGGATGGCTTCCAACACAGACTTAATTAATACAATTTGAACTCCCTTGGAGAGCCATTTATGACACCAAAGACCAATACGACGCTCTATCCTTTCCAACAACCACCTCCAGTCTTCTTTGACATAACCGTTTATTTTTTTATTTTAGCCAATATATCTAAATCCCAAATACAATTGGTGATGTCAAAAGGGAAGTACCCTCGTGATTTCCTCTATGTTGTTATCCCTCACACTTTATAGATACATTGCCAATTTTTCTATATTTATTTCCATTCCCATGGATTTCTTAAACAATGCCAACACCTCCTTGAGAGTATGGATATACCTGCCATCAATCTGAAAAAATCATAACACATCATCCATAAATAATAGATGGGACACCACCAATCCTCTACTGTAGATAATCCCCTGAAACTATCTTCTCCTTTTTGTATAAAAAATTTCTATGCAAAGCCCTTCGTCCACTAGTGAAAAGAGATAAGGGGAGATGGGAAATCCATGATGGAGTCCTCTCATGGCCTTGAAGAATCTCAAGGTGGATCCATTAATCAAGATAGATTTTTTTTTCGTAGACACACATACCATAATCCATCAGACTAAGGGTAGAGTGAAGACTAGATGGAGCAAAAGCAAGTGGTGGAAGAGCCACAACACCTTTTCAAATGATTTGAACAGGTCAACCTTTATTACTATTGTTGGAATTTGATGCTTTTTAATCGAATAGAAAATTTCCTGTGAAAATCCAATAGCTTCTTGAATCTGATGACCTTTTAGAAATTTGAACTAATCCATAGAAATATAGTTCGAGAGTATCGGTTTAAGGAAAGAAGATCATATTTTAGCTACAACTTTATCGACATAACTACACAAGGAAATGGGTCGAAAGTCCACAAAGGAAGAAGGCTTGTTCGCCTTAGTAATTAATGAAATGAAATTTACATTCATGTTACCTGGAATAGTACCGGTAACCCGCACATCTTTGACTACCTAAAGAATATCTTCACCAAGTAGATCAAAAAAATATATGAAGAGCTTGACCGTCCAACCATTAGGACTGGGACTTCCCATTAAACCCAAGACCTAGAAGGCTTCTTTACTTACAATGAGCATTTAATTCATCATTCACCATTTTCATAAATGACACTTCCATCTTGAGTATCTCGACAATATTTGATTCCTCGGGACTATGAAACAAAACACCAAAGTAATCCATTCCCAAAGCTACCAAGCTTGGGAAATCTTGAATTGAGATCCCTTCTGCCAAGGGAAATTCCCAAATGGTATTTTGTCTCCTCCTCCGATTTGTGAAACTATGAAAGAATTTAGTATTACTCTCCACAAGAGCCAACCACGTCGCACGAATGTTTTGTTGCCAATCACTTTCTCGATCCTGGAATAACTTATAATGCTCCTTCTCGAGTTGTCTAGTTTTTTCTAAGTGTCCTTGATTAGGAACATGACCTTCCTCTTTTGACGACACCCCCAACTGCACCTCTAATTCCTTCAACCAACTATCCATTTTTTTCAAACTATCCATCGACCACTCCACAATTAGACCTGAAATGAAGCATATAAAACCACTATGAGAAAAATAAGGGGATTGAAGCCCCAAACCAATCCCACAGAGTAACCAAAGACCGAAAGGGTCTAACTTATCCAAACTAGAAACTAAAGGCAAAAATATGGAGGAGGAAGGTAGTAAAAGACCCTACCTAAGCACTAGATATCCCTAATAAGCTACAAATCTAAGCTAAGGTAGGAAACTTGAGGAAGGTGATCCAACATAGAAGGAAAATAGAGAAGTATTTATGTCATTATTGGGTGGGTCATGCATGGATGTAGAATAGAAGTAGACTACACATCAATACCTCTAAGTGGGTGGACATATATAAATATTAAAGTGTATGCATGTTAACTTTATTGCAATGTTGATTGCATAGACATGTTAGTTGTTATGTGATGCAATCTCTATTCATAAGCATGTTTGTAAATCTTGTTGTGATATTTTTAATGATTTTCATTGTGCAATGATAATTTCACCATTGTTTACATATAGATTATGTTATTTAACCATGGGAATCCATATTAGACTTAGAGCTAGAAAATATGATTGAAAATGAGAAACAAATTTGAAATGGGTACCCCATAAACCAAGGGAGGTGGGTATAAGTGTTGATGTTTGTAGCATCAAACAAGTACTTGTGCATAGGTCTAAGTGTCTATATGTGTGGAAGTTTTCCAAATCCTTCTACCTTAGTAATTTAATTTAATTAAAGGAATTATTAAAGTAAAGTGCCTTTTATAATTAAAGTGAGTTTAATTTAATGAAATGTTAAGGTTATTAGCATTAGTGAATTAAATTAATCTTCTCCATTGATCTCAAGTGAGGTGAGATCTAATCTCAACTATTAATCACTTTGGAGATTAGGGTTATGTTTGATTCAGTCATAATTCAAGATTATAAAAGAAAGGCTAGGTGAAGGAGAAAGACATCCACTAGAAGAGAAAAGAAGGACTTTTTCTCAAGTGCTTGAGTCACGAAGGACTGTGACTCAAGAGGATCAAGGACATGATCAAAGAAGGACTTTTGATCAAGTGCTTGAGTCATGAAGAACTGTGACTCAAGGGAATCAAGGACAGGAGCAAAGAAGGAATTTTGTTCAAGTTCTTGAGTCACAAAGGACTGTGACTCAATATGGGTAAATAATGAATTTCATTTAGAGATCAATTCCAAAGGAGAAAACTGCAAGTAGTGCAGGAAGAGGAGAAAACCTAGTAGCCAAAAATCGAAGGACATATTTCTAGGTAGTTCAACAGCAGGTTGTAGGGCAGGAAAAGTAGTCGTACAACAAAAGGGTGCACAACATGAAGTTGTATGCATCATAGATGTAGTATTGGGCATGTGTGTACATGTCATATAGGTTGTACATGGTGCATATGTATGCATCGTACAGATCATACATGACACATATGTATCCACAAGCAAGACTACAAGGGCATCAGTGTATGCACAGGTGAGACTAGTTGGGTGCATATGTATCAACAACACAGGTTGGACATGGCACACACAGTTTGTACATGGTCTTCCAAGGACAATGCAGTAGAGGGTTTCTTCAGGGCCTGAGCTGCCAGGTTTGTTGTAACTTGTATTTTTTCTCAGTGGTCCATTTTCCCAGTAATGTAGCCCTTGTAAGCATGGAGTCATTATTAATGAAAATCTAATTTGAAGGGATAAATTTATGTGTGTTGTGTGAAGTTTGGTTTCCAATTTTTCTTCTATTGTTTTATTTCCAGCCAATATATTTTATTTTGTGTGTTGTAATTTATTTATTAGCAAGCAAAAAAACAAGGTAGTAATTTATCTAGTTGTTGGGAATTGAGATTTTTCAACATTGTATCAGAGATTACACTCTAAGAGGGAGAAAAATTTTAGAAACACAAGAGACACAAAAAAAGAGGCCTCGAGTGCTTGAGACACGAAGGATTGTGACTCAAGAGGGTCTCAACAAGGGTGAAGAAGGAATTTCATCTAGTAATCAACTCAAGGGGCAACACAAGAGAGTGTTGGGAGTTAGTGACTCACATAGAGATATAAAGGAAGGACGTTTTCTCATTGAGTGCTTGAGACATGAAGGATTGTGACTTGTTGAAATAATGTAACTGCGAAGAGCATTCTTATTATTTTTGTTATTGGATTAAATCCCCATTGTGGATTAATCATGTCATTATTATTATTTTTATTATTAGGTTAATCCCCATTGAGGATTAACCAAGTCGGTAATTGTA
>ML784704.1:368222-395978 GCA_009831015.1 Picea engelmannii | reverse complement strand
TTGTTGGGTTTTCTTCCCCTAGAGGGTTTCCCAGGATAAATGCTGTGTCTATTGTGGATGTGTATTTCTCAGTGATCTTGTTTATTTTATGCTCTTATCTTATGAAATGAAAAGAACTATAATATCAGCATAAAACATTAACATGACTCAAGGTGATCTTAGGAAAGGTGAAGAAGGATTTTCACCTAGAGATCAACTCGATACAAAGGAGAAGATAAGAAAGTGGGAAACAACAGACAAATATGGTAACAAGGAAAAATCTGGGCATATCTGAGCAACAGATCTGAGTCGTATGAGCCATAGATCAGGTCATACAAAGCTACAAAAAATGGCGTATGCACTGATAATATAGCTCAAGGAGCATACATACAAACCATACATGTGTTCTAGGGTGTGTACATATGTGCCGGACAAGTGGTCCAAGGCACACATATACAGTCGGATAGGTGGTCCAAGGCACATACATATGCGCCATACATGTGGTACAGGGCATGTACATATGTGTCGTACAGGTCCTGCAAGGTGCGTACAGGTCACCGATATATGGTCATATAACGGGGGTAAAGGTGTTGGGATGCAAGTGTTGGCTGTATTTTTCTTTTCTTCGTGGGAAGAAAATATGACAAAAGCACGAGAATTATTCAATAGTTTGATGGAGAAGGACTCATGGATCCATGTGGAGCTTGGTGATGATGCCAAGTATGCAATGAAGGGGGAGGAAACAATCTTGTTCCATATTGAGTCAAGAAATTCGTTGGAAGCCAAAGATGTGTTATTTGTACCAGGACCGAAGAAGAATTTTCTCTCAATCTCAGTTATGGAGGATAGGTATTTTTTCATCATGTTCAAGAAAGGGAAAGTACTCATAAGTACAGAGGGAGCTAGCCTTAGGGGAAAAGAGGCACATGGTAAAGTTCTATATATTTCATAGAACAAAATGACAGAAGTATATGTTGAAGGTTTGTATATGCAAATTGAATTGAATCGAGAGTATCCTAGAACCAAGATCAAGAAGCAATTACAAGTACACAATATCATCATCTTAATCACAAGATTCATTGCATTGACAAGTCTTACAAGGGTCAGCTACTAAAACAAGGACAACACTCTCCTTAGAAAGAGTTCATTTTCAGGATATTGCATAATTAAAACCATATTGTCATCGATGTATTCATCTTCAGGACCAATCGTCAAAGATGATAGTTGTTAATTTTCACATAATACATAAGATGCGAGACATTTTAAAACTAAACACGTCGACTAAAATGAAACCCTAAATCAAAACCCTATAATAAAACCTTAAAAACCTAAATCAATAATAAAATATATAATAAAACCTAAATACAAATTAATAATAATATATAATAGATTAATTAATACATTGTAATATGTTTCAGTTATATTTAAATAGTACATGACACACTAAACATTAATGTGATAAGTATATAACAAATAATAGTAAATTATAAAGTAAGTTATAAACTAGACATACATTGGAATATCATAAAGATGTAAGATGTAATATGAATGGAATATCATAAAGGTGGGTAGAAAGGGTTGAGGTAAAAGGTTGCAATGTGATGGTAGTGGACAAACTGTTTAGGTGGGTAGAAAGGGTTGAGGTAAAAGGTTGCAATGTCAAACATTGTTTCTCTGCTCAATGAACGGAGTGGTGAACCAGAGTGGTGAACAGTTCCATGTTTCTATGTTTCCCTTATACAAGTTGAGACACTTTGGGGGCATGCGCCAAACATCATCCAAATAGTAAACCAACTAGGGGCATGAGCCAAACATTCAATTTCAAATACATTCATTTTAATTACAATATTTATATAATCTCAATTAACAACATTAATATGAAATGTCTCTCAAAGCTTTTATAATCTCAAATAAAAACATTAACATGAAACTTTTTTAATGAAACCTCCCTCAAATTACTTTGACATTCTCATTCACCCGCTTAGAAGGTATGCTAGTAAATAATGATATGTCATAAAGGTTGATTATTCTACTATATAGTATCAAGGTGGATTATTCTACTTATCAAGGTTTTTATATATAATTATAATACATAATATATTTTTAAATATTCTACTATATAGTATTTATGCATTGTAAATTGTAAATTTAAGTACTAATTATATAATAAATAATGATATGTCATAAAGGTGGATTATTCTACTATATAGTATAAGGTGGAGTATTCTACTAGTATCAAGGTTTTTATATATAAGTATAATACATAATATATTTATTAAGTATTCTACTATATAGTATCAAGGTTTTTATATATAATTATAATACATACTATATTCTTAATAATAGTAATAAGAATTACATAATTAAAATGTCAATACCATTGGGTTGGGATTTATACATTCTTAATAGTAGTAATAAGAATTACATAATCAAAATGCTAATACCATTGGGTTGGGATTCATACTCAAAGATATAATATACTTTGAATTGCAATTAAAATGGTTTAAATGAACAGGCACATTAATAAATAAAATGGAAAAAAATCATTTTAAGATGGATCAATCATTTTACAATGTGACACTTTTGTTTGAAGCTTTAGGTATTTTATTGTATTGTTTTCTCAACTTAGAACAACATCAAGGATATCAAATTAAGATGGAACTATGTTTTTTTTGACAACTCTCTAATTATGGATTCACGTTAAAGCATCTTTTAATAGAAGGGTATGTTATATACCTAATATTATAATTTAAGTGGGGCTAATGGTTAAGAACATGTGAGGAATATTATAATTTGAGTGGGGCTAATGGTTAAGAACATGTGAGGTCAGTGTGGTCCCTTGTCCCACAAACAAATGAGTCTCATACATATATCAAAAAATTGTGACTTAGCAAGGGTTGAGGTCTCAAAGCCCACTAGGGTGGACCTCTATCCTATGGGTCATCTACCCTTCTAACCTTATCACAATGGGCCAACATGTACAAAATCTACCCACCTCTGGATTTGAACCTGTGACCTCCTAAGAGGAAACTCATGTTCTTAACCATTAGGCCCACTCAAGTTGTACTTATTATTATTATTATCATCATTATTATATAATGTATGGTATATGAATTTTTTAAATAAAAACCATTTTTTATGGATGTAAACCTAAAAATAAGTTTCACCCACTCTCACACTTGAGTAAAGAATAGGGTTTAAGTAAAGAATAGGGTTTGTTGGTACCATATTAGTGTCATTACAATAATATTCCCTAAGGATACATCAACAATATTCAATACAATCAATAGCCACATCCAACAAATCCAACACACTAGAATAGCATGCTCACCAAAATTTAAACATGAGTCATTGTCACAACAACCACTCCAAATTACCACTAGATCACAAATTGATATATAATGTAATTTAACATAAATATTATTAGTTACTATTATTAATTAAGTCCCTAAAATCATGACCTTCCATCATGACCAATCTCTTCCATACTTAAAGTAAAATAATCACATGATTCAATTGTATGATCATATTCATATCAATTATTTACTATTATTAATTAGGTCCCTTCAGATTATGACCTTTCAATGTGATTAATCTCCATTACACTCAATGTAACATGATCACATTATTCATTTATTCAATTGTATCATCACATTCATATCAATATTTACTATTATTAATTAGGTCCCTTGAGATTATGACCTTTCAATGTGATTAATATCCATTACACTCAATGTAACATGATCACATTATTCATTTATTCAATTGTATCATCACATTCATATCAATAAATATTATTATTATTTTTTATTTAACATAATATATGAGTCTTTATACTGTTATTACAAACTTAAGATTTTGTTCATAACAAGGAACATGTTAATGAATGACAACTAACAATTTCCATCTTACTACATCTTTTTGTTTGTGGACTTTCAAGCCTTGACCAAAATTTTTATTAGTAATATAATAAACTTTGTTTCACTAATTATCATCTACTTTTCATAAAGAAGTAGCAAACCATGCCAATAACATAAATCATAAATGGAGATAGATATTTCCTTCTACAATACCAATCAATGTTTTACCTAGCATTACCCAATGTTACAATTAGTTATATCCTACCACATTTCTTTAAGGGAAAAGCCATGTTTTTTCATTCATAAACTACAATGTTACAAAAAAAACCATCAAATCAATCTACTTAAAGGAATGGTTCTATTGTTGGTGACACTCCCTCAAAGAGTACACAAACCCAAAAAATTAAAACTAATGATTCTATTGTTGGTGACACTCCCTCAAAGAGTACACAAACTCAAAAAATTAAAACTAATGGTTCTATTGTTGGTGACACTCCTTCAAAGAGTACACAAACCCAAAAAATTAAAACAGCATAAAATCACTCTAGAACAAGATAACAAAAACTAAAACCAACAAATCTACTTAAAAGAATGGATGTCTCTTTGAGAAGCATGGTTCTATTGTTGGTGACACTTCCTCACAAGTACACAAACCCAAGGCATGGTTCTATTGTTGGTGAAACTTACTCACAAGTACACAAACCCAAGAAATTAAAACTACATAAAATCAGTCTAGGAAAAAATCACAAAAATTAAGTCCAGAAGGGCTCACAATACCCACGCCCCAAATAGAGCTGACATAACAAAATATCCACCCCAAGGCTACAGAAAAACACCCTATAAACAATCCTATAAAAATTACTTCAGAAAATACCTCAATGAGGGATCGACCTGGTTATTGTGTGAAAGAGACCTCAAGACATCAATCTCACCACGTAGTATGAGAACGAGGTGAGGTATTTTCCTCTGACCTCATTCCTTTAGAAGAAAAGTAGCCAGTGTCCTTGGATTTCATCTCCTGATGGCCTAGAACCTATGGATCCACACGAGCCAGAGAGAGAAGCCTTCAATGTCGAGGACTGGTAACTATCTCCCACAAACTGGCCGCATACAGGGAACTGAACCATGAACCGGCCCAGATACCGATAAATCCTTCCATGAAAGAAAGAAAGAAAGAAAGAAAGTATTTTTAACGTCCACGAGGCTAAAAATAGCCTATGGGATAGATTGTTTTTCCATCTGGCTTTTGTATTCGGCCCTTTTCCTATGAAGTTTTACAATAATCGCTCCCAGCTTCTCAACAAACTCTTTGTTGAATAGATTATCCCAAGAATTAGCTGCCAGAATACCTGCATAATTTTCCCTGCTGTCTTTGAGGGCCTCACATTCTAAAATGAAATGTTTTTATGTTTCCACTTTTCCGGACGAGCACATAATACATACTCTTTCTTCCCACCTTTCTTTTGGCCTTTTCCAGTGCCCTGTTTCACAACGGAGTTGATGAGAATTAGTCCTTAATTGAGCCATAAGAATTTTAGATCTCCTAGAAATATTGGCCCCTATGTACGCCTTTTGCTGATGGTTATGAGTGGGGTTAAACTCTTCAATGTAGTACTTCTTCTTTCTCCCTAGCTCTTTCTCCCAAGTATGTGTGTGGAACTTATCCATAACAAAAGTTTTTATCTCTTTACTCTTTGTAGGACACATGCTCAAACAAATGCCCCATTTACTAAGCCATTTGTTATTTTGCTGCATACAAGTCTTCTTTCTTTTGCACAATCTGTCACTAAACACAACCTTAGCCCATCTGCCCTCTTCCATTTGCCCCAAAAACCATCAAATATTGGCCCAAAACCATCAAAACGAACATACGAGGAGACTCATTCATCATAAGCTCCCACATACTGATCATGGAAGAAGCAATCCCCTCTCCTCGAATTCATGGAAACATATCAAGGATAGGGGGATCGCCCTCTGAGACCCCTGCTCTCTATCATAGATAGTCAAACTAAACCTGCCAGACCAGGCAAAACGAAAATATATGTGACCCATTCGCAGCTTGAGAGATATTCTTATGAGGAAGAATCATAAGAATCTTAACTCAACTACCACAGGGGTAACTCTACCGCCTCCCTCCCCTGGAAGTCTAGATCTACTATGACCGACAGAGAATCTTCGTTTCTCATACGTCGATGACCTCATCGGGCATTCCCATAAAATATGACCAACCTCGTGACAAGATCGACACTGAAATGGAATTTTTGCATAATCCAGCTCTTGTATCCATTGTTTGTCCCTATATTCCAAAAATATTGTATCCAGAATGTAGCCATTCATATCCATTAAAACAAGAATGTGGGTGAGGGTTTTAGGAGTATCACACTAAAAGGAACCTAGAGAATCCCTTGTGAATTTCAAAATGTTTTTAATGTCATAATTGAAAAGACAAATTTGCCATATGAAGCCAAAAACAACTGCACATCTATATTTTCTAAGGGGTATTCAAAGTGCTTAAACCAAGAAAAGAGAAACAAATCTACATCACCATCCAGCCATAGTCTTCCATTCAAAATCATTTCCTTTTCCTTACCAATTTTCAAAGGGAGACGAGAAAAAAACCTATTTAATGGGAGAGATATTGATCCTACTAGGCATTAAGTTTTCAAAGGGAGATGAGAAAAAAACCTATTTAATGGGAGAGATATTGATCCTACTAGGCATTAAATTGCCCCATATCCCCCCAACCCATAAGCACAACTTCGCTGATGGAGGCTTTCTCCTGAAAAAGTAACCAAATAGGGATCTATCCCTTAGCATCACCAGGGCTTCAAGAATCTAGCCGTGAGGAAGAGAGAGGTAGAGAGATCTTCCTCACCAAAGATGCTTTGAATGCAACACTTCTTCCTCCTTGGAACCAATGCTTTATCAAGATTTGAATTTGCCCCTCCAACAAGACCATTGTTTCACTCTTCAACGGATGACGAAATAAACCAAAAACGAATTAATCTCATTGGAGTCTAAAAGTAGGTCGACCCCATGGAGGAAATATCGGAAGAGTCAATATTCGTTTGAAATTATTTCTTAAGAGTCTCATTGGATGGAAATAAAAAAGTTGTTCATCATGTAAATTAGATTATATATACAATATGTGTAATGCGTAGATATAAACTCATTTATATATAAATAATAACTACACATTGATTGATTGTCCAATTTGACATAGATTATTCACTAGGATCCGAATGAGAATAAACTTTCATGTCTAGTTCTAGATTAGAGATGGGATTAAAATACTATTAACCATCAACTATAACCCAAAAAGAGAAAATTTTCATAAACAACATAGGGGAAGAATGAAAGGAGTATCTTATTGCAACAATCTCATTTGTTTCGGTAGATTCACTCTCTTCAATCTCGCCCTTGCTAGAACACAAAACCCTACCCTCAATGAAAGCCTTAGCTTCCTTAACCATCTTCTCCTCTCTCCCAACACCCGAAGTTGTATCCTTACTAACTATAAATGAATCACAATATTATTTATGTCGTTAGCTATGGGAGATGTTGGTTTGGCCCATTGTCAGGGCATGTTGTTTGATAGCATCAAGGAAGGTCATTTCTAGGTGTACAACTATGTTATGTTATGTTTGAGCTTATAGGTTGCACTTTTCTCAACAACTATTTTGAAATTTAAACATTTTGATGCAACACAAATATTCATTTGGTTGTGTTAAGGCCTCAACTAGCCCCAATTATTTAGACTTAGGAACCCATTACTACATCATTGGAGAAGTGTTGAACAATAGTTAGACTGGTGGACAAAAAGTTTAAGTGCATTTAGAGCGTTCAATATTTTCAAGAAGAATGAGAAAGATCTTTGGTATAGGATAGCTTCTCATGGTTTCCATTTATTTTTCCTTGTCTGAATCCTTTCATCTCTGGTGCTCTACCCTTCTTAATGAAGATAAAGAAATCTCATAATTCTTTTATGCTTCATTGCTTGACCACTGATTGTTTGTGTTTGCTAAAATAATGAAGAATTTGTGAAAGAAATGGGTTTGGTTTGATCCTTGCTTGAATAGCTTTGTTTCTAGGATGATATTGCAAGTGAAGAAGTGAAGAGGGAATTGAAATGGTCTCGCTAAAAAATTCTATAGTTAAATGAGTATTTTTTGTTTGTGTTAAAGGAATTGTCTCGAGACTTCCAGTATGGCTTGGGCTAGATTGATCTCATGCCCTTTTTCTTAGCAAGTGTCGAGCTTGAGAGCTTGAACATCCATTAATAGTGTCTTTCCTCGTATTATTTCCTTTTCTAGTTTGATGAGTCATATCCTTGGAAGAATAGTATTCTTGTTAAAAAAACTTTGGTGAGATGCTTCATTCAACCAAACATTCAAGTACTGCTTGACTCTTGATGTTTGAGTTTAAGCACTAAATATCATAATGCAGATTTTATGCTAATTTGGAATAGACTTGCTTTCACCAAAGACCATCACTCTAATGCATTAAATTCTTAGTTGTTTGATTACTTATTAATAAGAGCTCTTAAGAGCTCCAAAAGTGAATGACTTAAATTGATAACTCATGCATCTTTATGAAATTTCATCCCTCTACTATGTGAACAATTGCTCTCAATGGCGAATATAATGAATATGTTTTCAAAAGGATTGTCATTCAAAATTGTTTGATTGATCGAACAAATATGACAGATTGAAGAATGTGGTTTGTGCTTTATGACTATTATCTAACTCTTTATGTTTATAGGCTGATTTGTTTTTCCACATATGACAAGGGTTACAAGGCGAATGAGTCAAGAATGAAGAGGGATTGCATTAACATAATGAAATGCTTTTGTTCTTCAAATGCATTTCTCTAATGACATTTCATTTGAATATGTTTCAACAAGGATGATGCATAAATTAAAGAGATTTTTCATGCCTACTTATAATATGCTAAATTACACGAGTCCAAATATTAAACTTTGTGCATTTTTTAAAGGATCTTCAAAGG
This sequence comes from Picea engelmannii, assembly GCA_009831015.1. NCBI lineage: Eukaryota > Viridiplantae > Streptophyta > Pinopsida > Pinales > Pinaceae > Picea > Picea engelmannii. The sequence goes on along the minus strand of ML784704.1, from coordinate 387,132 downwards.
TAATAACTCAATATACATAACCCTTATATCAATTTGAATTGCACTTTTAACATAGTCATTTGAAATTATGTTGCAAAGGATGCAAAGCGATAAAAGTTGTTTGATTTTAATTACATAAGTTATTTATTGGTAATGATATTGCATGGTTTTTAAGCATTTAATGAAAATATTGTCTCATGGAGGTTTTACTTATTCTTGCAAAATTATGGCGAGAGGGAAGAAAACACCACTACCAGACCCAAATATTTTTTCCAAAGATATGGTATTGTTTCCCAACATCATTTCAAAGCCCACATATTACTCGTTATATCATATCTACAATGATGTCAAGCCTCCACAAAGCGCCCACAAAGAGTAGTAGGACCAAGGAGAAGGACACAATGATTGGAGTGTCAATATCTCATGTCTCCACAAGGTGGTAGCCAAAGAAGAATTATTTCCATGTGGAGACATGTTACAAACTCTAATCATGAATGTTGATGCTTCCACTCACACATTAAATTCATGGAGTAGTGATGTGATTAGGTGATTCAATGTCGTTAATATTAAAAGAACATGCATCCCATAATGTTCATGAGCACAACGTGGTTGCAAGAACTTGGGAAAGTGCATGATGTTCACAACATCATGAAAAAATGGTGGCTCCTACGATGTTCATAACAACAAAAAGCAACGTGTACTTGGTCAAGAACCTAGGAGAAGAAATGCAAGACCTGGTGGTGCTCATGAACCGCTTGTATGGGAGGACAAACATCCAATGTATATGGCTTAGCTAGATCATAATCATGTATGAGGTGCTCTAGCATGGAATTGTATTTAACTAGGAAGACATCATAATCAACAACCTTGCTTGATGCATTTGAGAAGCCAAAACACCCTTGGATAGTAGCACACTCGAATTTTACAAGACATCATACCTTATGGATTGCATGTGCACTTGCATAGGTTTATTGGGCTTCAGGCCCACTTAATAGCCTACATTTGCACTAATGCACACCTACTTTGAAGGATTGTGGAAAATTATATATGCATAAGAATATTAAGTTGTATGTGACTTTCTCATGACCCCCTATATAAGAGGATCGATGGTAAGAAGTGCCTACATTTCTTGCCAAAGGCCATTAAGGTTTTAAAGTAGATTGGTGAGTGATATTTATTATAATGAAATTGCTGCATAAAGGTATATGGGGTGTCCACTACTCTTCATAGTTTTCCTAAGCATGTGCCAATTCAATCACTAATATGAGATATAGCCTTCTAGACCATATTACATGGGGTAACAACCACATTAAAAAAGAGCAAGATTGAACTCTAGCCCAAGCTACCTTTAAAAAATAAAAGGTACCAAATCTTTGACTTACTCCAAAGGGAAGATTTAGATCTAGAATCTAAGACTTAAAATTTCTTCTTAGAACCAATCAAGGTCCATAACCCTCATCAAGTAGTTGCAATTTTTTTTGTATCTCAAGCCTTGGTACGAAGGTTATATCATTAGAAGAACGAATAAGGGGAATTGTATAGAAGAGCTGCACATTACGTGGTGGAAGCAAGAAGGAGCAAGTGCATAAAAGTGCTCTCATCTTCGTCCCCAATATATCCAAGGCCATCAGTAGAGCCCCCCATGACATTTGGCACTATATTCATTGTGATCACCAAGAAGTGGGAGCAAAGCTCCAACATGAAAAGGAAGTCTTTGTGATCAATATACCAATAGATGTGTCAATAGTTAATAGCATGAGGGGAACTAAACTAGCCAATATTCATATTCTTGAATAATATGGATGCTCAATCGTTAATGAGTGCTCAAGGGAGAAGAATTCAGTCACAAGCCATAGTGATGATCTTGAGTGATGTGATGGGAAGTGTAGTTAAGGAAAACAACAATAAGAAGCAGAACAAGGGCACCATAATAGAAGCAACAAGCAACGTGACAAGGTTGGTGTAGTGCTTCATAAAGGAATTAATGAGTCCTAAAGCATATACAAATGCTAAATGCCAAGTCGACACCTTTGAGTTTGACATCATGCACGAAGAATATAAAAAGGATTATTTTAAGAGGAAGTAGAATGAAATGCAAAAAACAGGGGTCCAAGTAGCTGAAGAATATATCTCGAGCATGGATGATGCAAATCCTATAGCCATAAGGGAATACAGGGTCTCCTTTGGACAATTGTCCAAGATAAAATGAAAGAAAATGCACTCCAACCTCTTAGCCATGAGAGAAAAATGTTGAGTTGAAAGAACAACTCAAATCCAACCAAAAATCTCAGGCATGGGGGTAAGATGACACTTTTAAGGAAGGCCACTGGACTGCAAGATAGTCTTATCCCAATGATGAATGAGTATTCAACAAGCTCGTCAGCGTACACTTCCTTTTGGATTCAATGGCACAATTCAACCATCAAGCCAATGACGAACTAGTCAACATGCGACATCAACAATCCCAATTAGTATAGAGTAGTCAATAGTGGGATCAATATGCTCTGATGCCAACTCATAGTCATGTGCTAAGTGTTGATGAATGCAGCTATGTGAGACATTCTCCAGCTTACAAACCTGTGAGATGTGGATCATTGCAGTTATGTGAGTCTTTCTCTCAGCTTACAAACCTGAGAGAAAGCCCCTAAGAAGGGTACGTGGTTCCTGCCCGAGACAGAGCTAGGAATGTAGATATGACCTCCTCCATTCAGAGAGTAGAGAAGAACTCCAGATGATTATCCAGTGGGAAAGTCGATCTGTTGAGTTGGACATGCCTGTGGCTGAGCACAAGGTGAACGTGTGAAATCCCAAAGTGTTGGGTGCATCGTCATGTGAATAGAAATGAAGATGATGTGTTAGCCTTCTCTGAGCAATAGAGTTGACGAGAAAACTCCAGATGATTCTCCTGTGAGAGACAGTGGGAAAAAAGATCTATAGAGTGGATGTGCCTGTTGACGAGCACATGTGAACGTGTGTAGATATGGTTCTTCTGTGTAATGCAGTGAACCAGAGATATGACATCCCTATGGATGTGCCCTTAGTGCATAAGCACTAGCGGGTGTATCATATCCTTTGCTATATGTTTTTCAAGAGTTAGACATGCCTGTAACCCTAATTGTTATGTAAATGGTACAAGTCGGCCCCACCTTAATGTAATTAATAATTAATGTAAAAGATAATTAATCTAGTTAATATTAATTATAATAATAATAATAATAATTATTATTATTGTTGTATTTTAAGTTATTGAGGTTGGCCCTATTGTGCCAATAAACATGCCATTTGATGTGACAAGTCTTATCTAAATAAAGGTGAATCCCCATTGAGAAAACACACTTAACATTGTGTCATCTCATGATTTCAGATGTTGAGGTATGAAATTATGAGAATTGCAGCACCCTCTTGTTTGCTAGTTTTGGTGATGGTGTGGGAGGTCTTTCTCTTGAGAAATATAGCAAAGGATTGGCTGAGTTTTCTTCCCTTGTTGAGAAGGGTTTCCCATGATACTTCTTGTGTACTTGTGCATGGATCTTCTTCTTGTGATCTTGATTTACTGCAGTAGTTATGGTTGAAGTAATTGTTGACAAAAAATTTAAAAGGATTACATGAACCATAGCTCACTAAAATTTAACATGGTATCGCTTGAAGAAAACCATTGCACATTAAAGAATTGAAGGAGTATGACGAAACACTACTGTAAGTATGAGGAAGAAGAGGCGAGAGTCTACAGCGATAAAGAAAGGGCCGGAGCCTAAGAGAAACCCCAAGCAACCCCGAAATTCTGTGAAAGAGGGTGGAGCCTACAGTTATGAAGGAAAGGGCGAAGCTTTCCATTCAAAGGTGGTTGTAGGCCCCTAATACTGTCACAACAAATAACCCAACAAAAAAAGAAAGAGGGTCGGACCCCTCTTAACTTCCCGTGACAGAAGATGAAGAGACCGTGGCAAATGAAGAAAGGTCGTGGGAGATTACGATGCTAAGAACCCCACCGCTGATGGAAAGAGAAGGACCAAACCTTTACCCAAATTCTGTGTTAAGGTTAAAGGCTGGCCGCAGGCCTTTAAGGCAACCGCGGACCTAAACACAGGCAAACTGAATTTCTTTGGAAAACCTTGGGATTAAAATTTGAATGAAAACCTCTGCCGAGCCTTGAACTTTCCTTATCCTGCATTTGTATTTCTATGTGCATGCGGAATTCAATGCCAAAGCTTAGTGGGCACTAAGGTCTTCTTTACAAATTGTTTCAGGCGCTCAAGTTTTGTTTTATAGGGTGGCCTGATTTGAAGTGTGGTCTGAGTTTCTTCACAAATTCTGATGCGAGTCTTGTAATTTTGAAATGTGTATTGATTCTCTTCACAAATTATGATCCGGTTACTCTGACTTTGAAGTGGGCACTGATCAGATGGAGGTCTCAAGTGCTTATTTCTCCGCCACAATAGCACAACAAACATGGGAGCTTGAGAACAACATAGTTAGCATGGATGGCCCTTCTGCAGAGTCCGACTCAATATATTGCTACGATGAAGTTACTCAGAAGAAAATTCAGCAGGCAGCCAAGGAGAATAGAGGTAACAGTTTCTGAGTAGTGTTGGGGGTTGCTACAACCACCCTAGCAGCAGAGTTGAGGGCTACTATTAAGGCCGCACCAACCAGTCTAACAGCAGACCCTTAGGGGATGCAAAAACAGGCTTTTAGGGGCAGATTTGGACAGCCCTTGTAGAGCTGTTACAACAACCTTTTGGGACACTTCTGGGCAAGTGTCAAGGCAGATTCTGAGCATTGTTCTGAAGGACTAGAACACCGAATTAATGGGATGTAACAACAGACCTCTGAAGCAGAATTTGGACAGCTTCTGAGGCTGTTACATTCAACATAGTGACAACAGTTTCTGGGCATATTCCAACAAAGTTTTGAGGCATATTCAAGTCAGTTCCAGACCTTGCTTAGTGCAGATCTGAGGTTGTACCTTTGTAAAAGTTGAGCAGAGTTCCTGGCCTAAATTTGTTTTATAGGGTGGCCTGATTTGAATGCAGACTGAGTTTCTTCACAAATTCTGATGCGAGTCTTGTAATTTTGAAATGGGTATTGATTCTCTTCACAAATTCTGATCCGGTTACTCTGACTTTGAATTGGGCACTGATCAGATGGAGGTCTCAAGTGCTTCTTTCTCCGCCACAATAGCATAGAAAACATGGGAGCTTTAGAACAACATAGTTAGCATGGATGGCCCTTCTGCAGAGTCCGACTCAATATATTACTACGATGAAGTTACTCAGAAGAAAATTCAGCATGCAACCAAGGAGAATAAAGGTAGCAGTTTCTAAGCAGTGTTGGGGGTTTCTACAACCACCCTAGCAGCAGATTTGAGTGCTGCTATTAAGGCTGTACCAGCCAGTCTAACAACAGAGCCTTAGGGGCTGCAACAACAGGCTTTTAGGGGCAGATTTGGACAACCCTTGAAGAGCTGTTACAACAACCTTTTGGGACACTTCTGGGCAAGTCTCAAGGCAGATTCTGAGCATTTTTCTGAAGGACTAGAACAACAAATTAATGGGATGTAACAACAGACCTCTGAAGCAGAATTTGGATAGCTTCTAAGGCTGTTACAGTTAGCATAGTGACAACAGTTTCTGGGCATATTCCAACAAATTTTTGAGGCATATTCAAGTCAGTTCCAGACCTTGCTTAGTGCAGATCTGAGGTTGTACCTTTGTAAAAGTTGAGCAAAGTTCCAGGCCTAAATTTGAAGGTGTCTCTGAGGTATAGAAGGACCAAGTCTGTGGTATGTCCTGAGCATGAAGTAAGGCTGCACAAGTTTTGAAACTTCGGTTATTTGTCCAACGTATCTCGTGAATTATATGCATTGTCACTGTCCTTAGGGCAGTAATGACAAGTGTACTAGAAGAGCTATCAATAAACTTGTATTTTGGTCATATGTTGAAGGAAAGTTGCTACAGGACCAAAGTACAATGGGCCACCCCAGCTACAACAGCTACAAAGTTGATGCAGACTTCGTTAGAGACATGTATGATACAAGGTAGCTACAGGGGCAAACAAGTTTGTTTATAGAATTTAGCAGTGGCAAGTGGCCACATGAAGCTACAACAACATAATTTGCCTTCTAAGTCTAATGTAAACAAGCAAGGAATATCATTGCTCATCATGACATTGACAAGCAAGCAAAATCTCCATTGGTGTACACTCTCAGGTATGCACTTGTATATATTATTTGCATCATTGTCATGAGGGTACTTGCAGGAGGAAGGAACCCTTGTTGAAATCATGAATCCATGGGGATCTCAATGCACTCAGAGGAACAACACACTAGAAGTGAAGACTCCAGGTTTGATTGTTTTAATTAACATGCCTCTAACCTACATTTCTAAGGTTGCTACATTGCAAGTATGTGTTGTCGCTGTGACAACAATCCTTAAATTGATTTGATTCTAGAGATGTACTCATTATTCTCCTTTAGGAGATATTCTTGTTTTGGTTCCTCTTGTTTTTTTGTTCCAGACATGTTAACAACAAAGGAAGACGTTTATCCTTCAGAGGGAGCCACTTGACTTAGAGGGAGTCAAAACTATCTGAGAAAGAGGAAGAATATAACTATCATTGAGGAAACCAATGCAATAATGCATGATCAGAATCCTTCTATGATTCTATGGGCAAAAACATGCATGAAACAATATATGTTCAGAACAAGAGTGTGGATCTTCGAAGACATCCCAGATTGACATCCTTGGTCAGAGACATATTGAGACAAGCAGAGATGTCCTTAAAGAAGAGATAGTCTTTCAAAGATCCAAAAGATCTCAGATGGAGATTGACAGTGAGACAATGCCTTCTCCCACTTCAGTTGTTCAGAGGGAGACAAACATTATTCCAGCTAATCCAGTTGCTCTAGTTGATATGTTTAGAGACCAGAAGGAAAATCTATGATGACTTCCAAAGTGGATCTATGAGATCAAGCATGTAGCTAATCGAAGTGTTGAGACATACAAAGCAAGATCTATAGCCAGAGGTCTCTCAAAAACCGAGGGAGTTGCCTATGATGAGGCACTTGATCCAGTAAACCCAATACACTTCCATCTGTACTACCATCCATGAGTTGAAAACTATATCAGATGGATTGATTATTGATGAGTTTGGGTTTCAACAAGAATATTGCTGATCCAAACCTATATTATTACAGTGTTGGTGACGAGAGCCTATTTTTTGATAACTTATTTAGAAAGTCTTGTTGATTGGATACAAGTAAGCTTTGACTTCTGCTTCCAAGATGAAGGATATGAGTATGATGCACTACTTCTTGGACAAGAAGTATTACAGAGGATTGATAAGATTTTCCTAAGTCGAGGAAAATATGCAGTGGGAATACTAAAGAAATTCAGTATGACAAAATGCAAAACCAATGTAATGGGTCTGAAGAAAATGAATGATGATGATTCAAAAGAGATTGATCCACATCAGATTGAATTATTGATGTATCTGGTTAACACCATATCAAATTCATGCTATACAGTGAATGTACTTGGTCAATCCATGAGTCAGTCGAGACAAACTCATTGGATAGCAGTAAAGCACGTATTGAGACATATACGAGGCACAGTTGGATATAGCCCGAGACATGCTTCCAGTGTGAACTTGAGTTGGCAGGATATGCCGATATAGATTGAGCAGAGAGTACAATGGACCGGAAGAGCACATCCGGTTCATGCTTTACCATGAAGTTTGTCATAGTTTCCTGATGCAGCAGGAAACAAAATCTCTGTGGCCTTGAATACCACAGAAGCAGAGTGTGTACCATTGAGTGTGCGAAGCAGTATGGATTCACAAGCTTCTGGTAGATTTACTTGATCAAGAGATGGATCCTATCATGATAACCAATAGCTGTGTATAAAGCTCCTTGAGAACCCAGTGTTTCCTGATGGATCGAAACACGACAAGATGAAATATTCTTATATCAGAGATATGATGCAGAGGAAAATCGTACACATGTAGTACCTTCCTACACATGAGCAGATTACAAACATCTTCACCAGACTAACTTGGTGAAGAATGCCTTCCTAGTTGAGCAGGAGTATTGATGACTCCAACCAAGAAAAAATTCAGAGTACATATGTGCGAGACTTGGCATGATGAAGAATGCCTCCCTATTTAAGAGGGAGTGCTGATAAATGCAGTTATGTGAGACATTCTCTAGCTTACAAACCTATGAGATGTGGATCATTGCAGCTATGTGAGTCTTTCTCTCAACTTACAAACTTGAGAGAAAGCCCCTAAGGAGGGTACGTGGTTTCTACCTGAGACAGAGCTAGGAACGTAGAGATGACCTCCTCCATTTAGAGAGTAGAGAAGAACTCCAGATGATTATCCAATGGGAAAGACGATCTGTTGAGTTGGACGTGCATGTGGGTGAGCACAAGGTGAATGTGTGAAATCCCAAAGTGTTGGGTGCATCACCATGTGAACATAAATGAAGATGATGTGTTAACCTCCTCTGAGCAACAGAGTTGACGAGAAAACTCCAGATGATTCTCTTGTGAGAGACAGTGGGAAAAAAGATCTATAGAGTGGACGTGCCTGTGGATGAGCACAGGTGATCGTGTGTAGATCTGGTTCTTCTGTGTAATGCAGTGTAGATCTGGATGTGCCCTTAGTGGATGAGCACTAGCGGGTGTATCAAATCATTTGCTATATGTTGTTCAAGAGTCAGACTTGCCTATAACCCTAATTGTTATGTAAAGGGTACAAGTCGGCCCCACCTTAATGTAATTAATAATAAATGTAAAAGATAATTAATCTAGTTAATATTAATATGAATAATAATAATAATAATTATTATTATTATTATATTTTAAATTATTGAGGTTGACCCTATTGTGCCAATAGAGACATCATTTGATGTGACAAGTCTTATATAAATAAAGGTGAATCCCCATTGAGGAAACACACATAACATTGTGTCATCTCATGATATCAAATGTTGAGGTCTGGAATTATGAGAATTGCAACACCCTCTTGTGTGCTAGTTTTGGTGATGGTGTGGGAGGTCTTTCTCTTGAGAAATATAGCAAATGATTGGTTGTGTTTTCTTCCCTTGTTGAAAAGGGTTTCCCAGGATACTTCTTGTGTACTTGTGCATGGATCTTCTTCTTGTGATCTTGATTTATTGCAGTAGTTATGGTTGAAGTAATTGTTGATAGAAAATTTAAAAGGATTACATGAGCCATAGCTCACTAAAATTTAACACTAAGTTCCTTTGATGTTGCCACACTGCATGTACACATGGATTATGAAGATCAGAGTGCATAAGTTGCATAACGTGAAGCACTCAATCTCCTTAATGAAATGCTTACTGTTTTGAAAAGCACACAAATCATAAAGGGGCTTACTATGGGATCCACTTAATTACCCTAATCAAGAACACATCACCCTCAAGCAACTCAAAGACAATGCTATCTAGAGCATAGAGTGAAGGAAACTCAATGCCAATGAAATCCTTGATATACATGAAACAATCTTAGAAAGTTTCATCATGCTCCTGCCAAACATGCCAAAAGACTAAGGTGCAAATGTGATGAGATAGAGAAACGAGGGTAAATTTATAGCTTAAGTTCCCTAGTCCTACACCAAGAATAGGAACCTAATTTTATTTTTGGTCATAAAAAAAATCTAAAAGTTGAGGAGGGTGAAAGGCCAAGAGTCACATGGAAGGTCAAGTGTCACAATATTTTTGTATAAAATAAATCATTGCATTGAAGAAAATGGTATTTTTCTTGGCATTGTAAGCTTTCCTCATATGTTAATAGAGGACATTGCTAACCAGTTTTCATACTCTTGTAGATTTGGGCTTGGTTGTGGACTATTCCCTCTTTTCCTAATTCTCTTGGTGCTTGTGGGTTTTAACACTGTATCATGTAAACTATATTCTTGCCCCTTTGTTTATTGCTCACTTTATCTTTTGCTTCCTAACATTTGATTTGGGTCTCTTAGTATCTTATAGACTATCCGCAAGTGCTTAGAGTCTCTAATTATTCTCTCACATTAGTAGTATACTATTCTCACTAATGTTGTGTGTCTAATTTGTTTCATTTCAGGTTTTTGGTTTCATGAGGGATAAATGTTATCTTAGTCAAGTCCTTTCGACTTCATGAGGAAAGTGAGAGGGTTTGGAGCGTGTTCATTTCTAATGGTAGCAATGGACTTTTCCCCTTGCTATCAGTTGTATTACTAACCTTAATTACCATCCTTAGATAAGATTAGTTAGATGTTTTTCATATTGCACTTTGCATTATTTGGTAGTTGCATTTCATTTCTCATAACCTAGTTTATCACAATTGGACCATGACCAAAGAGTTCATCATTTCAATGGAAAAAGGTCTAATTGGGCCCTTTCACTGGGTGAACCTATGAAGTTGACAAGGAAATTTGTCCATGTCAAAAAAGGTTGATAGTTTTTTGCTAATATTTCATATCTACATGATAAAAAGAAAAAATTAACAAATACCAAAATATTCTATTCACGGGTAAATATAAAAGAACACATAAAACAAAGAAAGTGTGTACAATAAATGTTCATTTGTAGACATGGTTCATTGTCCATAAAAGAAAATTATACTTTGAAAATCTCTAATTGCAAGTTAAAATGGAATTAAATACATGTCTTGTATAAATGAAGAAAACAACATATAATTGTCATCCTTGAATAAGAAATGTTCATTTGTAGACATTGTCCAATGTTCATAAAAGAAAATTATACTTTGAAAATATCTAATTACAAATTAAAATGGAATTAAATACATGTCTTGTATAAATGAAGAAAACAACATATAATTGTCATCCTTGAATAAGAAACGTTCATTTGTAGATATTGTCCAATGTCCATAAAAGAAAACTATACTTTGAAAATCTCTAAAATCTATAATTTGATTTAAAAAAATATAAATCCAAACGTAGAGTGTTTTGTTTATATAGCTTTCAAGCAAGAATGCTCTCCAAATGCCATTTTTATTGTAACTTCAAGAGTATAAGACTATGAAATCCACATGGTTTGTCAACCAACAAATTTCATCTTAAAGAAAAGCTTATTAGTGAAGTGCAACTCACATGTTTCATCTTCTTGCATTGTTTTGCAATTCACATGTTTCATCTTCTTGCATTGTTTTACTTGCCTACTTCAGTTTTTAAATAACATCTTTACTAAAAATAAAGCAAACTTTGTTTTACTAATAACCGTGTAATTGTAATTAAAAATAGCAACTATCAATTAAATAAAAACAAATAACAAAACTAAGCATGATCTTTTCTATATTTTACATTGTAGATCTTTAAAAGAGTAAAAAAAAAAAACAGGATCATTTAGTTTAATTATTATTATCTATGCCCATAATTTCCAAATAACATGATCATGTAATTAAGAATTATTATTATCTATCTAATAAGACATGAATTGATATAAGATATTTTAACATTTATTATGTTTTAAATGATAAATATTTTGCTATATACTTTTGTAAGGGGCATGTGAAAATATTTATTTTTTACGAGTGATCTATAATCGAAGATTTATTCTCATCTCCTGTGTAACATGAGGCACGCGATTAAAATTTATTATGTTCTCCTGGGCCATCTTTTTAATTTTTTTTATACCTATGGTAATATTGGTTTTGTATTAGATCCTCGTTCCAAGCTATCACCATAGTTCTTCGAAGAGATGATCTCTACAGCTAGGTTCACGCCACCCTCAAATACTCCAGGGATCGATAATTTTTTTCTCCCGGTATGCAACTTTTGTCACTTCCAAATTATAGGGCTTGCAATTTTTAAAAATAAAATTACCTTTTATAGCTACTAACAGGCAGTTTTTCTTCTCTGCAAGCATCGTGGCTGTGGCTTTCCACAAGGGTAAGAGAGGGTTGATCAAAGTGATTCCACTCCCATCAAGATATTAATCAAAGACTTGCAAAATCAACACCAACATAATGAATTTGACTCGTAGATTATTTCATTATACAGCAGATAAAAGCTATGTTACAATGACTACGTACCTAACTTCAACAGCGACCTACAGTCGATATGATCTATCTCAACAAGCTTTCCTTGACACCTTTTGCAGTTACAAGCAGTGATGACAACTAACTTGTGTACAGGCCCACTAGGACAACTCATACCACAAGGTGGAGTAATGTTGTTGGATAGCATCGAGGTTGTTCATTTCTAGTTATGCAACTATACGTGCTATAGTATGGCCTTCTTTCAGTTTGTGTTTTTCTTGGCAATTATAGTGAAACTCTGTATTTTTGTTGCAATTTACAAATATTCCTCTCGTTGATAGTTCCTATAGTAATTCGTTTCATGGTTTTAGTATGATAAAATGCTTTATCCGTGGTAAGGTCTCCATTTTTATGGTATTATCTGTGGTGTTAAATTATGTTTTACACTCATATTAGGTCGAGGTTTCACGAAGAAAAAAACACCCAGACGGGAAAGAAACAGTTTCTAAAACGTTCTAATTCTATTTTTTTTTAACTTTCAGATTCACAGAAACTAGAATTTAATCAATAGGAACACGTATGCAACAAAGGAAATATGCAACATATTTCACACAAGAAATATGAATTAAATACATCCCTTGTATGAATGAACATAACAAACTATGATATAAATGACATCCTTGAAAAAAGAAAAATGTTTATCTGTAGATATTGTTTAATTTTACAAAAGAAAAATATTCTGAAATCTCATAAATTTATTATTATGCTAAAAAATATAAATCCAAATGTGACATGCCTTTTTTGTTGTTTTCAAAGTAAGCTCTTATAATATATATTCCCATTACTCTCCAGTGCCACTTTTACTGGAAGTCCATGAATATGAAATGATTTAAAATGAAGTCCACTTTCACCACAGCTTAGGAACAAAACCTTTATTGTTGAAAATGGAAAATTGGCAATGCCCATTAAAACTCAGGTGCTTGGTATTGTTAGTTATTGAAAATTGGTATAATTTTGTTACTACAATAAAATCATTATTTAATAACAAGACTTTAGGAAGAATTCCTAGGACTAACATGGCTTTAAGAACCACAAAAGAACTGATGATTACAATGACATATTTGAGAAGCTTTTGTAGTGCTTTTTCCTTATGCAGGCCCATCAGATAGGTTTCACAATACAAGCCCTATATCATGCTGCAGTGCAAGCTCATAAGTTCGGGACTCTGCATATCATCTAAATATTGGTATGAATCTGTCTTTCAGTACATTGGGTCCTGGTTTGTCCCTCTATTCCAATATCATTGCAGTTCTTGCATCAACAGAAAACAAGTCAGTATTGTGGATAACCAAACACGTCCTTCAAAAGTCTCAAAATAGACAACAAAAAATATAATGGCTTGAACTTACTTCCGTGCTGAAATCTTCAGCTACAATATTCCCTCTACTCTTATACTTCAGCTCAGGCAAGAAATTACTTGGTAGCAGCATATTGGTGACTTTTCTCCAGCTAAGCACATTTTATTTGCCTTCACCAGTGGTAGGTACTTGTACTTTCACAACCAGATTATAGAACACCAAAACGATTGGAAACATCTAACTTCAACCACAATGAACTGTGATATAAGTCATCAAAATACACCAATCCAAATAGTTGATTTACTAAAAACAGGAAGGTATTGTCCTTTCAAAACAAAAAATGTGGGAGCATTAAGTGAAGAATATTATTGCACATTCATTCTAAGTATATTTCTGAAATTATGCTTGAAAAGCTATGAGAGGTGCTCTTCATATTTCAAACCTAAGGAGCCATTCTTATCATAATAGATAAAATAACAGGAATATTCCTCATCACTATCTACAGATGCAACTCTTGAATTCATTGCAAAAGAATGTTGACTTAAAAACAAATGAAAGTCCATCAACCTTACTAAATATAGGCAAAATTTTTGGCAAACAATCTAATGCCCACTCATGCTATCTCATCACGAAATTAACCTTGGCATTTCTAAACATTAAAAAGTCACCCTGATACTCGGGATAGTCAATCTAAGGAAATCTGTGACCCAAACAATGCAATCAATATAGGATTTCTTTCCAAACATATGCTGAAATCATTCCAGCTGATTGCCTTGTCATTATCAACATCAAGCAACTTGAACATCCGGTAGACCTACAATACAAAGCCAATAAAACATTATCAAATCCCTAGTAAAGAAAACATACAACTCACAGCTCAATCATGCCCCAGGGAAAAGGGAATTATTTACAGTTAGGGCCACTTTTGTCAGAAAAGAGCAACACTTCAACTTTATCAAACTTTATCAAAAAGGAAAAGACGAATTGTAATAGGCTACCACTTATAGAACGAATGGCAAGAATACAAGCACATACTAAGTTGCGCTTTCACTTATTAAGCCTCTCTCTGAGTTTTACAAAAAATATACATAACTAAAAATAAAATCACCATCTTTTTACAATCAAAATATTAATATATGTTCATTAAAACTTAAATTTGAGTACATCAGCCATGTTTGTACTGACATAAAATATATAAATTTTAGAACGTCAATAAAATTGCCTACTGTGGTGGAACAATCATAAAAAATATGCCCCTGTGCCTCCACCTTGAGATAGGACCTAGCAAGGACACAGCACCCTTGGAGCTGGAAAGTATGTATCATATAGGCTTTGCACCCCAAATATCCAAATAATAACAGATTGTATTACAAACTTAATGTCCTTGACTTCCTACTGGAGTGTACAAATTTTAAAAAGACTGAAACTATAATGATAGGGATCCCAAAACCAATAAATGTGTCACGATAAAATGATTGCACATAACTCATTAGCAGATCCTAGTTGTGCTTGCCACTGCCATAATATCTGTCCTTAGCTAGATATTTTGCAACCATGTTATTCTGACTGTGACCCAAATTGTCTACTTTGGCTCCTACACTTTGATATCACTGGAATCAAAACAAGAACTCAGCATCTCAAGGCAATGGTTGGTGCCATCTTGCCAATGAATTAGAATGACTCTTGAAAGAAATTTGGAGAATTTGGGACCAAAAATGAAAGCTCCCCTACTCAACCACATTGCCTTTATTAAGACTATTGCCACAAGGACTTCCCATTTGGTAGGACCCGACTGATTACTTGGAATCTAAACTGTATCTATGATCTAACTCCATCACCATGTTTTAACTTGAATTTGAATCTACAAGCCATTTTTTGAGACAAATGAAAAACAATCAATGAAGCTAAGATTTTTGAGCTAAGTGATTGCCAAGAACTACGAAGTTTCAGTATGTCTAAATTATGTAGAGCACTTCAATTTTGACAAGTTCCCATGTACACAGATTTGTATTACAAAAAAATCATCCCTAGCAACATATCTTTCTATTCTAGTACTAGTGCACCTTGACATCTGCATTTTATGCTCAACATGGTTTTGTATTAGCACTACTTTCCCTTTTATTTCTATTGGATAATTATTTATCTCTTTTTCTGCATCTGGTAGAGTAGTGCTAGGAGTTGCTTTCGCACTCCCATTGCACATTTTACATTGTTTGTACTTTTGAGTCCCATTGACCTACTTATTGTGGTCATTTGTTGTACATTAATAAAATTATCTTCACATATCTTATCTAGCTAATATAAGTGCATAATAAGGGCTTACAAAAGTCAGTTTTCCATTCCTAGAGTGCCCTTGGCTTTGGGAAATTACTTGACATTGATCTATACTTGAGTGTATGTGTGAGTGTATGTGTGTATAGATCCTGTAACCATTAGATACGATTTAAAAACAATTTGCTGATTTTCTTAATAGAACTCTTGCCAAAGTACTTCTCATTCTTGATGTTAGATGTTCACTGTATGAGGAATGGAACGATCTTTATCCAACAGATCCTCGTTTTGGTCCAATTTTGGAAGCCATACAACAACCCACAGTTGTAAACTAAGTATACTTTTGGGATTATACTGTAGTAGATGGGTTTGTTGTACAAGCTTAACCAGCATTGAGTTTGAGTAGGGCCTGTTATCACACAAGTTGTAGGTTGGGCAAAGCCCGACCCAAACCACAAAATGGCAACAACTAAGAGAACACCTACCCACTGTCACCTTAGATAGGTATTCCCGTCACTTTAGAGGTAAAGTGATCATCTCAAGGGGGGAATCCCAGTGACCCTGGCAGGAATGAGATGGAAAATGAAGAGATGATTAAGAGTCCTCCTATAGGTCAATGATGGAAGGTAAGAAGGGTTTGAAAAGAGTCCCGTAGAAAAAATGCCACTGTGTAGTAAACTTGCCAAGTAGTGATTGTACCTGCCCAAGACACAATGAAAACAAAGATACAAGCCCAATAATATGTTGGACAAGCAAGTTAAGTTTGTTGTCCCTAATTGCAGCAATAAACAGTAATATATATCAGCAACAAAATGATAGTAAGAGCTGCAAATAAAGTTTCTAAAAGTCTAGTTAAGATTGCAAGAGACAAGCTAGCAATGACTAGTTTAACTCAAGTATGAAATAGCAAGACTTTAGCATGAAACAAGGCTGTAAGAAAATAGTATTGCAAAGATGTAATTGCAGCCTTAAGGCTGTAGCAAACAAGTTGTTACAGCAAAAAGATCAACCACCAAAACTTGCCAACAATCCACCCAAAAAGTGCGTTCAGACTAGTAGAGGATAGGAGCAAACTTTTAGCAACTTTTGACGGTTGGTTTGTGAGTAATTAAGAGATTAAGATTAGGGTTTCTGCAGCCCTAATGGCTGTAGATGAAATATTATAACAGAAACAAGAAGTACTTAGCAAAGTGAGACACCCTAGTGGCTCAACCAAGCACATAAAGCATAAAATTGATTCCAATTTAGACAATCTCAAAATCCTAAGTTTTTACGTTAACCAATGCAAGATTTGATTTCTCCAATGCAATTAGATTTAGTGCCTTTAGCTATTTGGTTATGGAGTCAAATGAATGAAGAGCTAACTAATGCTATCTCCTTGGGGGTGTAAACCCTTTTACTCAGCTGTAAAACCTTAGCTAATTAAAGGAGTAGGGCCCAAATTGTCACTGACCAAACCCCTCTCCGTCTGGGGTAATGCTTGCTAGCCTCTGGGGGAGTCCCTAGGCACACTGAAGTGTCTTGCTGCTGTCTTTAAGTCTGATTTCTGTGTGTAAAACCTACAAAACAGCAAGCTGTTCGTCTTGGACAGCGTGTAAAAGCAGTCCAAAACGATGAGGAAAAGTAATATTCTATGCTTGGAGGGAACCTGCAGGGTTAGCACAATGATAATAGACTGGAAAAAGAAGAGAAAAATGTTCAAAAGATTGAAATAATCACAATAAACAGTTCAGAAAATGACAAATCAGATCACGATTTTACCACAGTACTGCCAAGAAGAGAAGTTCGAAGACAAAACACACACTTCTTTATTGATCAAGCTTACAAGAGGGTTGATTGCGACACACTTGTCAAGCTTACAACCGGTACAATGCTTCCTTTGCTTAGAGAAAAACCACCGGACTATAGAGAGAGAGAGAAGAATGAGAGACACTTTGCTGCTGCTGCAAGAACCCACCAATAACCAATGTGAAACATCCAATATATAGTTGTGAGAGCGCATATCCAAGCGAGCAAGAGGAGAGGTCGCATGAGAGGCTAAAAGGCAAGTATGAATGCATGAGAAAGCACGGAGAAGATAAGGATGATATGCGCACTAGGGAAGTGAAGTGGGAAAGGTAGAGTGTGAGTGAGTGAGACCGCGCATGGAATAAGTCGCATGGAGTATGGCAAATGGGTAAGTTACACGGAGTTTGAGTGGAAGATGCGTGAGGAAAGGACGAGTCCATGCATGCATGGAGATCCTATGTGGAAATCATGTGGAAGAGGAGAACGCGTGATGATGAAAAGAGTCAACGGAGTAAGATGGCGAGTGGAGGAAAGAGTTAAGCGTGCATGCGTAGAGTTTGGAAAGGATGAAGTAGGTGGTAGTCGCATGCATATGAGGGAGCATGAGTGGATGAGAAAGGCATGGATGCATGCATGGGAGGGATTAACACATGGTGACATAGCAACTATGGAGTATGACGTAGGAAGGGAGTCGTACGACTCAATAAAATAATACGCAAAATAATACGCTTTTGTTAAAGGGGAAAATCGCATGAATTATTAAGTCATGCTTCTTTCCTTTTATTAAAAATGGGATGAGTTTGTCAATTGGGTTTAGCTTGGATGGTTGTGAGGAATGATTACTATCCTTCCTACTCGGGTTCACTTCCCATAAAAATGACATGTTAAGCTCATAATGAGTATGTTGTAATGGCTTTGAGCCTTGTTTCACTATATGTATTGGAAAGTTACCTTTGATTCAATTGAATAGCAAGGCAACTGCAGGGAAAAAAAATGGGATGAGAAAAAAAAAAAGGAAGTACGAATAACATAGGGGGACAACACTTTATGAAAGGGAAACACTTTTATTAATTAATTGAGTGGGTACACTTTTAAGGAAAGTACGTAGGTTGTGGGAGGCAAAGGGGGGACAAAGTCCTTTAAATATAATTAATTATTAATTAATATTAAAAAGAGAGACAACACGTTTTGGTTAATTAATATGATAAGGGGCACTCACTTTAGTTAATGAAGATGGGGGCATATGAATATGTGAGAATGAGCGAGTAAATGGTTAGTTATAAAGGGGGGAAAACTTTTTAGTTAATGAAGATGGGGGCATATGAATATGTTACTTTAGTTAATGAAGATGGGGGCATATGAATATGTGAGAATGAGTGAGTAAATGGTTAGTTATAAAGGGGGGAAAACTTTTTAGTTAATGAAGATGGGGCATATGAATATGTGAGAATGAGTGAGTAAGTGGTTAGTTTTAAAGGGGGGAAAACTTTTAATTAATTAATAAAAGAAAAGGGG
>ML784704.1:296663-314536 GCA_009831015.1 Picea engelmannii | reverse complement strand
ATATACAGTCCAGTCTTCAGAGTCTTTTTGGGTAAGGGTTTTATTGTGTGAGGGTATGGGCATTCTTAACCTGTTGAAATTGAGTTGCCCTTCCTGTGGCCCTAGAGCTAAGTGGCAAGAAAGTTCCTTCAATCTTTGGCATAAAGATTCATTGTTGATCTATTGAACTAAACTTTGTCTGAGCATAACAACTGGAGCTACACCCTCTGTGGTTGTTGTGACTTCTTCTGAGGTAGGTTGTTGTACTAGGTATGTACTTCACCTATCTGAATTTGAATTTGCTTCAGAACTGATCTAATCTAGTTTGATTTGTATGGATCTAAAAGATGTACATGCTGTGGAATGTTTAGGCAGTTTCTTTAAGATAAAAAATGGTTATTATATAGATCTGTTGTTGTCTTTAAAGAGTTGTTCTTTACTATCTATGTTCTGAACTATTTTATTATGAACTCTGAGTTGTTTCTCTCAGCTGCCACTGACTGTTATAGATCTATCTTGTATATGCTGGTTAAGTTCCAGATCTGAGTTGATTTAGCATTGAATTTAAAAAGTGACTATTGTTTTCCTTTTTACCCTAAAATTAACAAGTCCCACTTTAACACCTTTTCGTTCTAATTCTTCCTTGACTTAGGCTTAAGTGACTTTTCCTATGCTTTTTGGCTTAATTCATCGTTTAGCCACCAAATCACCCTTATTTCTCCCTTTGTTCCCTATTTGTGCCTGACTATAGTCTATGGGAACACATAGACTACTAAGTCACTCCCTGCTGGCCTACTCTTGAGAATGGGACATCACAGATTGCCCAAAGAGACCGCAAATTTCAGCTAGGAAGGCTTCTCACAATGAGAGAGCTATGATAAAATGAGATACAAAGGATCTTTATTTATACAAAATGTTCTAAACATAGTTTGTCCACATAATTTAGGGTAAACCACAAGATAAGGGGTCAACAACCCTAATCTTGCCCCTTTACAAAATAATATTATTTAACTCGTAGTTTTGCACATGAAAGAAACCCTAAAACATGACGTCACTGTCCTTTTGGGTAGCTTTTGGCACTTTAATTCAAATCGTTGAGTTGGATATGGGTGAGCTAAGCCTCCAAAGGCCAAGTGTCTTCGATCCAAGTCATCTCATCCATGAGTCATGGGCTCTTTCCTCCAAAACGTGCCAAGTGTCCTCAACCTTCACCAAACCCTAGCCCCACTATGACGTCAATCCCTCAAGGGTGACGTTTTGGCCTTCTTGGGCAAAACGTTTGGGTGGTAGGGGCTATGTTAGGTCCTCCATGATGTCTTTTAGGCCTCCAAAGGAATGTCTTCATCATCCGACATGTGGGCCCTTGGCATCCAACCTGTGGGCTTCAAGCCCCATGGAAGCCCAAGCTAGGCTTGTTCTTCCAAAACTGTCCACCAGCTAGGTCCTGCAAAAACAAATGGATACGCCCTCCAAGGATCTCAAGTCAAAGAATCATGATGAGTAAATCAAATCAATAAAAGAGCCATCTAAGCATGTACATCCAAACTAGCTCATCAAAATAAACCAATGCTCAAAGACCCTCTGCAATTTGCCAAGTTTAGGTATGGGAGGGTTGACAAAATGACCTATTGGGTGAATCCTACCTCAAGTTTAGGGGTGTTTCCTGAGGGGACCTCCTTCTAAGTCATGTGGATGAGGGGAAGACTTTTGGGCATGGTGTTCATGACATACAAGGGGCCGCAGTGTCTCATTTATGGGTGCCTTTGTAGAGGGTTTGTTGCACCTTCGTTTTCAATGCAACCTTTTTCCAAGCCCATCTGTTGCCTTTAATTCTTTTAGGACGTTTCCAGGTTGAAGCCAAGGTGGGGCTTCTACCTAAGTATGAAAATTGTGCCCACCTTGATTCTACCCTGGTCACATCATGCTTCCCCAATTTGGAAACATGTGTGGGGCTTCTACCTAAGCAATAAAAACAATGGCCACACATGCCCCTTCCTGGATGGCATTTGTTATTAGTTATTCTTTCATGGGTCCCCTAAATTTTTACTAGAGACGTTTCATTGTCCTCGGGATCCCTCAGCGAGCATCTAGAAGGTTAATTGTTTGGATTTTATCTTTTTCCAGCTACAAGCTTCTGGGCCTTCAGCCCCTTCTTCCCATGAAATGAGGGACAACCCCTTCTTGGGTCAGTACACCTGAAAATCCCAAAATATAAGGAGATGAGAGGATGAATTGTGGAAAGTGACAAGTATGGTCGGGAATGGAACGATGACTCGTCAAGAGGACCTCCCAGTAGCATCCCTATCCCTAAGGGTGACCCACTTACTAGGGCGCAATGTCAACCACCAAAGTGAAACAGAGCAAAGAGCATAATGTCCAAGCAAACATCACATAATCAAAAACAATAATAGATGCAACAAACTCAAATGCCTCAAATATTGAAATGACACTCACCATAATACTTGACTTGTACCTCATGGAGCAAGACCCAATGTCTTTCGTAGGCCAGCTAATGTGGTGGATACTGTCGTGACAAACCTGGAGTTGTGGTGGTGAGGTGGGTCTCTGTATGTGCAAGTGGACACTGTTGGTCAAGTTGTCTCTCGGTACTCCATGTCTGCAACCTGAGGGCCTCGAGGCATCATCTCCTTAGTTATCCCTAAGAGTTGGGGATAATGGGGCCAAACTTGTTTACTACTCAAAGAAGCTCATTCTTCTTATTATTAGGGCCATTTTCACATGCACAAAACACTGCAGGCTGCAACACTTACAATAATATATTGATTGGCCCTCCCTGAGGAAACAGGTGGATGATTACATTCACAGGGGCTCCTTTTGCAGTCAATCCAAGATTTCCAATTGGAAGCTTGGAGTGTATCATCCTTTGTAGGTGCCCTCTAGATCATGAGAATCCATTTCCATGGATTTGATCAAATGTTTGTCGATAACTCATAATTGAGATGAATGCACTTTTATTGTTGTCTGTGAATTTCTAAAATGCTTGTTCTTGTTCCTTGTAGTAGCTCCATAAGTGCTTCTACAACTGTAGACATATTTTGATGGACAAACATTGGGCCTTTGCTTAATATAATTCAAATTTCAAACCATGACTCAAAACTTCCTAGTCATTTTTGGGGTCATTATGGAACATGTTTGGATGACAGTTTCTATTGCTTTTCATCCTCATGTTGATCGCCACACTAACATTGTTAATGTTGAAATTCACAAGATTAAGGAGGATCAAATGGAACCAACCCACAAACCCTAAATATTCCAATAACAAAGGAGGAAACAACACTAGGGCAGTGCATCACAAAACCCATAACAAGTGTGCTAGAATTGAACCATAAGTGCACTATAGAGAAAATCACCAAGTGTGCTAGAGAGAAGATCACAACCATGACAACCAAAAATAAATGAGAGAACAATATGTAAAGGTGCTCGTAGGCTAATTACTTGTATAAAGAATACAAAAATGAAAACGATCACATGATGTGAAATACAATTAAGAGAGGCTTTATTATATTTATACCATCTCAAGTGGTAGGGAGCTTTCCCCAAAAGGGGTTATGGGCCCACACAACTAACCCCCATTGACTTGGTTGGCCTCAACCAAACCTAATGATAATGAGTACAAAAGGTCAATTGTGGCCAAAAGTGAAGCTTACACCATTTTCAACATCCCCCTTTAAGTTAAAGAAGAAGCCACATAGAGAAAATGGGGAATACAAATAAGAGTGGGTTTATAGACACACGCCTTAACAGAAGGACGGTCATAGCCAAAATACAAATGAGAGTGGGTTTTCTAAATAGTAAATACCCAACACAATATAGGGTCAATAGCGACCAAAATACAAATGAGAGTGGGTTTAAGAAGTAAACAAACCCACCATTTTTACAGTGGAAATTTCCTCCCAAACCGGTAAAAATTTCACTAGAATTCATAGTTGCACTTGATTGATGGGAACATTGACTATGGAACTTTACCCCCAAGGGTTTTCGCATATTTTAAGACGATCCAGATTGTTGGAACTTGAAAAAAAAAAGAGAATATTAGGGAAGACATTACCTAGCTAGAAAAAAATGGACTCATTGAAAATGTTGAGTTTGTTCACTTACTAACTCACTCCTTTATAAATACCCAACTCAATATAGGGTCAGCCATCACCAAAATAAAAATGAGAGTGTATTTATGGATACTTAGCTCAATAAACAAATGATAATGAGTTTATGGATGTCCAACTCAATATAAAGTCAATCGTGGTCAAAATACAAATGAGAGTGGGTTTATGCCATATGGGTACTCATTCAATAAAGGGTTTAGTGTGTTAGCTTTTAGGGCTACTTTGAAAGTGTTTACACCATGCTTGGGGGTGCTTTATGTGATATGAGGTGCATGGAGTATGGTTGACCCATGGTTGTGTCATGATGGGCATAAACACCGAAGGTGACTTGCTCATCGATCACTAGACCTTGTATGCATTCTTGTATGGAATTCTTCCTTGCAGCATTAGAGACCTAGGGAGCTCCATGACATTCTTCATGATGGCCACATGGAGGTTGGTTTCTTTCTTAGGAGGATGACCTTCCTTGGAGGAGCGTTGGGCATCTTGGAGGAGGGCATTGAGCACTAGATGGTGTGGAGACACTTGATTGCTTGCATAGAGGCTTGTACTTGGCTTAAGGATGCTTGGGTTGAGGGAGTGATCATGCAAGTGGAGTAGACCCGAAGGAGCACATGGCTTAGGAGGAGCATTGGAGCTTTGGAGGTAGAAAGTTGTACACATCTCATGGAGCATTTAGGCCTTGGAGCTGAAATATCCCAAATCCCTCGGATCTGAAGATTTGTTGTTACGTTGTTGATCTGGCTGCAGATCTGATACTCTGGGGGTTTCTGGATGTGTTTTAAATGTTTTTGATTGCGGTTTTATAGTATTTATATTTTTATAACATTCATGCAATGGTTTTGGAGCACAAAACAACTCAACATCTTCTATTAAGCAGAATAATTGGAACTACAATATTGCATGCTAGAAATAAATGAAATAACCTCCGCTAGATCATGAAAGAGGGATCTTAGCTGGAATACAAAGAAAAACGCTAAACAAAATCCCAGAATGATGGAGATAGGTAGATCTGTGGATGAGACTGAAGATCTACTGCATGCAAGCCCTGATCTGCTGCATGCGCCTGGAAACACCCACGACAATTGTTGCCGGAGATTGGAGTATTCGCCCTGGTGGCTGAACTCCTCAGATATGTCTGGAAACTGTCTCAACTGGGTCGCCCTGGCCCCAAGCAACCTCTCACTGACTGTCGGCCTGAATATCTGGCCTCTCCTGATCTGTATGAACCCCGGATGGACTCCCCTGGGGGTTTCCATTAATGCACCCTAATTGATCCGACCGTCGGAATTTGGATCTGACTGGCTCAATGTGTGCACCCTGGTCTCCTCTGTACTGGGTCGGAAGGGATTTCTTTGATATGGTCCGGTGATCTCTCTGGAACCCCAACTGTATCTCCTCAAGTGCTACGCATTTTCTGGCTGGGAAATGCACCCTGGACTCTTCCCCTGTCAGAATGGATCAAGAACTGTCTCAAAAGGAGCGCCATGGTTCCTCCTCTAATGGGTCGGAAGGAATATGCTGAATGTACCTTGGTCGAGCCTGGCTAACTCCAAATGCCTCTCAAACCCTCACACCCTCACCTTGTTGAAGCGCGTCATGGTTGCTCTGGATCTGTATAATGTTGTTAAATACTGATGAAGAACCTGTGTGGTCCTCCCGATGGCTAGGGTGTGTCTCTCAACACCGAAACCAATCTATGGTGGTGGTTTCCTCCAGAAACCCACAAAACAATGGAGGTCGACTTCTCTCCTCTGTAACTTGTTTCTCAACACAATAATCATCAATAATGAGGAATTAGGTCGAACTCATCCCTTTTATCCCTCCGTCTAATTCTCCATTGACATGCATAGCTTAAGTGACGTTTCCTTAAGTTATGATTAATTATTCACTTAAGTAACTTTAAACACCCTTTCTAGTCTAATTAGACGTTCACTTTACCTCTTAGTCACTTTTCCCCTTTTAATGTCACTTTTGGTTAGACTTTGATGAAATGACATTAATTAGAGAAATTGTTCCTCTCTATGCTCAACTATAGTCTACGGGAACTGGTAGACTACTCAATCGCTCCCTGTTGGGTCATCATTGGGAAAGGGATAGCACAGTCCTCCCTTCCCGAGATTGCTTGTCCTCAAGCAACATCAAGCATGGGTGTTGTAGTATCTTCTCTCCCTCCCATGTGGCATCCTCCACTGGAAGTCCCCTCCATCTGATCAAGCACTCCCAGATGACCCTGCTCCTCACCTTGCGCTCTTTGTGCTCTAGTTTCTCCTCCGGCACTAACTCCAACTGGCCCTCCCCATCCAATGGTGATAACTCCTTTGAAGTGGCAACATGTTGCCCCACTTCCTTTTTAAGGCAAGAAACGTGGAACACATTGTGTATCTTGCTACCTTCTGGTAGCTCTAGTTCATAGGCCACTTCGCCCACTCTCATGATGACCCTGTATGGCCCGTAGAACTTGGTTTCAACTTCTCTGCTCCGCTCTTCTTCAAAGAAAACTGTCTATACGGCTGTAATCGCAGAAAAACCAAGTCCCCCACCTCGAAACTCCGCTCGATCCTCTGTCTATCTGCATATATCTTATGTTCGTTCTGTGCTACTTACAGATTCTCTTTTACTTCCCGTAGGACCCTCTGACTCTCCTCTATCCAATCCTTAGCCCTCGAGGCCCTGCTATCTCCAAACACCGTCTCCACAAAGGAAGGACCGTCATATCCGTATAAAGCTCTGAATGGTGACATCTGGATGGACATATGATATGTCATTTTGTAACAGTACTCACCCATGTGCATCGTTGTTCTCCTACATAATTCCTCATATACCCCTCCACCCATTTGTTGACGATCTCTATCTGTACATCTGTCTGGGGGTGGTAGCGGGTACTCGTGGCTAACTCTATGCCCACTAACCTGAATAGTTCCTACCAAAGTACGTTGATTAAGTGCCCGTCCCTGTCACTAACTATCTTCCTGGGTAGGCCGTGCAGCCTGAAGACCTCCTTGAAAAACAACTCTACTACCTGGATGGCCTTGTAGTCTGTGGGTATGGAAAAGAAATGTGCAAACTTGGTCAATCTGTTGACCACCACAAAAATACAGTCCATGCCCTGCACTCAAGGAAGTCCTGTAATACAACCCATGGAAATACTTTCTCACTTTTACTCCGGAATGGGTAAAGGCTGAACTAACCCATCTGGGTGTGTCTACTCAGACTTGCTCTGTTGACAAGTCGCACACTCTCGGATGTGCCTCAGCACATCATCCTTGAGGCCCTTCCACGAGAATCTCTCCCTGATTTGCCTGTACATCTTGAAGAACCCCTGATGCCCGACTGTGGGTGAGTCATGACAGACCTTCAAAACCTTTCCTTTCAAGGTAGATTCTGGAACTAAGTAGATCCAGTCCTTGTAGAAAATGACGTCGTCCAATACCCGGTATCTATCATCCACCACCTGCCCATCCATTACCTCACAGGAAAATCTGTTCTTGGAGTACTCTACTAGCAAGTGTGCCTTCCAGTCTGTGCAAATATCCATCATCGAACAAACTGCTTGCCTCCTAGACAAGGCATCTGCTACAACATTCCTTTTACCTTTAACATATTAAATGTCAAAGTCAAAGGCTTGAATCTTAGAGATCCATTTCTGCTATCTCTCGCTAAGGTCTTTTTGATCCAGGAAATACTTTAGACTATTGTGATCAATCTTTACCACAAATCTGTTGCCCACCAAATATTGCCTGAATTTGGTCAATGCATGCATGATGGCTAGCATCTCCTTATCGTATATAGAATAGAGCCTCTCCAACTCGCTCAGCTTCCTACTCTCAAAAGCAATGGCATGACCTCCCTGCATTAGAACTGCTCCAATCCCCACTCCTGATGCATCGCACTCTAAAACAAATGACTGCGAAAAATCTGGTAGGGCTAGAACGGGGCATGTGCTCATAACCTCCATTCGCTCGAAAGCGCGTTGTGAATCCTCGGTCCACTGAAAAGAACCCTTCTTTGTCAGATCAATGAGTGGCGCCCCCAACTGTGAAAACCCCTTAACAAACCGCTTGTAGTAACCACACAACCCAAAGAATCCCTTCAACTCTGTGAGGTTCTTGGGTGTTGGCCAATCCAGAATGGCCCTGATCTTCTCTTGATGCACCTGTACTCCCTGCTTGTTGATGATGTGCCCGAAGTACAGGAGCGCTCTCATACCAAACTCGCACTTGACTCATTGGCATATAATGCATGTGCTTGCATAATGCCCAAGACCTCCTCCAAGTGTGCGAAATGTTCAACCCATGTCCTGTTGTAAATCACGATGTCATTGAAGAATACCAAAAGGTACTTCCGCAACTGTCCTCTGAAGATGTGATTCATGAAATACTGGAATGTAGTTGGTGCGTTGGTCAACCCGAAAGGCATGACCAAGAACTCAAAGTGCCCAAAATGGCATCAGAAAGTTGTCTTCTCTATGTCCTGCTCTCTGATGTTGACCTGATGGTAACCTGACCATAGATCTATTTTGGTGAAGAAGATTGCCCCATGTAGCTCATCCATCAGCTCATCTATGCGCGGGATGGGGTACCTATTCTTGATCATCTTCTTGTTAAGGGCTCGATAATCTATGCACATCCTTAGTGTGCCATCCTTCTTCAATATCAGTACAACTAAAGAAGCGAAAGGACTCGTGCTAGGCCTAATGTGCCCCATCGCAAGCAATTCCCTGATTGCCTTCTCAATCTCGTCCTTAGCTTTTTTAGGGTGTCTATACGGTGTGGTGATCACTGGTGTTGCTCCCGCCTCTAGCTCAATAGTGTGCTCAAACCCTCTATCTAGGGGTCTCTATGGTAGTATCGGTCCAAATATTGGCTCATACTGACTCACAAGTGCCCTGATCTTTGGATGATACTGCTCTCTGCCATCTGAATCTCTCTTGGTGGTAATCAAGCACTCAGTCGCATATGCTACATCACCATGATGTAAGATCCTCTCCATCCTCTTCGCTAACACTGCCCAGGGTGCCCCTGTAGACATGCCCCTCAACAATACCCTCGACCAATTGGTGTCTCGAAAACTCATAGCCAAGGTCTGGTAGTTTACCCCAATCTCTCCCAGTGAATATAACCACTGAATTCCTAGTACTGCATCTGTGTCTGATAAGTCAACTACATAGAATGTATCTGTCACCGTGTAGTTACCTAGCTTGACCTCTAGGTCTAGGACCATGTCCAAACATGTCATGGTATACCCATCTGCCATGGCTATTGTAAAACCCTCAAACTCCTCAGTGCGTAACCCCCTCCAGGCTACTAAGGCTGTATCTATGAAGTTATGGTTTGCCCCACTGTCTACCAATGTTGTGATGCGATGTCCCTGTACGAGCCCTTTGAGTCTGATAGTGTTATACCTGGGTACTCCTGAGAGGGTTTCTATGGTACCCCCTTTCGCAATCCTGTGGGGTTTTGTCTCCCCCCCGCTGGCAGCTCTACCTGTGGTTGGGATTTCTTATGAGGCTGCTCCGGATCCTGTGCGTGCTCCTCTGAGTCACTACCTGTTGTTGATCTAATCTCCTCCTCCTCCTCACTGTCTGACTCCACCTCAATGTAGTGGATCTGTCCCTTGCCCATGCATCTATGGCCTGGGACCCACGGGTCTTTGCAAGAGAAGCAAAGATTCTTTCTCATCAACTCCCTCCTGGTATCATCATCTAGCTTGGGTTTGCCTTTCCAATCCCTCTGAGGATTCTTCTAATCCTTGTCTCTCTGTGGCACAAAGGGTTTGGTGAAAGTCTTGGGTTTTTGCACCGAGTCCCCCATGTCTCTAGCTTGCAAGATGGCCTCCTGTAGGGTGTGAGGCTTGAAGGCCTTTACCTAACCCCTCAATGGCTTTGTGAATGCCTCAGTGAACAACATCACCAACCTATGCTCAAATATATCGGAAACTGCCACTCCCTTCTGCTGGAACTCTGTGATAAATGCTTCGACTGACCCGATCTATCTCAGTTGTGTCAAATCCCTGAATTGGAGTTCTGGATCCCTCCTGTCAAACCTCTCCATCAACCACTTGGTGAACTCCAAATAAGATGTAATGCAGCTGTGACCCAAGGTCACCAGCCCATGATACCACCACTCGTGGGCCTCCCCTCCAAGTGTAATATAGCGAAGCTAATAGCTTCTGACTCCATCATTGGGTTAAGCTTGAAATATGTGTCAAGCTTCTGTACCCATGCCTGAGTTGAACATCGAGACGAACCGTTGAAAGTAGGAATATTCAACTTCCCCACCTTCTTGATAAAGTCCATGTTTTGGGGCTGCATGTTACCCCTCTGCACCTCTCTAGGCCTGTTCCAGTACCTGATCGAACAATAGTCCATCAAGCTCATGTCAGCGTAGAACTCTGGCCCCAGTGCCAAGTAGTCTCTCATATACTCTTCAAACAAATCTATCGGTCGTGTCTGCCCCTGTCCGGGTTGTCCCATCTAATGCCCCGGCCCTTGGTCCTGTATGTCCAATCTATTGTTCCCCTTGGAACTGCGGAAAAAACAGACTGGGAATCTTCCCCGTCGAGATATAGGTGTGAGTGGATGTCTGGTGCCCACTTGACCCTACTGGGTTCCAACTGGATCCACTAGCTCCACCTCCATCATGTCCCATGGAACCACTCGCTCCACCTGCTATATGTGCACCCGTTGTGCCCATATTGTTCTGGATCAGTTGTGCACTGATTTCCATCTGTGTAATGGTGTGCATCATATCTCGTTTCCCTCTAGCAAGATCGTTCAACATAGCTTGTGTACTGTCGTAAGGAGCCTCTGGGCCTTTCCCTTTGCCCTCTGGAATACCGATGTATGTCACCCATCTTACCTCCTGATTTGGCCTCTGTATCAGAACTGATGTGATCTTTGTCTCTGTCCTCAGTCTCTGGCTTTGTATCTAAATGAATATCGAAGGGAATGTAGTCTCTCATGTTTTTGTCCCTTTTGTCTCTACTATGACCCCTATGGCACTAAATGTACTCGTCCTTGATGTGACCTCTGCCCTCTGGGTATTCTGCACCTGTCCCCGGAATCATGGGATCATGAGATAAGAGCTTCAAAACAAGCTGGCAAGAAGAAGGCTCTTATACCACTGAAATATCCCAAATCCCTCG
Source organism: Picea engelmannii (assembly GCA_009831015.1). Lineage (NCBI taxonomy): Eukaryota > Viridiplantae > Streptophyta > Pinopsida > Pinales > Pinaceae > Picea > Picea engelmannii. Next base: position 303,287 of record ML784704.1, on the reverse strand, counting down.
AATCTGGATATTTGTTGTTACGTTGTTGATATGGCTGCAGATATGATACTTTGGTGGTTTCTGGATGCGTTTTAAATGTTTTTGATTGCGGTTTTATAGTGTTTATATGTTTATAACATTCATGCAATGGTTTTGGAGCACACAACAACTCGACATCTTCTATTAAGTAGAATAACTAGAATTACAATATTGCATGTGGGAAATAAATGAAATAACCTAAGCTAGATCATGAAAGAGGGATCTTAGCTGGAATACAAAGAAAAACGCTAAACAAAATACCCAGAATGATGGAGATAAGTAGATCTGCGGATGAGACTGAAGATCTACTGCATGCAAACCCTGATCTACTTCATGTGCCCGGAAACACCCACAACAATTGTTGCTGAAGACTAAAATATTCTCCCTGGTGGCTAAACTCCTCAGATATGTCTGGAAACTGTCTCAACTAGGTCGCCCTGGCCCCAAGCAACCTCTCACTAATTAGCGGCCTGAAGATTTGGCCTCTGTTGATCTGTATGAACCCCAAATGGACTCCTCTGGGGGTTGTGCACCTCCTAAGATCAACTAGTGCGCCCTAGTTGATCCGATCGTCGGAATCTGGATCTGACTGGCTCAATGTGTGCGCCTTGCTCTCCTCGATACTGGGTCAGAAGGGATTTCTCTGATTTGGTCCGGTGATCTCTTTGGAACCCCAACTGTATCTCCTCAAGTGTTGCGCACTTTCTGGTTGGGAAATGCACCTTGGACTATTCCCCCATCAAACTGGCTCAAGAACTGTCTCAAAAGGAGCTGTGTGGTTCCTCCTTTAATAGGTCGAAAGGAATCTGCTAAATGTACCTTGGTCGGACTTGGCTAACTCCCAATGCCTCTCAAACCCTCACGCCCTCACCCTGCCGAAGTGCACCCTGGTTGCTCTGGATCTGTATAATGTCGTTGAATACTGATGAAGAACCTGTGTGATCCTCCCGATGGCTAGGGTGTGTCTCTCAACACCAAAACCAATCTGTGGTGGTGGTTTCCTCCAAAAACCCACAAAACAATGGAGGTCGACTTCTCTCCTCTGTAACCTATTTCTCAACTCAATAATCATCAATAATGAAGAATTAGGTCGAACTTGTTATTGCACAAGTCTTAGGTTGGGCAAAGCCCGATCCAACCACCAAGTCGCAACAAACTTTAGGACACTATACCCAATGTCACCTCGATATAGGTCTCGTTCTTCAAGGGTGACTAGGTCACTCTAGGGAGGCAATCTTGATGACCCTAGGGGGAATGGAGGGGGGAAACGGAAATGGAAAGAGTGAAGCCCCTAGAGCTCAATATTCTAGATGGAAATGGAAGGGTGAAAATGAGTCTTAGGTTGTTTTAAGGTTGCCAAAGACTTGGATGAATTGCTGAGAAGTTGGTACCTGCCCGAGACACAAGGAAAACCACTATGTCGTATAATATGTTAGTTGGATCAGCAAGCTAAGCTTGCTGTCCCTGATTTGCAGCAATGAATGGAAGTATATATCAGCAGTTAAACAAGTACTAAAGCTGCTAGAAAGATTGTTCAAAGTCAAATGAAATATGCTTGAAACAAGGTAGATAAACACTAGAGAATTTCATGATCTATAGCATGAGACTTTAGCAATGAATTATGGCTGTCATAAAAGATGTATGCAGAAGTATTTTGCATCCTTATGGCTGTAGCAAACTTGTTGTGACTGCAGTGAAATCAGACACTAAAACTTGCAAAGAAACCACTCAAAAATTGTATTAAAAAAAGTAGAATAAATTGACAAATTCTTAGCAACTTTTGACGGTGAAAACACAAGTTATGAGTGACTTTAGGTTAGGGTTTCTGCAGTGAAAGTACCAGCCTTATGGCTGTAGCAAACCAAGACTTATTGCAGAAAATTTATCCAATCAAATCAGCCCCTAGTTAGGTCAATAAGTGTGCCTAGGTTAGTAGAAGGTTAGGGCAGATTTTTAGGCCTAGTCTAGGGTTAGTTTAGGAGATAATTAGGGTTAGAGCAACCCTAATGGTTGTAGGTAGTTTTAATACAGAAGCAAGAAATTGTAGTTGAAAGAGGACGCCTCAATGAGGCAAGGGAGCCAAAGGATCAAGGAACACTTTTCCAAAGAGGTAATCTTAAAACTTGAAAATTTCACGTTTACCAAGGCAACAATTTATTTCTCCAATGCAACAAGTAAATGACTAGTGCCTTAAACAATGGGTTAATGGGGTCAAACAAAGAAAGAGCTAGAGATACTACCTCCTTGGGAGTGTAAATCCTCTTACTCCCCAAAGCAAGTATCTCTAGCTAGGGTTTAAGCTAAGAGGGTGTATGCCCTTATACTTCTCTTAGCAAACCCTTATTAAACCAATAGCATATAAACATAAAATGATGGAGACTATGGTGGGGTTTATGCCCTTATACTTCCCACCTAGGTCTAGCAAATTAACCTTGACTTGAGCAATAAATGATAGCACAATGTAGAAAAAACTTACCAATTCAAGGAAAAAGCTAGGACAAACCACCATAAAAGCTAGAGAAAATCCTTCCAAGGCTAGTGCATCACTTCCATCAACCAATAATCCAAGAAATAGCCATAAACAAGAGCACAAGAGAGAAAATTGGCCAAAGAGAAAAAATTCAGTCCAAGTACTTCTCCAAGATGGGAGAGTTATGTTCAAATGAGATCTTGTGATCTCTTATTTATACAAAATGTCACTAAGATAGTTTGTCCACATAATTTAGGGTAAAACACAAGACTAGGGGTCAACAACCCTAATCTTGCCCCTTTTTACAAAGTAATATTAGACAATTCACTTTAATTTCACTTTTGCACCAAAAAAAACCTTAATTTAGAAAGACGCCACCCCTTTAGGGGACGTTTTGGCACTAGGAGAAAGTCGTTGGTGATGGAGGAGTGCAGAAAAGCTTCCCAAAGCCACATTTCAAGCATCCAAGTCACTTCCTTCATGGTCAAAGCCTCAAACTCCTCAAAACGTCCTTATGTCGATGCATATCAACCTCACCACCAAACCCTAGCCCCATAGATGACATCATGCTCCTAAAGATGACGTTTTTCCTCTCCTAGGCAAAACGTTTGGAAAGTAGGGGCTAGGTTATGTCGTGCAAGTCATCTTCTAGGCCTCCAAAGTTTCATCTCTCTCATCCGGCATGTGGGCCCTTGGCATCCACCTATGGGCTTCAAGCCCCATGGAAGCCCAAGCTAGGCTTATTCCTCCAAAACTATCCACCAACTAGGTCCTTCAAAGACAAATAAGCACGCCCTCCAAGGATCTCAAGTCAAAATATCATGATATGTAAATCAAATCAATAAACGAGCCACCTAAGCATGTACATCAAAGATTACCCTGTCAAACAATTAAGTGCTCAAAGACATTATGCGACTTGCCAAGCTTGGATATGGGAAGGTTGACGAGGTGTCCTATTGGGTAGATCTTGCCCTAGGTTGAGTGTTTCAAAGAGATCCCCCTCTAAGCCATGTAAAGTGGATGAAGCGGTTAAGGGTCAAGACTAAATGGGCATGGGGTTCATGACATACAAGGGGTTGTAGTGTCTCATTCATGGGTGCCTTTGTAGAGGGTGTGTGGTACCTTCATTTGCAATGCACCTTTTCCAAGCCCATCGTTTTTCCATTCTTTGTTTCTTTCATAATTTAAGGACAAGTTGAAGGCCACTGCCTTGGCGTGGTGTCCAGATAATGGCAGTGTCACCCACAAATAGCCAGCGAAAATGAGAAGGTTGGCTCGTGATGAGACCCCCTTTCTCTTAACCATGCAACTGAGATCCATTACCCTGGCTTGGTGACCAGATGATGGTAATGTCATACCACTAGATATCCATGAACATGATAGGTCGGCTCGTGATGAGATCTCCTATCCTCCAACTAACCTTTTAAGCATTCATAATCATATTTGCGGGTCCCCCTTTTCTCAAAGATAAGTGTTTCATTGCTTTCTTGGGTGATCCCTGGGCGAAGCATCTAGAAGGTTTATACATAGGCTTTTATCTTTTACCCAACAACGATCCCTCTGGGCCTTCAACCCCTTCTTCCCATAGAATGAGGGACAACCCCTTCTTGGGTCAATACACCCTAAAAATCCCAAGAGATAAGGAAATGGGGGGAAATAGTGATGGAAAGTGGTAAGTATGGTCAGGAACGGTACGATGGCTCTTCAAGGGAATTCCTAGTAACAAACGAATCCCCAAAGAAGACCACTTACTAGGGAACAATGTCAACCACCAAGGTGAAGCAAGGAAAAAGGCATAATGTCCAAGCATATATCATGAAATCTAAAGCAATCTAAGATACAATATACTCAAATGCCTCAAATATTGAAATGACACTCACCATAATATCTGACTTGTACCTCATGGAGCAAGGCCAATTGCCTCTCGGAAGCCAGCAGGTGTGGTGGATGCCATCTGAATATCTACGACCACTGTGGTGGTGAGAAGGGTCTCCATCTGTGCAAAAGGATATTGCTAGTCATGTAGTCTCTCGGCACTCCATATCTGCAACCTGAGGGCCTTGAGACATAATCTCCTTAGTTATCCACAAAATGGGGATACAAGAAATCATCCCTTTTATCCCTCCTCCGTCTAATTCTCCATTGACATGCATAACTTAAGTGACTTTTCCTTAAGTTATGATTAATGATTCACTTAAGTCACTTTAAATCCCCTTTCTAGTCTAATTAGACGTTCACTTTACCTCTTAGTCACTTTTCCCCTTTTAATGTCACTTTTGGTTAGACTTTGATGAAATGACATTAATTAGAGAAATTGTTCCCCTCTATGCTCGACTATAGTCTACGGGAATTGGTAGATTACTCAGTCGCTCCATGTTGGATCATCATTGGGAAAGGGACATCACAAGAGCCTTGCTTGTTGGACATCTTCACCTTGGAGCTTGACATGTGTCACTTGTAGAGGGAGTGCACCCAATGTGAGCCTACTTGTGTAGAGTTAGGTTGCTTGTAGTGGACTGAGTCCACGTTATATTTTTTTACCTCTCATATAAATAGAGGAAGCAGAGAGCCCTTTCATCAATTAATTCGTTCACACACTTGTTAGAGATGTGAGGAGTGGAGCAAACTAGTCTCTCTCTCTCTCTCTCTCTCTCTCTCTCTCTCTCTCTCTCTCGTATACACTTCATTGTATTATCTCTCTTTTTCTTGGAGTTCTAGGGTTCTTGGAGAAGTTCAAGGGAAATTCTAGGGTTAACATTTTACCCCAAGGAGGCAAAGGAGCTAGGGTTTATGATAAAACCTAGGGAGACAAAGATAGAGTTATATCTTGTAACTCTTATGAGAGAAGTGTTGAAATAATGTAACTGTGAAGAGCATTCTTATTATTATTGTTATTTTATTATTAGGATTAATCCCCATTGTGAATTAATCATGTCAGTAATTGTATAAGGACCAAATTCCCTTTTGCGGATTGGTCATCGGGCAATTATAAAGGGCAGAATAAGAAGTCGGCCCCAGCAGTTATTATTGAAGACCCAAAATTAATTAAAGGTGGGTTTACCCACCTAGAGTGAGAGGTCGGCCCTACCAGTGAAACCCTTTCACACATGCCAGTCTTGTATATATAGGAGGCTAGCGCCTCACTTCTAACACACAACTCACTTGCTCATTATCTTATGAGGCAAGCTGCAATTACCAGTTAGAGAGAGGAGAAGAAGAGTGGTGCATCTCTTGGGGAGGACTATCTGTATTGGTTTGAGTTATCTCTTGAACATTGTATTGGCAATTTATGATAAGGAAGTTTTTGCTGGGTTTTCTTCCCCTAGAGGGTTTCCCAGGATAAATGTTGTCTCTTGTGAATGTGTGTTTCTCAGTGATCTTGTTCTTACGATGCTCTTATCTATTGAAATGCAAAGAACTATAATAATAGCATAAACATTAACATGGTATCAGAGCCAACCTGAAAGAAGCACAATTTGCAAGAGGAAAAACGCCACTGTTACCGTACCCAAAAATTAGGGTTTTGCAAAAGTGAATATTTTCATCTCCCTAACCACCTAGAAAGCTGCGCCCTCCCCCAAGGATCAATTTGGCACCTAGAACGCACCTTTTCAGTGGCTGGATCTCCCGGAAAGTGAAACCCTAGTTTCACAAAGTACCAGAAAACCAGAGTACCAGAAGTACCAAAGTACCAGAAGTACCAGAAAACCAGAAGCACCAATCTAGAAATCCGCAGATCAGATTTGACGGGGTAAAAGTTGGATTTTTGAAATTCCGGTTGCACCAGCTAACTCGCCTCAACTCAGCGCATCTCTCCCCTAGATCAGATTTTCAAAATTCAAAGTTTGAAAAATTAGGGTTTCCTCATAAAACCCTAAGTTGCAGTTGCAGTCTCAGAACCAACTACAGTTGCAGTTGCAGCCGTAGAACCAGTTGCAATCACCCTTGAAATTTTCTCAAGAGTTGGCAATGATTACAGCTACTACCAGATGAAGCCACTACCTGCAAATGCTATCAGAGGTATGTACTTACATATGTTTAATGGTTAAACCCTAAAGAGTATTTGCAGGAGAAGGGATCTCTTGTCATAGATCCAGAAGGATCTCAAGATCCAACACATTCAGAGGAATGATGCA
>ML784704.1:228253-250954 GCA_009831015.1 Picea engelmannii | reverse complement strand
CAGACAGAGATCATGAACAAGTGGGTGGAAGGTTATTTGCGGAATTACATTTCTGGGCAGCAGAGAGCTTGGGTGAAGTGGTTACACCTAGGGGAGTACTGTTACAATACCACCCATCACATGTCCATTGGCATGACCCCTTTCCGGGCACTCTACGGCTACGAGGCCATGACCTTTGCAGACGTTGTATTCGATGACAGTAGGGCACCAAAGGCCAGAGATTGGATACAGGACAGCCAGGATATTCTGAGACCTTTGAAGGAGAACATGAGGGTGGCCCAGAATCAGCAGAAGATGTATGCGGACAGGCACAAAACCGAGCGCTCGTTCGAGGTGGGAGATTTAGTGTTCCTGCGACTACAGCCATACCGGCAATCTTCATTGAAACAGAAGGGGGCCGAGAAGCTCAAACCTCGCTACTATGGGCCTTACAGGACAACTCGGAAGGTGGGGCAAGTTGCATACGAACTAGAGCTACCTGAGGGGAGCAAGATTCACAACGTGTTTCACGTATCGTGCCTTAAGCAGGTAATAGGACAACAGGTGGTTGCCTCACATGAGTTACCCCCTCTGGATGACGAGGGACTGTTGGCCACAAGCCCCGAAGAGATTCTACAGGTACGGGAGAGGAAGCTCTGTAACAGGGTGGTCAGGGAGTTTTTGGTGAAATGGAAGGATCTACCTGTGGAGGATGCTACTTGGGAAAACGAGCAGGTGTTACAGTTTCCAGGTTTGAAGTTGCTTGAGGACAAGCAAATTTGGGCAGGGAGGACTGTAATGTCCCATTCTCCCTAGGCAGACAGAATACCGTGGTGGTTTACACAGTTTCCCGTAAACCATTAGACGGATGAGCTAGGGAAATGACATGGTAAAGTCACTTTCGAATTATAAAGTGAAAACTTAGGAAAAGTGAGTTTATTAATATTAAACCCCTCTTTGAGGGAATTTCTCTCCAATTATTAATTAAATGGATATTTTAATGGAGAAAAAGAAAAGTGAAGGAATAAAAGGACGGTTGAGGGTGGAAAAGACATTATTGACTATTCATTTCAAAAATTGAGTTTGGGAGAAGAGCTCGGTGAGCAAACGAGGGTTTCAGCTGGAAACCCATTTCGGCACTCGGATTCGACAGTGAAACTATCTGTCCTAGCCGGGAGATTGGAGAAGCCATTCTGGTTTCTCATTTGCAGGTATTGACATTGTGATTTCGAGAAGATTTGTGGAGAAGATTTTCATTATTAGATCGAAGAAGAGAGAGGTTGTTCTTCCTTGGCACGTGGGAGGAATTGGGCGTCTTTTTCCTTGAAGTTGGATGCATCCTTCATCATTCTGCTGTGTGTGGTCTACTAGGGCCGAGTCTGCATCTTCCCAAGTCGTGGTACCTCTTGCAAGGCGTGGGATTGGTTGTGATTCCGGCTGGACATCAATTCTGGAGTTACGTTTCCTTTTTTTTGCTAGACGTGTCTCTCTGTCATAGGAGCTGCGTGTTCCCTTGTGGTTGCGTGGAATGTCAAGGGAGTGGCTGTTGCTGGTTAGCCTCCATTAGAGGGTTGTTCATTGCATGGGAAGGGAGGTACATTGCAGAGTTTGGGGCTGCTAAACTCTTCCACTCAGTCAGCGCTGCCATAATCACCTGGGCCGTCCCCTCAATCAGTTCGTGTGGACAGTTTGGGACATTTCCTTTTGGTTGTGTGTAATCTGAGGTTCCAAGTCTCCTACCTCAGTCATTCTCTTCATCCTTGAGAGGTATTTTCACCTCAATTTTGATTGTCATTAGTTCAGCATTATTATTCAATAAACTCAGCCTGCGTTTGATCATTTTGCTCATTAAAATGTGACTGCATTCATCATTATTTTTGTGGGTTTTACTCAATATCGAAATAATACATTGTGCACTTCACTGGGGAGGTATAGGGGGTTAGAAAACTGATAAATCAGCCAATAAAACAAGAAACAGACCGTTGTCCATTAACATTTCATCGTCAACAGTCAATTACAGCAATATGCAAAGTGTTTGACGAAAGTCCAACACCAAAACTAGAAGGGTTTTACCAATTTTTGCAACAAAGAATATTTCATACGGATTGTACTTTCTGCCTCGATTTTCGTGCCCTTTTTTCCTGCTGTACAGAATTCGAAAATCTGTACAGTATGGCCTTTTCTGTTGGACTGTACCTTCCCTCGATTTATGTGCCTGCTCTTCTTGCTGTACGATCTGCTCAATCCGTACAGTACGACCTGCCTTCAATGCTGTCCTTGTTGCCTCGATTTTTGTGCTAGTTTGCAGCCTTGGAATGCATGCCCTAGCTCTGCAGAAATGGCTTCCTCTCCAAACTAAAAAATGCTCTCTCTCTTGCTCTCTCAAAATGAAAACAACAACCCAACAATGGGTACGCCCTCCAACCCTAATCGACCTCATGAGGTAGGTGAGGAGTTTTCTAATCCAATGGTTGAGATTAGATTAGATGTGTGGCTGAGATTTGATGTCTCTTCATTCACCCTCACTAAAGTCATAAAGTCACCTTTTAATTTGCATCTCATAAATTAAATGACTAGGGCCCACATTAGGCACTTTCTCACCCCTTAGGCACCTAGGGATGAGAAACACTTGCCTAGGTACTTTATTTAATTAAAAATTTAACACGGTGAAAGGAGCACTTTGACATTTTCCACATGGCCCTGGCTTGGGTTCAGTTAGGACATGTTGGTTAGGCGTAGTTTTGAGTGATACAAGCAATTGATGGTCATGCCCAATTAGTAAGGTCACACTAGTGCCACGTAGCGACTAGGCTTCTTGAGTGGAATGGCATGCTCAAGCGAGACAAAAAGTCTAGCCCCATGACAACCATGTTCTTTAACGATGGGGACCCTTACACCTTCTCATCCCACCTCCGATAGTTGCTCCCTTCAAAGCCCTGGTTTTCATCCCTAGAGTTTACCTCGACCAAATATGTTTGTCCCTCTTCCACCATTTGGGAAGCAACCCTTAAGTCATAATCCCACTCCACCCAATCCATCTCTCCTTCCCCAAAAATTGGCTCATATCCTATGAATCAGTGGTATGAAAATGATTGCAAAGCAATCCACAACAAGTTTCTCCATGATTTCGCCCATGTTCACCACTCCTACCCCACTCTTAAGAATTCCTCTCTCCACCTCCTTCGCCATAAGAAATGCCACTTTACCTCACAAAGGACATGTGAATTGAGCACTTCCCTCATCCATTCTCCTAAAATCTTTTGGTGTTCCATCTTCCCCTGCCACTCCACCCCCCGCCTAACCTGGACCCCAATTCCATGTTCTCCCACACCTCCACCCTTTATGATGTTCTTAGGGAGCCCTTAATCCAAGTCACCTCTCCCCCTCCCCAATTTTCTACTTATTCTCATACTGAGACATTTGGGAGGCAGTTAGAGTAATGAATACCAACAAAGTAGTAAATGAGGAGGGGTTCTAGGCCAATCTCTTCAAGCATGGTATTTACGCTTTGGATGATCACTTAGCCAACCTGTACAACCACGTCGTTCACACAGGTTTCCCACAGACTTGGTCCCATCACACCATTCACCCATTCCACAAATCGAGTTCCAACGAAGATCCTAACAACTAAAAAATTATGATTATTGGCCACACGTTCGCAAAGCTCTATGCTATTGTTCTTCATTTGAAGGTTTCTGAGAAACTTGAGTGGAGACACCTTCAAGCTAGAGGACAAGTCAGGTTCTAGCCAGGACATCAGGCCATATTTTCACTGTCATCATTGAGGATGCGAATACCGCTCTTTAAAAGTCTATTGTTGTTTCATAGGCTTTCGGAAAGCTTTTGATTCAGTCCCATGAAAGGCCCTGTTCCAGAGGCTCAGAGCCATCGACATCTCCAATACCTTACTGACCTCCATCATGTGTTTGTAGAAATTGGTCCTTGACCATCTCTACACAATTCATAAAGTGTCGATTTTATTAGGAGTAATATTGGGGTCAAGCAAGGGTGCCCTTTGTCCCCCACCTTGTTTTGAATCTACATTGATGAGCTTGAGTCCTTCCTACATGAGCACATTCCTTCCTACATGAGCACGTCGAGGATGGATACATGTGCCTTCTGTTGAATTTTAATGATTATCTCATGCACATATAGTTTATTTAGGTTTTAGCATAAACTATAGCCATAACAATGCAACAGTACAATACACTAGCTGTAGTAAACCAAGATCACAAGAAGAATAACCATGCACAAAAGACACCAGAATTTATCCTAGGAAAACCCTTCTCAATCAAGGGAAAAACCCAACAATCCTTTGCTATAGAGTCAAGAGAAGATCCCCCACACCATAGAGCACACAAGAGGGTGCTCTATGACCTTGAAACTTGCGCCTAAGAGAAGTGTGCACTTCAGTCGTACACTTATCGTGAGAGAATGTTACAATGAAGTGTGTGTGAGTGATCCACAATGGGGATTTACTCTCTTATTTATACAAGACTTAACAAAGCAATAGGAATATTAATTATCTTTACATGGTGGGGTCGACCTGTACCCTTTACATAATTAGGGTTACACAGTAAATCTTACTCTTAGACAATATAGCAAGGGATCCACACATCCTCTAGTGCTCAGCCACTAGGGACATGTCCACCTGTGCTCAACCATAGGGACGTCACTCTCAACATATCAACTCAACTAAGTCCATAGGAGTACCATCTGGAGAGCCATCTCAAGTCAACTCAACTAAGTCCATAGGAGTCTGACAGGAGACCATCTCAGCTCGTCTCAACTCAGTTCAGAGGAGCACGACAAGAGACCACACGCCATCTCAACTCAGTCCAAAGGAGTATGACACACCCATCACATGGGCTCTCTCACAAATCGTCTCAACTCAGTACAGAGGAGAACGACATGGAGAATGTCTCATGAAGCTACAATCAACAACACCTTCTTCACCATGTTTTGATGTCTATTCTACTTTTCATTGACAATGTGATTCTCTTTGCCTCATCCCCAAAGGGATTGCCTTCTAGATGCTTTAACCCTATTCGGTGATCTTCGGTAGTTGATGATCAACCTAGGTAAAACCAAGGTCATGATCTTCAACAAGTCAAAGAAGGTTATTGAATTATCATTTCTTTTTTAGGGGGGAGGATATCAAGATTACTAACACCTATACTTACTTGGAGGTGTAGTTCTCAGGACCTCATTTCAATCTGAGGCATGCTCTTCAACCCCAAGTCAACAAGGTCTACGGGTCCTTAGCCCTTTTTGAGATACAATATTTTTTCCACCATTTCCAGGATATTCCAGCCTAAGTTTTTAAAATGGGTCTGAATCGATATGAACCCGGCAAACCGGCCGAGCAAATAGCGGGCCGAATCAAACCGGCCAGCAAATCGGTTTGGTGACTGGTTTGGTACCGAACTGGCCAAGTCGAGGCCAGTTCGGTACCAAACCGGTCGAGTTCATGCCTACTCGGCTGGTTCATTTCAGGACCCACCCACATGGATTGTTGCTTAAAAATTCCATTTTTTTAATTAAAAAATAAAAAACCTAATATCTAAACCCTAAAAACTTGCTATAAATACAACCCCCCTCTACTTGCCTCACATCTCTCTCATTCAACAGTGTGAGCATATTTGTTGCAAAAGGAACGTAAAGTCAGATATATCATATTGTCACATTAATCTAAAGGCAATCTAGTATTATACAATGAACATAGTAAAAGAATGATAGAGAATGCACTGCAAATGGCATTAAGGAAGTAAATACAAAGAAATGCAATTGCTACAAAGCATTGCTGGCAATGATATTAGGGGAAACAGTTAGAAAATGCACAATAATAATGTCCAGATTATACTACTAGAATTAAAAATTATAGAACCATTTCCCATTTTTACTTTTGGGTGCAAAATTGACCTAAAAATATAGAGTTAAAAAGAAAATCGACCAAAGAGAGAAGTTTTTGCAACAGTGAAATTCTGCCATCAATTCTTTCAAGAAATCTAGTATGTTTTAAAGCAAGGAATGTGAATGATCCAAACATGCAAATATTTGTGCATATGCACTCCATAACACATGAAATATAAAAATGCACATAAGCAAAACATTAGCTGGATTTGTTTAGAAAACACATCAGTAATATTTGTTGTATATCACTCATTAGCTGGAATTGTTTAGAAAGCACATTAATAATATTTGTTGTGCATCACTGATTAGATGGAATTGTTTAGAAAGCAGATCAGTAATATTTTCCATTTAGAGCCTCATTGATTATGTATTTTGTTGTTGATATGTATTGCACTTGGTGCCATTTTGATAAATACACCCTTACATGGCATATAGATGAGCAAACTTTGCATATTTTGTCTCTAGTAGTTTGGAATCATGGTTTGAAATCTTTAAAATAATATTTTTCATTAAAATTTGATTATTTAATGTGTTTTTATTGAACCGAGTCATTGAAATCAGACTGGTCTGAGTTGATCCGAGTCTGAGTCAATGTCCGAGTTGATAGGTGACCAAGTCAATGTCTGGTTCCGAGTTTAAAAACTAAGATGTCTCTCATGAACACCATCATCCAACCCATAGTTTTTTATGGTTCATAGGTTTGGGGGCTTTACTAGAGTATGATTGGACCTGGTCGAGAGTGCAGACCCTTCATCCCATGTAAATTCATCATTGTGCCCCCATCCCCCATAAACAATTGTTATGTTGGATTTTTTTTTTCAAATTTAGAGACGGCCCCCCATATGCTAGGGACCCCAACGTGCCCCCGTCCCCCATAAATTTCCCTAAAAGTTTGGGGGATAGATGATTTTAGGGGCTAAATTTCGCAAATGGGCTAACTTTCCATGGATTTTACCAAAAAAAAGGTTCGCCAGTTTCCATTTTTTCTAAAAACGATTCGCCCAAATTCCATAAAATAAAATTATTTTACCTTAAAAATCGCCAAAATTTTATAAACACTATACAAAATCCTTAGAAATTTGAATATTTTTACAAAACTATCACCAAACATTTTACACTTTCCATATTAAGGACTATTAAGATTAGCCCATGTTTCTACATTTTAATATAAATTTCCATCCTTAAAATTATCCCTGTTTGGGGGTCTGTCTCCACACATCCCCCATGTGCATTTCCCCGCTCCATGCTTATGCATCTTAGAAACTGTTGGATTACTGAGAGGGGGATGAATCAGTAATAAAACAATTTAATCATTTTTAACCACAAAATGCAAGTGTTATATCAATGTAGCATTATCATCCAATAGTTGTAGAGTAAATAAACAATGAACAAATGAGCAATCATACACATACACAGTACACCAGTGTTTTTACGTGGAAACCCAAAGCGGAAGAAAACCATGAAATGTTTTTTCTTATATGTCTTTAAGAATTGCATTCATTGGAAGCACCAATTTCCTTTGTTTTCTAGCTACAACTAGAAGGAGGCTCCAACCCCCTAGTTTCTCAGGCTACAACCTGAGGGAAACTCCAACTCCCCAATTCTCTGGCTACAACCAGAAGGAGGTTACAACCCCCTATGTTCTCCGGCTACAACCGGAAGGTGGCTACAACCACCTGTCCTTGCCCCGTCCAACTGCCCTGAAATATAAGTAGAATGATGGAACCACTGTCACACTATCACTGTGAGATATACTGTTGTAAACCTGTACCAATCAACTTGCACCAAACAACCTATACCAATAACTCGTGCCAACATGTACCATACATCAACCTGTACCTCAACCTGTACCATAAACAAATGCATCAACCATGCACCAAACCCATACAAATAACCTGTCACAATAACCTGTCCAAACAACCTATCATAACAACCTGTCTCATCAATCTTATCAACCAAATCAGATCTACTCACCAAGATCAATTACCAAGACAACTCTCAACCATATGCACAATATCACTAAGATGTGCATCAACCAAGCATAACACAACAACTCATAATCATCACCAAGATCAATATGTGCTTCTAATAATATACCAAGACAAGTATGTTACATCATCCATAAACCATGTGTCAACAATACTACTAACAAGTGTCTCCAACCATGTACCAATCATGCATCAACTACTCATCAACTATGACTCATCAAGATGTACCAACATCATCAACTATATAACTCATGTATGTGCCAACTCATCAATTACTTGTCTCAACCATGTACCCAACATGTACCTCAACCAAAAGCCCTCATCAATTTCATCATCCAAATCTGATTTATAACTCTGTAATAGACCTGATGTATATGATCACATACCTGCAAACCTTCCTTCACTTTGACAACAAGACACTAGCATTTTCATCAAACTTTACTTTAGTCTCACATGACTAATTTTGGATTAGTCAACAACCTTAACTTGAAATAATCATAACTATGTACCTGTAATGAATAAAGATCTGAAAATAGTACACAATGTTCTTCAGTGTCTTTTATGCAATTCCTCCAGGTTTCACTACTTGGACCCTCTCAAAAAAGGAGTTATAGCAAAAATGACATACCTTGTTGAATTCTGGCTTATTCTAGAGAGCGAACTTGTAGAGCGTGCCCCGCACGAAATATTTGTTGTATGGATCTGAAAATCGTACACAGAATACTACAAATTGTACTCTAACCAATACATTTGGTCTTACTAAATTTGAATCTGTTATGAATAAGTTATGACGTTTTTACCCGAAACACATGTTTTGGACTAGTTCCAGGACTAGCTACAAACCCTATTTTCCACGGAGTGTAACTCCAAAAATACAACGACCCACAAGCTAAAAATTTTATCACAGCTACTTGGATATGTTTCCTCAACGGCGTCCAAATTTCGTGGTCTGAATCATTCTAGAAAAAAAGTTATTGCGAAAATGGTGAGATGACGTGTAAATAACATACCTTAGAAAGCATCATCAAAAGAATTTATCCTCCCTTGAATTTCGGCCTTCTTTACTTCACCTTCCCTCTGAAATTTGCCTTAGATATCCTTTGGTTACCTCAGTCACTTGTAAATATTCAATATGCTCAAGTGTGATTAAAATGAGAGACCCTTGCCTCTTATTTATACTTTTATGTAGCTTCCTTAAGGGGTTACCTTCTAACCATCTTAAACCACTTTCCTTATTTTAGGGCTAACCCACTTCTAACCACTTGTCCACTTAGTAATTTCTCCATTAACTTTATTATTTAAATAATTTCTTTTGTATCCACTTTGACTTATAGTACACTCATCACTTCACTTTATTATTTAAGTAATTTCTTCTTTGCAACCACTTTGACTACTTTGACCTTTTGGGGCTTCTAGATGACTCATGAGGGTTCTCCAACTTCACATGGACATAACTCTCTAACCGTGAGGAGTTATGGGACATTCCATATACCACCGGAAATGGCATGACATGTACTATCCATCTAGAATAGTCTTACCTTCAAATATATTAAAACTCATACCATTATACATCAAACAAACTTGGGTCCATTACCCAAACCTTTGTGCTACCGGACTTTCTTCAAGGGTTGACATCAATGACAACCAACCCAAATAATCAAAAATTTGGTGGAACACTTCTCTAAATGTTCCCATGCTTTCTCTTTCTAATGCTCTAGTGTTGTTCCACTGCTGCTGTTACACACTTGACTAGATGAAAGTTTTGCTGATTGGTTCACCTTCGAAGTTCGATCTATTATCTCTTTTGATCTCAACAATTTATCTATCTTGCAGAATATTACGTGCTGACCTTTTACTGCCATTTTTCTTGAAACCAATTTTTCCTATCTATAAGGCTCCAGCATTCCAAATTGATAGTAGGCCTAATTCCATGCTTTTACTATTCTAGAACAGATCAAAACATGTGTAGTTTCAAAGCAGTTACTTTCTGGTTGAAAGTCTAAATGATCCTCCTTGTTGAGAATTGTTTATACTTTTTGTCATATTTGAGATCTATATTTCTGTTGTTCAACTTCTGTGAGGGATCATTGTCCTCTAGTGGCACTTGGGTGTTCCTTGATGGATGTAATGCAAAAAATGACCAGTGTTATGCTCCTCCAGCACATGTGATGTCCATACCCTAATTCCATGTGAGGTTGAAAATCATGTAGCTGTAGGCTGTTGTAAGGATCAGTTGGGAATCGGGGATACCATGGACTAAATTTTTAATACATGATTTTATTGATTGATACCCTAGAGTCAAGATTTCTCTCCTTGACAAAGGTTATGGCTTGTTTTCATGATCGTTTTGATTTTGTTGTGGCAATGTATTCTAAATTCTTCTATTCGCCACTTACAAATATTAGTCATCTGGAGAGAAATCTGTAAAACTCCATATATTGGTAAAGGATGTTAGGAATTCAAAAAGACTGAAACATAGTCAGAGCCTTTCACTCTGGTCATGATCAAGTCAAGAGGTGGAGTGTAGCAAGGGAATAGCTGTTTCTAGGTGCTGACCACTGTGGTTTTCTTTCAGTCAATAGTCTGGCTACTGACACTTGTAAATCTGAGTGTTGCTCCCCACAGCCAACAATAACTGTTGTTTATATTGCAGCCCAATAAGAATAGTAGTAACATTCGTTGAACTCATATGGGATTATGCTAATACCATAATGTTCTTTTAGAGAATTACTCTCTATTATGTTTATGTTACTGACACCATCATGAGTACAGGTTAAGATATAAGCTTTGTAAGTAGAGATATTTTATCTTCAGGCACCAGGTTGCAAGGCTGTGTCAAAGCACAAGACCCAAAATTGTTTTGGAATTATATGTTTCATAAATGGACTCTACTTAAATAATGATAAAAGAGCAGCTGAAAACTAGGGAAGAAAGGTTAAATGAAGTTCAAATAATGTAATTAAGATTTTAACCGCTGACCTTTTATATAATTATTCAGAATTAATTAAATATTGAAAAATGCAGATGTTTGAAACATACATTTTCTTCAGTTAGATCTGGGATAACCAATTTCATCACCCTCTCCACCTGAAATTAAAAAGCAAATATACGAGGTTTTTATGAATAGTTTGTATGATAAGAGAACATAAATATTACAGAATTCTTATTTTATGTTAATAAAAGAATATTATTGTAATAACAACTAGAGATAAAGAATTTATACAGATGTGTATACATTTATGGGGTAAAAAGGGATGATTTTACCTCTTGCTTTGAAAGAAACCTTCTGTTGTTGATGTCACAAAATTTAAATGCCAACTCACAAAAGAGGTGAAAGTTTGGTTGCTTCAAGATAAATGTTGATAAAAATATGAACTGCAAATATAAAATTAAAAAAGTATAAGATAGTATTGAAAAAAATGATCCTTAAGCACATTAATATTTCATATGCTATACAAAACAGCAATTGATATCAAACCTTCATGATTTTCATCCTGGTACAAATTACAATGTGTTCAGATTACATCAGTGATTACCGAATGGTAAATGCAGAAGAGGTGGCTTTTATTTTCTCCTAGCAAAATATGCTAGAACTCATCAGCTAATCATACTGGGAAGGGTTATAAATTATAATGTAATGAAAAACTCGTGTTGGGTCTAGAAAAAGACCATGAGATGTCTAACATTCATAATAGGTTTCAAACTTTCATGTCATAAATTTTATAAAACTTCACATCTCCCTAAGGTTCTATCAACACTTGAAGCAAATGTTCTAATCCGCTTTTGAAAGAAAGATCTAGGTGATATGATACTGAAAAATGTAAAACTCTTATATTGACAGGACAATGGGAACTTTCACATTGCCTTTTTGAATTACACAACAAACTTGCTTATGTCAACTATTTCCGTAGGGGTCAAGGATAAACTAATTTAAAGGGAAAACAAGGTAAGCTAATCTCCCTATGACATCGAGAACCCATTTGTATGGCTTTAGTCCTTACCAACAAAGACAATAGACCCACGATCCTTAAAAAGAATATGGGTGCTTGAATCTGTTGACAAGCTCCAACACCTTAAGCCATTTTAAAATTTCACTCTTTACACTAATACAATAAGCATCTTGAAAGAAATGAACAGGCAATTTAAAAGCCATACAGGCATAAGGATACAGGTCAAGTTTAGAAAGTAAAATATCTTATCTGAACATAATGTTCCAAGGATGAAAACTAAAATAAAGTAAGATGCACCCTAACAAAAGATTCTGCCAGGATTATTCTGACTATTCAAGCCAGAACATGTTCGTAATCCATGTGCCAAAACATCCAGAAGAGCAACATTTTATGTGTTTTCTTATTGGATTCAGAAATCTAACCACAAGAAGCAGCTAAATTAGATAAATCACAATCAAAGGAGAACAGCATCATACCTCTCTGAATGTAATTGCCCCTTGTTTTTCCAAATCAATGTAGTGGAAAATCTGCAAAATGCCCAAAAAAGAAAGATTTAAAAAGCTCAGTCTATGTTGTAATGATAACATAGATTCATTAAATATGGTTCTCTCCTATAGAGATCTGTTAAATTCACTTTTACCAAAAGTAGTGCGCTCTTTTTTTATTTAACAAATTGCAGTGTAACTCAAAAGCACCTACAGGAATGTTACTCACTCAATCAGCCCATACCTGAAACAAGAAACTAATTCTATTCAAATTAATGAGGAAAGAATATGTCAACTACGGCAGTGAAGGAATGGTGAATAGTTGAATTTTAATAGTAGATACTGAGCAAAATAAAAACTAATATATCAACAATTAAACAGCCAAAGAAAATTACTAATCTTATCAGATCCCAATATATAACAGTGATAACTAAGGATGTACACTCTCTTGAGATTGGGACTAAGGAAGATACTGTTTCCTATGTAGGAGGGGTAGTCGTTATATTGGCAACCTGAAACTATTGAATTAGGCACCTTGATATACTCTTTTTTGTGCAGCAATGTAATAGAAGGTTCATCTTCAAAAATATTGCCCCTTTCTCTCATTCTGGTTGACCCCAATAATGTCTAAAACACGAGCAATTTCCTAATGAAACAGTCGCAATTCCATCATTTGATCATTGATATTTAAATTCCAGACAGGTGATTCAAAACAAAACTAGGCACTGAGCAAATCCATCTTACCCACCATCCTACCACAGTTGGATGTTAGAATGCGATATTTGAATGTATAACTAAACATCCTCAAAGTTCTAGCAGAAAAAATTATTGAGTGGAAAATGTAGAGAGAACAAATCCATTTCATCTGATAACAAAGAAAAGTGGTGCATGCTTAAACTTCTATCAGGATACCTTCAAAGGAAAAGATAATTAAGTACCGTAATATTTTATTGCATAATGTGAACCTAATGGTGAAGTAACTAGTTATTAGTTGAACGGAGGTGATTCTTGCTCTAACATATATAATGAAGGCTATGTGAAATGAAATTGAAGTAGGATATGCTTCCTGAACTTGGAAGTTGGCATCTGCATCAATAACTGGTTTATGGACACAAAATGTTAGTTAACTAGTTAAGAGTTATAAGTAGGAATACACAGTCTCTTAGCTGGCTTGCTGCACCTCGAACAAGGATCCCGAAGCTTATGTACTCCGTACATTTACTTCAACTACCACCAGCCATACAAGAAATTGATTAAATACAACATCGTGGTATAGTGTTAAATCTCTTGTTAATAAAAAGGATTTCTCAAACTGAATGTCACTGATAGAGAATCAAACTTTACATTGCCAGAAGAACTTCTGGCCACAAGCTCAGGTTTCACCCTAGCCTTGAAGTTCCACATGTTGAACTTCAACCAAAGGTTTTTAATATCTGAGTGCCATGATGTCCAAATAAAATCCATATCCATGTTTAGCTAACCATCAACAGGATTCTCTTACAACCCTAATGTTCTAATAGCATTCACTCATACAAGCTCCAAATCCCTAAACTACTATTTCAGACAGAACATAAGACTTGGGTGAAATTCATGTTTGTCAATCTAGGAGCCATAAATTTTATGTTGAGATTTATAAGGGTCAACAGTAGAATCGATGGAACCAAATCTCACCCAATTTCTGCAAACCTAGAGAGAGATAAGAATAGTGCACTAGAGACAGATGAGATTAGTGCCAAGCACAAGTCTGAAAACAGAAAGACACAAATGTACCCAAGAGAAAAATGCCAATCACAAAAGAAAAAATGCCAAAATTAAGTGCCCTTGGGCTTATAACACTTGGTATTTCAGATTAAGAAGATCACAAGATAAGATGATACAAATGAGAGCTTGAGTTGTGTATTTATACACAACTCAAGTGAGGCGTTCCTTCAAGAGGGGGTTATGGGCACACTCCCCAAGAGGGTTATTGAGCCTACATATCAAGTTTGGCTAGATCGGTGTAGACCATAAACCTAGCATTCAATAAATGAAATAAAATATGGACTTAGACATAATCATAAGTAAATAATGATACATATGAATGAGCAGTGGCCACATGTACAGATTACACCAATAATTCAACACCCCCTCCTTGAGCAGAATAGGGAGCCACTGAGAAAAGACATTACAATACAAGATTGCAAAATTTACTTTCTCCTTTAATGCTGAGTAGAAGGCGGGATCACCCCTCTTGAACTCCACATCACTCCATAAAACCATCAAGATCATCAATGGCCAACACTAAGCTCCAAAGGGATTAAGCTTCACAACCACTCTGATACAATGTTGACATTTATAAGGGTCAACAAAAGAATGGATGGAAGCGAATCTCACCCAAATTCAAAAAACCTAGAGAGAGAGAGCACAAGTCAAGAACAAGTGCTAAAAACAGAAATACACAAGTGCGGCGAACACCAAAATGCCAATCACAAGAGAAAAACGAATTAAGTACCCTTAGGTGTATAACACTTGGTGTTACCACTCAAACTCTCACTAGGTGAAGAAAGTCCTAACCAGAAATCACGAGAGCCTAGAGGCACTACAGGCAAGCTACCCATTGTCACCTCAGTATCCTTGCCCCACACTTCAGAGTCTCAGACTAAGGAAAGAAACTATCCTAGCCTAGGGGGGAATCCCTATGGATTAATCCAAGCTAAATTCATTATACAATGGGTGGGAGTATTGATTAGCTTAAGATTGACTAAGATTATCAACCAAACAACCCAGAAACTGTTTGCTTGATTAATTGGAGTCCAATACAAGTTTGTTAAGTAAATCACCACCATCATCATGCTTGTGCTAGAAATGATTCTTCATTAAATTTAGTGAAAAAATTATCTGTCTTAGCAAGTGCTCAATGGTATGAAGCTCATCGTCAAAAGATTACCAGGTGATTAAGAAGATAATGTTCACAACCAAGAATTACTAAAATGTGCTTACAACCATGATCCAAAATGGTTTTTTGATATCAGATCCAAAGTTTATCCATTAAGTTTAAAAATAGTGCTTGGATCTAAGAAATGTTATTAACATCACACAGTTTCAAGTGTAAATAATAGTGCTCACTGCTAGCACAATAAGATCTTCTTAATTTGCATGTATCCTCAATATTCAAGTTTAAGTAGATTCTCAAAGGTTACTTATGCTGTGTAAATTCCAGGATGCTTAATATGCCTTAGTTTATTACAAATTTGCCACAGAATCCACAAAACTGATGAAATGTTAAGTGGTGCAATGTGTGAGTGATGTTCATTGAAAATATTATCAAGAGATTCAACACTTTTCATTATGTAAAGTATAATGCCCAAACCAATGTTTAGATGGATTAACCTATTGATCAAAAGCTGTTGTGAAACCCTCAGTTTAATAAAGTTCATATCAGAAATAGGTAAGGGTCTATTTGCTTAGAATATGACAATACATTAGGTAATCCAACAACTTTTAAGTGTGTTGTCTGCCGTCAGAATTCGGTTCATGAAGGAAATTGCAGCATATATCATGACATCATCAAGGCAAAAAAAAAAGATCCCAGCATTTTTCCATTAAGTTAAACGTTGTATTCTTGAAACCGATTCTAGTTTAAGCATGATGATGTTATGAATAACAATCATTAAATATTACATTCCAAGTACAGTGTGACATCCAAATCGTCATTTAACAGCTTTAAATCCTTGAAGTTTAGGTCTAGCATGTGATATCATTGAGAGATGAGCCAAATATAAAGCAATAAATGAACCAAGGCTTATTATGTCATTAGTAACAATGAAAACGTTCCAGATTTGATATACGGCCACCAAATGGATTGAAAGTATTATATTAGGTTCATTTATGCCCTTAGCTTTATGTGCAACTCAGAACATTACATCCCACTCAATGTTGAAAGTCAAAGACTGTCAAACCAAGCAAGAATCACTTAAAACAAAATTATACCAGTTCAAAAATAGGCTGAGTGAGTGAATTGATCAACTTCTTCTAGCATCGATTTTACAGTCATGCGTGGAACAAATTTCAAATCATCAAGTTCATCATTTCTTAAAATGCAAATCATCAATGTAACCCCTCAAAACTTGGAATAGCACTTAAATTATTTGACAGTCCTCAAGCCCTCGTATGAGAAATGAATGATACTGAATTGTTGGCTGATCTTAGTCGGTTATTCTCAGAGGTTTACCATTATTTCAATTTCTTGAGTAGATTACAGCAGTAAACAGTTAGAACACTCATGAGAGAATGTATCAAATCAGCTGTTCAAATCCCTTTAAAAATAGACCAGTCTAGCAATATTTTATGTGAGTTATTAAACCATTAGACAAGTCGTTGGGTTTAGTTTAGTATCGATCCATTCACCAAATCATCAAAGCAGTTTCCATCTTTGAATTCGTTATAACTAAAAATTCTCATAATCCACCGATTTTAGCTAAATAGATCTGGGAAAAAAAAAAAAAACCTTCGGAGCTAAAATTTCAGACCCAAACTTCACCTTGAACCCTCAAAATATCCAAACATCCTATGATCTAGAGCATCGATTTGGTTAAGTGAAGTGTGATTAAGTCAGATCCATTCAATAGTTAAAACAAATGCTTTCAGATCTGACTTAAACTTTGCAAGCCGATTTGATGCTTGTGGTGTTTAGACTCTAGAGTATACGTGAGTGCTAAATTGATGAAAATTAAGCAAGAAAATTATCAGATCTAACACATAGCAGGCAGATCAATTGAAATGGGACTCCTTCAAGAGATCGATCTGCAATAAACGTCCAAGTCTGCTGCAGAATATGGAAGAATTAGCTCAAATGAAACCTGGAAATGCAACCTAGTTTAGAAATTTGAACCCTATGAACCCTAGGTTGCTTGAAACAAAGAAAATGAAAAAGGAAAATTTAGATTGAGATGATTAGAAAAGAAAAGAAAACCCTAGGCACTTCCATTGGGCATGGAATTTAATCCACTCCTTGAGAAGTTGCCCTTTTACCTTGATTGTTGAAGTCAAGGCTGTTGGGAGCGGGGAGCGGGAGCGTCAATTTTCGAAAATTTCTAGGAGCGGTAGCATTTTTTATATAATACATAAAAAATATATATATTGATGCATATATATAAAAAAAAACATCCAGAATGTCGAATCATTTGCAAAAAACATGAAAACATAGATATAAGATCATTTAACTAATGGATTAGTGATGATCATTAAAGCATCAACCATTTAGTACGCATATAACATCAATCATAAACATTTGTCATCAATAGATTGTAACATACTAACAGACAAAATCAACCACAAAATGAAATAGACTCTAGAGCATCATATTCATTACCTAAGAGTTGTAAGATTCAGTCAATAGTTCAAACTTCAAACTTCAAAGGTAAATTGTCATATAATGTTCATAACTTCATTGTTTACAGAATAAGCCATAATAAAGAGTCAAGACAAAGTACTAAGTTCTAGAGACTACTTCTAAACATGAAATAAAAAAACAAATCTAGTATATAGTAGCAAGTACTAAGTACTATACTCTAAGTTTTCCTCTTGCCACGAGAAACTTCTAGTTTCTTCTCCCGTGATCTTTGAAGAAGAGTAGTAGGAGTAGGTGGAAGTGTTCGTGGAACACGACCAGCAGTTGAATGGCCCCCATGTGACAATGGACATTGTGAAGATAAAGGAAAAATTGATGCATTTGGAACACTGCTAGTGGATGGGGGTGGTATGTCTCCTCCAGGAATATGATCACCATCATATTCACCCAAAAGTTCTGCTTCCAAGCTTGGTTATGAGACGTTTTAAGGCAGGGAGCATTTTTTGGGAGCGTGTTTAAGGCAGGGAGCGTTTTTTTTCCCTAGGGAGCACGCTCCCCAAAAACGCTCCCAGAAGGGAGCGTTCAGGGAGCGCCCTTGGGAGCACGTTCCCTGAATGCTCCCTTTGGGAGCGTGCTTCGGGAGCGGGAGCGAGGGGGAGCGCTCCCCTGCAACTTAGGTTGATGTCTCCACATATCTCTTGGAGAATGCTTGGTGAGCATCAAGCTAGGAAACTTGGACTACACAAGAATCACAGGGAGGTTAAACCAATGTTGTATATCTCATCTTGGGGAAAGTATCGACGAGGGTCTGGAATGTAACTTCTCGGTGACATCGGTAGAAAATATCGCAATATTTCGGAAAATGTCGCAAGACAAGGGTCTAACTCGGAATATCTCGGAATATTTCGAATATATCGGACAAGTGTTTAACTCGGAATTTATCAGAAGATCGGAGAGATATACAACACTGGGCTAAACTAATTCTAGATTTAGCCTAAGTATTGCAAGCTTTAAAAAAAAAATCAAAGCATAGTCTAGGGTAAGAAATTAAAGCCCTATGGTATTCAATTCCAATACTAAGAACTAGCTTCAAAATTTACAAAGAAACAAAATAGAGATAACTCAAACCTTATTTGCATTGCTAGCTTACAATAGCCCTTTCCTCAATGTTCCTTGCATGCCAAACCCTCCTATTAAGAACCTAGAGCAATATAGTCAAGGAAATAGAGAAGAAAACACACCAATATTGAGCAAATAAAAAATTTCATTCCATTTCCAACCATGCCAAATGAGAGACGCCCTCCTTAAATAGGTGAGGGGCCTCTCAAAACCATACGATGAAAACCAAGAGTTGTAGTAAAACAATGAGCTCATACCAAGGGTTGAGATAAAACAATGAGCCAATACCATGTTCTGAGTGAAAATCATGTGAGAAAACCATTGGAGATTACAACAAAACCCTCAAAAGTAGGGCGCTCTCCTCATAGTGTGCAAATGATTAACCATCTCTCACACGTGTGATCCATGGAGGAGAGAAAACAAGTGCGCCCTCCTAATTTTGAGCTAACAACCATCTTTGATCACATGTGTGGGGTCAAAGGAGACCCAAGAACAAGGGCGCCCCTTAACTAACCCCACTAGTTAGGGAATATTCCACTCACACATGTGGGAACAATCAAGAGATGAGGTGCGCACCTTCTAGAAGCACACATGTGAACTCTAGGAAAGATAAAGTGTACTTTGGAGAGGAATTTTCACATGTGCCAAGAGGATATATGCCCACGTCTCACATACAATGCTCCATATGCTGACAAGTGTACAAAGTGATGATGTGGCATTCTCATCATCATCCACTATGTTGTCACAGATCCCAATGTAGTGACACAGATCCCAAGAAAATTTACATGGATCCCAATGTACTGACACAGATCCCAAGAAAATTTACATGGATCCCAATGTAGTGACACAGATCCCAAGAAAATTTACATGGATCCCAATGTAGGTAGATATGGATGAATATGGTTACACATATCCGAATGCAGGTACACGGATCTTGAAGCAATGACACAAATATTGACACAATGCACGGATCCCAATGTGGGGCGCCCACCTATCATGATGCATCAAGCTTCAAAACAAGTTATTAGGCAACAAACATTAAGTAATATCCTCTAACAACAACTTAACATAGGTTAATTTTATAAATTGCTTAAGTTTACCATGGTGGGACAACTTTACCCATATTACATGTGTCAATTTCCTAGGAGAAAAGGTATTTCTTAGGTAACTTGGTTAGAGATAGGTAAATTTAATGAATAATTGATGGAAAAGGAAGGAAAACTTTATGTTTTGACACTCAATCATTTTTAATGATGTATAAGGTCTTTTGCTGGTCCAACTAGCCTTTTGAGCTAGGAATCTTTATTTTGTGTACTTGTAAACCTTTGAGAAGGAGCTTTTCTTAGAGTTACCACCTCAACACCTTTTTATTACCCCTTTTGTATTTTCTTTGATTTTTCTTTGTCCTTTTTCTTTAGATATGTGTTTTTAGCATAGGACCTTAGGGATGTACCTTTTTAATGAGGTGGCATAGCTCTCACCTTAGTATTTTTTCATTTTTAACATTATTTCTCTTCACCTCTATCCGTTTTTTCTTTATTTCGACTTTGTCTTACATTTTTCTTCAATTAGACCTTGTTGGATGACATTTGATAAGTCAAGCATACGCAGGGATAGTATTTACCAACATAAAAACATGAGGTCCCATTGTGATTACCAAAAGATAGAACAGGACTCGAGAGAAAAGCAAAGTTCTTGACAACAAATGGGTAGTGGCCTAGTATTATCCTAACAGCAAGGGTGGTGATCATTAATCTAAAGGAAACACCTAAGGATAGCAACCTCTCTACACTATTTGACAACAAAATTTGATTTCAGGATCAATGGATCATCAACAACGAGAAGAATTGCATAATAAGAGGGAAATGTGCATGAAGTAAATCTTCTTTTAGCCTATTTCAATTGTTTTCTTACTTAGCCTACTTAAGCCAAAAGAGACAAACAAGAAAGAAAAAATTTCACTTTCAATTTCCCAAAGACATAGTGCAAGGATAATTGTGCACTGAATATCAAACTTCTCATGATTAAAGTTTGAGAAAATTTGAAAGAAAAGAGAGGAATACTTTGTCACACCAAAGTTATATGCAATTTTTTCTAAAGTATATATCATGCAAAAGCAAAATTGGCAAAATTACATCAAGATATAAGCTCTGAGATACATATAATTAAAGTTCCAACTAAAAATAAATAACCTATGAGATAACGCTACAATCAAATCACTACATAACATTGCCATAATTATCCTCTAGATCCTCTACAATATTCTCTACATGGGTATCCTCAACCTATTGACTCGATGCCCCTAAAGATCCAACACCAATGTACATAACCTCTAGCAATTGAAGAACTTCAAGTCCATCCAACTGAAGTAATTCTCTACAAATATTCCTTTTTGACTCTCCATGGTCCAATCTGAAGATAAATCAATATCCTCCAAGGCTAAGGGTTTCGAATGATGTGACATGTTCAACAACTAGTTATGTCTCAATTGAAGGTTGTACTACATAAAGACCAAATCATAATCAATATCGTCCAAGGCTATGGGATTTGAATGAAGTGTTCAACCACTGGTTACGTCTCAACTAAAGGTTGTACTGCACAAAGACCAAATCATTCAACCGTTGTTCCAAATGGTTTCTCTTCTTCATGCATAACACCGTGAGCCTGGAATTAGGTGAAATGTCCAACAATTGTTTGCACCTCAACTAAAGGTTTTACTGCACGAGAACAAATTGTTCAATTGTTATTGTTCCAAATGATTTCTTTTCTTTGCACGCATGCATGCTAATACACTCAACTTGTGCTCACACCCAAAAGCACTACATGTTTTCCTCAACATCCAAATTGCAAACCTTTGCAATTCAAAGCATTGGGAACAAAATTGCTTTCACCAATAAGTTGCAATAAAGTTAAAATTCAGGAAATGAGTTTGACTATAATTTTTCAATGTCTAGAATAATTAATAATATAACCTAAAAAAATATTTAACCTTGTTTACCTAGTTGATTTTGAGTTTTTGGTCAAATAACCAATTTTATGCCCAAAGTACCTTTACTTTCACTGTAATGATTAATCCAAGTGCTTATCTTGTATATCATCAAGTTCATTTTGATTGAAGACCATGCACAATATGGATTTGTACAATACATCTTTGACCTCCCCATATGCTTCAAAGTCTTTCGTGGAATGGTACCATGGGGTTTAAGTAAGACCTAGCTACATGAATTGGTCGATGGAGCTGCATGTTCCATCTTTCATCTCATTGAACGAGGGGTTGGCCAAAAGGTTATTTGATATGCACTTCGTTTTTCCTTCTTTTGACTTCCATATTTTACCAATCTATGTTTAATCGCTTTCATGAGTTCTGTTTCCGTCCTAATACACACTTGCAAACGTGAGCTAAGTCCTGCTCACTTAGTGTGTCCTTGGAGGCACAATGCCTAGGTTCAAAGCCCACGCTGTCACTTTGACTTGAACCTCTTCCATCTAGGCTTACTCCTAGGAAAGCCAAGGGGGGTAGAACCTAGTTACTATGTGAATTATTAGATGAATTCTAGGAGTTAATTTTAGTTTGTTAAAGGTAAGGGGAAACTAGCCTATATGGCAAGCAACAATGCAAATGCAAATCTTTCAATGAGAGTCAAACCTTTCCCTAAGTCAACTATGACTAGTGCCTAAGGTTGGGCAAAGGGTCAATAGATTATACAAGAATTAAATACAATTAAACAAAATATAATCAATGCTATAGGATACAACAAGATATTACATTACAATTGAGATATAAATTGAATATTGAAAGATAACTTACAATGAACAAGATGAATTAGTTAATTACACAATATACATGAAAGAGATAGTTAGATAAATGAAACATTCACCTCACAAAATGAAATGATGAAATATATCATACATAAAACTTTAGGAGAAAGAATAAGCAC
>ML784704.1:149654-160726 GCA_009831015.1 Picea engelmannii | reverse complement strand
CTCCCCCACAGCCTAGGTTCCAGAGAAGCACGGTAACCACTACAAACTGGAAAATGCGTCCGGAAGGCTATACCCGTTGAAATGAGCTGGAAACTGCCCCAATAGAAGCGCCCTGGCCTCTAGACTGATCCTGGTGACTGTCGGATGGCAGATCTGACCTCTAATGCTCCGGAGCTCGTCCCCTGGGGGTCTGCGCACCTCCTAGGCACTCTGGATGCGCCCAAATGATTCCACCAACGGAATCGGTTGATATAGGACTCAAAATGTTCGCCCCGACAAATGTGGAACTGGGTCGGAAGGGTTTCCCCAGATCTGCTTTGATGCTCCGTCTATGACCCCAACTGTCCTTCCACAAGAGTTGCGCCCTAGATGGTTGAATGATGCGCTCTGAAGGATTCCTCCATCTGAATCTGATGGTAGATGGCTCAATCAATACGCCCTGGCTAGATCTCAATTCGTTCGGAAGGAAACTGCAATCCGAGCTCTGATCTCGAGAAGCTACACAAACCCTCTATCTAACCTCGCGCCCTCACTGACTGAGCTGCGCAACACTACAAACTGGATACTCCTGAATGGTACGGTGAAATACATGGATGGTATCTCTGATGGGCTAGGGTGTGTCTCTCAACATCGAAACCGATTAATGGTGGTGGTTTCCTCTAGAAATCCACAAAACAATAGAAGTCGAATCTCCTCCTCTTGGAACTCTCAACATCAAATCATAACATAACATAATGAGGAATTAGGTCGAATTCCTCCCTCTATACTCTTCTCAATCTAATTCACCATTGACCTCACTTAAGCTAGGCGCTTTTCCTCCTAAGGTGAATAATTAATTAATTAAGTCCCCCTTTAGCACCTTTTCGTTCTAATTCTTCATTGACTTAGGCTTAAGTGACTTTTCCTATGCTTTTTGGCTTAATTCATCGTTTAGCCACCAAAACACCCTTATTTCTCCCTTTGTTCCCTGTTTGTGCCTAACTATAGTCTACGGGAACACATAGACTACTAAGTCACTCCCTACTGGCCTAATCTTGGGAACAGGACATCACACTATCATAGCATCTTTCCACACTTGATGTTTGGAGGCTTCTTCAAATGTCGAAGGTTCTGAATCAATCACAAGATTCAATTGAGCTATAAGGTCGAAGTACTTATCTAGTTTCTTTCTCTCTCTAAAAGTGTCTTTAGGTGCTGAATGCTTTTCTGCTTCCTTTAGAATTTCCTGGCACCAGGTTGGTTTCCTTTTAACAGGAGGTTTCTCTAAAGGAAACTCAATAGTATCACTTGAGGGATCCACTGAAGGTTCTGAGGTCTCCTCCCTCTGCTCATATGGAAGAGGTGAATCTGAAGGTTCAAGAGATGGAACTTTCTGCTCTTCTGTATCACATGGAAGTTCTCTGGCATGACGAAAAGTTGTTTCTTCATGAAAGGTCACGTCTCTGTTGACCTCAATGAAATTTTGACCCGAGCTATAAATTTTGTAAGCCTTTGAGGTTTCACTGTATCCCACAAAAGTTCCTTTCTTTCTGGAGGGCTCTAGCTTAGTCCTCTTTTCTTTTGGAATATGAATATAGACTGGACTGCCAAAGATTCTCAAGAGATCAACTAATGGCTTTATAGCGGTGAAAACTTCTTCTAGAGTTTTCGCTTCAAGGGCTTTGTTAGGACACTTGTTATGAATGTAGAGTGCAGTACTTGCAGCTTCGGCCCAAAGAGATAATGGTAAATTCTGATCATACATCATGGCTCTGGCTGCTTCACAGATTGTTATGTTCTTTCTTTCTGCAACCCCATTATGTTGGGGATTATAAGGCACAGTCAGCTCCCTCTTAATCCCGAAAGCCCAACAAAGTTCATCATACTTGTAGGAGTCAAATTCTTTACCATTGTCAGTTCTGAAAACCTGGATGTGTCTACCTGTCTGATTTTCAACAAGATTCTTGAAATCTTGAAATATGTTGAAAGATTCATCTTTAGTCTTTAAAAAATAAATCCAAGTTTTATGAGAACAATCATTAATAAAAATGATATAGTAAATACAACCATTCATAGATGGAGCAGTCATAGGCCCACAAAGCTCAGAATGAATTAGATCTAGAATGTCATTAGGTTTTTTATTGCTCTAAGGATAAGCTTTCTTTGTATTCTTACCGAGGGCACAATCTCTGCAAACACTATCATGCTCAAAAGAAAACACCGGCATACCTATTACCATCTTTTGCAAACCTGGAAGTGCATTGTAATTGAGATGTCCAAGCCTTTTGTGCCAGAGCTCGCAGGGATTTATCATCTCGTGAGCTAGTGCTTGAACAACTTGACCTGTGATTTTGTAAAGTCCACTCTCACGAGTTCCAATAGTCATAGCAGTGCTCAAATCTCCATTTGAGGGCCACATGAGAGCCTTCCCTTTGGTGAAGGCTATTGAATATCCTTTGCTTTCTAACATTGCAACTGAGATTAGATTTTTCTTTAAACCAGGAACATAAAGAATTTCATCAATATGAAAAATATTACCTGATTGAAACTGGAAAGAAGCAGATTCAAACCCT
This sequence comes from Picea engelmannii, assembly GCA_009831015.1. Taxonomy (NCBI): domain Eukaryota; kingdom Viridiplantae; phylum Streptophyta; class Pinopsida; order Pinales; family Pinaceae; genus Picea; species Picea engelmannii. The sequence goes on along the minus strand of ML784704.1, from coordinate 158,174 downwards.
TTTATGTCATCAGTACCATCATCACCCAGTTCTACCTTTACATTGAATTTCTTATCCCGATAGTCTACAAGATTTTGTTTGAAACCTATCATGTGTTTGGAGGCATCGTTGTCCATTAACCAAACCTCCTCCAACTTGGTTATAGTGCCAGAAAGAGCTGATATGAGATAATATTCTTGGTGTTGTTCTTGCTCTTTAGTGGCTGCCCTGGTTCTTCTTCTTTGAGGTTCCTGTTGAGGCTCTGCTTCTTCAGTGGCAACTGAGGCATGGAACTTACCTTTTCTTCTCTGCTGAGAGGGAGGGTTCCTGCAATCTTTTGCATAATGTCCTAGCTTATTGCAGTTAAAACATCTTACTTTAGATAAATGAGGATTAAGATGAGATAACTTACCTTGAGGTTTCTTACCTTTTTCTTTAGGTTGAGAAAACTTCTTCCATTTCTTGGTTTTAGCTGAAAGGGCATGATCTCTTAGAATTGACTGTTCATTTCTACTTTTGAGTCTTCCTTCTTCTTCTAAGCAGTCATGCCATAATCTATCGAAGTTAGGTTGAGCTTCTCTTCCATTGACTGAAGCGAGAAAGACTCCCCATGACTCGGAGAGTCCATCAACTGCAGTTTGCACAAGGTCATCATCATCCACAACAACTCCTATTGTTGTAAGTTGATGTACCTACCAGGTACAATAACCCAATTTGCATCCATATATACTAATGGCTACATTAGAAGCCTCTAAACAATAAAGACTTTCGTCCTTCCTTAAACTCTAAGTTTCATATGCTATCCCACATAAAACTATATAAACATTTGAAGGATTATTGTTTTCAAAGTTTACAGGTTCAAAAATTTGTTACTGGTTCATTGCCACACAACTATACCAATCCATCCTCTACCTTAGTCTTCAAACACAAAATAAGCAAATTTATAAGTTAGACAGGGTTAATCCCTTTACTTCCGCTCCTTCCCACCATATGACCTCGGCTGTGACTTGAGGCTATACCCTAAAGGTGCTTACCTTTATATCATACGATATACTGTTGGATTTCAAATAAACCCAAAATATAACTTATAACAACCGGACTTCAGACTAATTCAAAGTTATAACTTATAAACATTTCGGCCTTTTTCTCTAGGTTAACGTTCATAGCTATGCCTCCGTCGATTTGGGTTTAAACCATCCGATCGTAGATTGGATTCTAAACTTGCAAATTAAACTTGATAGGAATCACAATTTCGGTCACGCTCCTCCTTATTAACCATCGTGCATATTCCTTCGTCGATGGGTTTCTTAACCCTTGATCCAATCTTCTACCAAGATCAACAATGCACATTAACCTTTGTCAATTCGTCCTCCTTTTGACTCCGTCGGGTTTTCAAACCATTTGATCGACGGTTATTATGAAGCTCAGGATCGGATCCCACGATACCTGTAGCTTCATTTTATGCTAAATCCTTTGCAAATGTTTAAGCCTGCAAATGAAAACCACGGTTTGTATACATTCAAAAAGACTTCAGTCCTCAATATCCTCCACTCAATATCACTTTCACAAAGAAAACGATTTGGCATTCAATGGATTTTGTCACTGAGACAAAATATAATCTCATTGTAACACGTCGTATGCAGAGATATATAAATAGATAGGAAATATCAATCATTCATAACTTGAGACCTGCAAAACCAATTCCACTTAATTGCAGAGATTCACTTAATTTCCCTGAGACATATAATACCCAGATCTTCTCGAACAGAGAATTTTGTATTCATCAAACATACACTTACTATACATACAATTACATACAACTTCTAAAGTCTTCGTAGATCCAACATGTCTACTCCTTCTCTGCCTAATCTACTCACTTATGGCCTAATTAACCTTTAGTTGGCCTCTCCTTTAATCCTACGAGGTTTACAATATTTGTACAAAAAGGATTCAGAACTGAATCAATTCAAATCCAAAATAATCTCAACTATTTCCTAAGGATCCTCTAGATCCACAAATCTCTCCAAAAGATCACTAAGATCTCTCACATAGATAATCTTAGGATTTTACAAATATTCAAGAGATCTACTCATTCTAAAATCTCTCAACAAACCAACTGTCACTCACTCATGCTCTCATGTATTCGAAAACAACTACAATTTAAATTGCTCATTATCAATTTCAACTCTTATCTGAACTCACAAACTTATCCTAATTTCATAGGAAATACATAAAATCAAGACTTTGGGAACCAACTCCCTTGTAAACACAAGGACCCCTAGTCTAATCAAATATAGAATGATGTTTAGTGCAGGATGCTCCTACATCATAAGATGATCTCTGGTTTGAGCAATCTTGGAGAAGAAGGCAACAATGGTTTCATCCTTTCCCATCCTCAATGTACGTAGTTGTTTCTTCAATATTCTCTTCTGAGTTGGAGCCTTCTTTTCATAAAGATTTGTTAGGGCATCAAAACAATCTTTGGCAGTCCTTAAATGACCAGTGATGGGCATCATGATGTCCTTAACAAAGTCAAAAATGACTCTTTTAGCTTTGGCTTGTTTCTTCTTGTATGCTGCCCCGGCAGTATTTGAAGTGGGTTCTTCAATTACCCTAGTAACCAGCTCTTCCAGGTCACTCTCTTCAAAGATGTTAAGTATCCTACACTTCCAAGCATTGAAGTTAGAGGCCCCTTCAAATCTATATTCAGCTTTGACTGAAAAAGAAACCATGTTGAGTTCTGGATCAGTTTATGTAGATGATATGTTGTTGATCTGCAAAACAAACCCAAACAAAATGGATCTACACAGGCTCAAGTCTGCAATTCTTCATCTCTTTTCATGTCCTATGCCCTGATACCATGTTAGAAATAAGGAAAATTCAAAACAATAATGCCTTTAAATTTTTTTGTTTACTAGATCAGCATAAACAATGAAACATAGAAACAGATCTGAAACAAATAAATATTTCTTAATATGAAATAAACAGATCTGAAACAATTAAATATTTCTGAGTATGAAGCAAATAGATCTGAAACAATTAAATATTTATGAGTATGAAACAAATAGATCTAAAACAATTAAATATTTCTGAGTATGAAACAAAGAGCTTTTAGCTTACCTCCTGAATTAGTGAGAGATGTACCTAACACGCACGTGAATGTAAGCCTTTGTAAGTATGCTCAGATTTAGTTCAGGTTCATGGATCAAACCTCTTAGGGTTTGATCTCTGTCAAAGAGAACTGTAGGACAGTTTTGCCAATAGATAGGAAGCCCCAAGAAAGACAACAATAACACAAAGTCTTGACAGCAAATAACTCAAACAGAAAACCCTCCAATCAACAATGATAGCACAAGAATAGGTTTGGACAGGTGAGTAAGCTCCAACAGCAATCCACAAGATTCCTTGCTCAGAAAACTAGGCAGCAAGCTGCAAACCCTCACAGTGCTCCACGTGGCAGTTAGAGTGGAGGTCACACAACAGAGAAGAGCGCTCAGAAGAGGCCGCGGCACTTGACCACAGGTCTATGGCTCTAGAAGGAGATCTGGCACCCCATAGAACTCATCAAGCGGTTAAAACCACAGGGCTGACAGCAAGGAACAGGTCTGGTAGCAAGGAGGGCAAATCCGGTAGCTTAGAAGGGGCAGATCTGAAGCAGAGGATAGATCTGGCAGCACTCTTCACCTCAGAGGAGACACATCCAGCAACAAATCCAAATAGAAAACTTTCAGCCAATAAAATAGCAGAACTGAGACTTGAAAAGCAAATGAGGAAGTTACATAAATCAAGAGGGAACAATCACTGAGGTAGTCGCAGCTTGTAGAAGGATGAGAGAGTAAGTGTGAGGAAAATGAATAGGATAGGTTCTAATTTATAGTTGGGGAGAGGGGTTTAGGGTATTAGAATAATAATTAATTATTGACATATTATTAATATAAATATGAATTAATATGTCAATTAATATTAATTAATATTCTAATTACATATTAAAACCCCAATCACATAAAATGAAACCCAATCTCATAAACCAAGAGGGAAAGGCAAACCAACAAGGGGTTACTTGTTAAGATAAAGTCAAGGGGGGTTCCTTAATGGCAAAACATGTCCACATGAGTCTCATGGTGACCTATAAACTTTATCATCACTGCATAAGGGGGTACATCACACAATGTGGTCATGCCCATCTTCATAGACTCTCATAGGTCTCATGGACCATCCCGGAAGAGAGGAAGAGGATCACACATCAACACATCTTGGTATTACACTAAGATCTACCTAGTCAAAGACCAGGTTGCCCCGGAACATATCTGGGGGCCCTAGAACACATCTAAAGTCTTATCCACCAAGGTACAAGACCAAGGATCAACCCATGCATTAAGCAAAGGTTCCCTGGAACACATCCAGGGGCCCTAGACACATCTAGGGACTTATATCAACCACCAAGGATCAATCCAAACACCGGGAAAGGATTCCCTGGAACACATCCAAGGGCCCTAGAACACATCTAGGGTCTTACTGCTTGGTCCTAGACCATGAACCCCAGTCATCTACTGGGGGGCCTCACAAGGGTCTTTTGCCATGGCTCTCACTGCTTGGTCTCATACCAAGAAACCCCAAGACTGTGCTGGGGGCCCTAGTCCACAGCGAGGGTCTTATGCCATCCTCCAAGAGAATGGCTCTTGCAGCTGCACTAATTTCAACAATCATGTTTTCAGAGTAAGAAATATAGATGTTGATAGTCTCTCAAAAGCTGGTTTACATTTGGATTCAGGGGTTTGGCACATTCAATTGCAAGTGAATGGTCACACCTCTGATTACTATCATGCCCCTTTTTATTAGTTCTTATGTTGGATGAACAATCCAAATTTTCTAAGATATCAGGGACTGTTTATGATGGATTTTTTTGGGTATGTATTGACGATATTTCAAGGTTGTTCTGGTTATTTATGTGAGTTCCTGTTTTCGGACCTATGTTGCAGTTTCTTGAAGGAGCAGGTAATTGTATGAACTATTTGTTTTGATCTTCCCATAGGGGAACTTCTTGAAATGTAAAAACGCATCTACAGAATGTAATTTTGTTATATATAATAAAATTACAATTTTTTTGTGAGGAAAAAAAACACACCCTGCTTTCATCAATCCAATAAATTCACTTTGACAATTCTTTGGAATTATGGATACACATACCTTACAAAAAACAAGGATACACACTTAGGACCCATACAGACCTTTTGTACAATTAGCTTTCAGAGCTACATTACACCTTCATTCATAATGTTAGCTTTCAATTTGAATATATATATCAGTAGCCTTAAGAAAATAGGAGAACGGGAAACGAAAGGAATCATCATGAAGGCATGCAGTCTTAGAAGAGCTTGATGTAGTGGATGTTCCCTAAATGAAATCAATATGGTTGCATAATCAATATCACCTGTGATCAGGACCCATTGCAGTAAATCTATCCAGAAATCCAAGTGCTTCTGCTATGCTTAAACGGAACAACTAAAAACAGGAAACATCATAAAGATCATCAGAAAAATCTTATATGCAACATGTTACTTCGTAAATATTCATTAATAAGAGTTTGCAAAACAATTTCAATAAGCTATATATGTCAATCATTGTTTTGTGTAGCCCAGTGAAAAAATAAAATAGACAAAAAAAGGCAAACTGAAATATTATTTACTCAGCTTCCACGTGGGTTTGGTCTTGTTTCAAAGTTCATCTGCTGGGTCAAACAAGGTCAGTGGTTCCTTGTTAATTTAATGTATGTTTGAGACATCACTCCTACCAGGCACCCATATTCTATTTAGAGAATAAAGGCATCGCCTCTTAGACTAACTAAAACTGATGTCTTTCATTTTTCTCATCAGTATTTCTCTTAGCATCTTTGTGCATTCTGGTATATGTATATGACAGATGACTACCTCATGACAAATCAATAAGTCAAAAAGCTCCCACATAGTAACAAGGCAGAGTAGGGCTCGCTAGAGCATCAGTCCTGAGAATCTTTGAATTTACCAAAGACAGATTGACTACATTCATGTTCTTTCCATACAGGACAAATTCACCATCTGCTTTCAGTATTTAGTTCATCTTGCCCAAGGATGTCAAACAGTGGTATGAAATTTACAATTTATTTAGCTTCATCTAAGAATATTGGTAATTGATCTTCCACAACAACACTTTCTCCAATATAGAACTAAGAATAGGAATGAAGATAAGCAAACTTACCCTTTCTAGGTAAGCCATCTCAACCATATAAGCTGAAGCTGGGTCCTGTAAACAATAAAAAGATGGCCATTTTAGTAAATAAATACATGTATATTATGGTACAGCTTGGGGCTGAATTACATCTGCACTCCAACAAACTTTGTTGAAATAAACAGAAACCAAATCCTCGTCAAGGAACCAAAAACTTTACTCCTATGATTAGATTACTCTCTATATCATGTTACCAGAATTGTCAATTAATCAGTGATTTGCTGGTTAATCAGTAATTTATATAAAATAAACAAAACAACTTTTATTTTCTGCCCATTTTTTTATTTTGCCTGAATTTTTCCCAATTTTCATTTTTCGAACCTTTGTCAAGTTATCGCCCTACAATATTTTTGCAACATTGCTCTATATTATCCTGGCCTGCTCAAAAAAATAACCACCTTTCAGCTAGTTGTAGAATGTATGAACTGTGATGGATTACCAAAGAAAATAAAATCAACAGATCCATCCATTTAGAATATAGAATGAACACATTGTTAACGAGTACGTTGTGATAAAAAATGAAAGGAATCACACAAACGCCTACAGGTGAACAAAAATGGTCAATGAAACTGTTGGTATGCTGAATGAAAGGAGCAAAAATAAAAAGAAATGATATCAGTGTCAGCAGGATGGAAAAACAGTGGGACTAGAATTTACATCAAGATGCATTGTAGCATAGGAGTGCATAATCCATGTTTGATGTAAAAGGACAAGAAAGAAAAAGAAAAGGCATGTGACAAAGAGAAATACAACCATGTATCAAAGCAATAGAAGATCTAAATGGTAGTTCTTGCAATAAATTAAGATTTTGCTGACAAAGAAATGGAGTAGACTGCATAAACATTGCACTTGAAACAGCCCGTATCTAAAGGAAGCAAATATATGGGGCAAAAGAAAAGTAAGAAGCCGTTAAAATTCTAACGAGTTGGAAAATATAATGGAAAAAAAATAGTATATTAGTATATAGCTGCACTGTAAAAGGAGCCATTTTATACTCTTTTAAGTAGAAATAGGTCAGTCCATCTCCAGATCTGGAAATAACTAAACAAATACCAGAAGATGTACATCCAACTTCCAAGTACAATTGGACAGCAGTAACTTCTGTTTCAATGGATTTGTTAAAACTTAAATCTACCAAGCATTTTATTTTGGTGGTAAAATTCTCTTCCAAAAAGGAAGAGTAAGCCCCAACGTAAAAGAAAATAAATCTCAAGAAAAAACAGCAATTCTTGTTGAGAAGAAGGATAACCCATACCTCACAGCGAACCCAATGGATAAGCAACATTAAGGGGAAAAAATGTTAGCCAAGTTATAGGTGCATTACATTAATATTGTGCCATCAATGAGGAATCATGGTAGTTGATAACTACCAACTAATCCTCTGTAATGTCCCCCACCTCTTGAAGAAGAGGTTTGGAGAGACTTAGTAGTCTAGTTGTCCCCACTAGACTATAGTCTCATGCATCATGGGGACAAAGTCAACCCAAAGCCATTACCTAAGCACAACGTTATATTATTGAGTTGACTTTGGGAGAAAAAGGTAACTTAAGGAAAGAAAAGAGCATGTGGGGAAAAGCTAGGAGTTAACCCTAGGGGTTAACTAACTCAACAGGGAAATAGATCTGGAGTATAAAAGAAAGGAAGGGCGCACTTCTCAGGCATTCTGGATTATTATTACATTTTGCATTTGGGCTCTTGAGCACAAAACAGTTTTGAGGGTTTTGAGACTACAAATCATAGAGATCAACTCGATGGTGAAAGATCCCACCTCTCTTGATCCAAGTTTGGTCTCGGGGATGCAATACTCCACCCACACCATTCTCCAGCAGCTACAGGTACCATCAAGCATTCATGGAAGGAACAGTGCGCAACCTAGGGGGTTTCCAGCAAGGAGGGCACACCATTGAAGGAAGAAGAGTTTGATCCATGATATAGAGGAGGCTTTTGAACTTTTGGACATCTGGGTTTTCTCTGTAGGGCCTCAGCCATCATTCCTAGCATATTTGGAGAGAGGTTTACTTGTCATTTGATTTATTGGAGCTTGGCAAGAGTTGGAGAGAAGGAGGGCGCACTGCAGAAATGGATTTTGTCAATTTGGAGGAGCAGATCTTCACTATTCAGTTGGAGACTTCACCAAGGGGTTTGTCTTGCCCCGATCTACATTCTCAACAAGTTTCATAGCATTTGGAGGCTCCTAGCAGTGAGGACGAATTATTTGGTCTCTGCAGTCATCCAGGAGCAAGGTTGCGGGGTAGCGCCCCCCCCCCCCCCCCCCCC
>ML784704.1:113719-139786 GCA_009831015.1 Picea engelmannii | reverse complement strand
TTTAGGTTTTAGGGGGTTTTAGAGGGTTTTAGGTTTCTGGGACCAAACCGGCCGGTTTGGTCATAAACCGGCCGACCGGTTCGGTTTATTGACCGGTTTGAACCGGTCGACCATCAAACCGGTCAAACCGACCGGTTTCGGTTCCGGTTCAACGGTTTTTAAAACACTGGTTGAAATAGGTGGTCAACACCAGCCAAATGAGTAACTCAGTTACAGAGAGTCGCTTGGACAGGGATTTTATGGTCACTGATTATTATGGAGATGAAGTATTTCAATTCCAAGCTCTAGAAAAACAAGAATGCAATGGGACCTGCTTTAGGCCAAACTGTGTATACAAGAAGAATGACCTATTTGAAGGCAAGGACTGGCTCAAAGATGATTTTTAAGCTCACTGATTATCATGTACCTAATAGAATTCAATTCCAAGCTCAAGAAGTACAAAAATTTGGCTATTAAAAAATCTCACTGAAGTGCCTAGTTTCCCATTTTGTTTAAAAAAGTATGCCAAAAACTCATCAAAAGCTATTGTGCAGCTAGTCATTCAAAAGCCCTTTATGTCTACTATGCATTGCTTTTGACAGCACATCATTCTAATTTTGTATGGAGGAGATAGAACGGTATGAATCTCAAAAACCAAGGAGGCACACGTTTTTAATGGTTTTTTGGGCATTTTTCTATGTAAAATTCAACTGGACAATTCTTTCTCACTAGTCCAACAATTGAGAAAATGTTTTAAGAGATTGTTGATAACGCCAAGGGCTACATATGACACAATTCATTCAGCCACATATAGAGCACACAGGTGGCAAAAAATTTATAACAGAGATTGTGCTCCCTGCTCATTTATAGTGTCTCGATGCCTTGGACCCATAACTAAGATAGGGCTTTCTAAGTTTGGGCACGAGGATCATTTGTCTCAGTTTTCAGGAGCCAAAATGCATCACAATAGGAGAACATTGTGGGTGTACATTTTAGAGAGAAACTTTGCACTCGTATTTCAGAGCTAAATTCTCTGTATCCGCTCCACTATTCCAGAAATCCTCTAGAGGAAATCTAAGTCTTCATGAGACTAACCTATGTCTAAAATTTCACGGTTCAAAATTGACCATAGCTCCCACAGTGAACAAATGAGATTTGCAGCCAAATGTTTTCTCTTCCACAGGATGCACAGTGCACCATTTTGTGTGATTCCAAGCCACATTAGCAAAGCCTTGGCAAGGAGAACACCCCTATGCAACGGGGCCTAGGTTTTGTTGAGTAGAGGGGGACCAATTTCATGAAAAGCAATGGAGGAAGGGGGCAGCTTGGGCTCTCTGTGTGTTGGTGGCTGCAAACAGTTGTGGTTGCTCCTTGTGAGATTTGATCAATAGTTGAAACATGCTTATCGTGGTTGAGAGAGGGGGTTGCTTTGGTTTCCATGCCCCACAAACAGCTCACAATCCCTCTAAAGAGATTGATCCCACAACGTACACTCGATCGACAGGAGGGGGGGCTTTCGTGTTATTAAAATGGTGGGTGCTCATCCATCACATGGCCCTTTTCATCTCCCTCACATGCAAGTACTTGAGAGTTGGATGGAATATTATATAATTTTGTTTATATGAGGTGAAAGCATTAGTAATTACATAAAGGTGTATATATGGTGGTGATAAACTTTATATTATAAAGTTCATGTATTATGAACTTTATATTATTAAATTTGATATGTTAGAAAGTGGCTACAAGGAAGTCCATCGTAAAAGGAAATCCATGAATGCATGTGAGTGTGGCGGACCCTCTCCTTTGGGGGTTTTTCTCTAAATATAAAATATTAATGTTTCAAAGGGACTTGCAAAGAATGTGTAAAATCTTAATTGGGTGGGTTTAGCAATAATGAGAAGTTCAATCATGAAGCAAAAGGAAAGAAATCAAGGGTTTTATTCCAGCCAACTCCAAAGTGCTGCTACAGCAATGTAAAACAACAAAACAGCACCACTTAACAGCTATGTGCACTGCATAAAAAGGTTATTGAAGGGGTATTCAAGCACTAATAAGTAGGTTTTAGTGCCAAGCATAAAGTGAGACTGTATTAAAGTGCAAAGATGTATTATGAAAGGCGAAAAGATGTCTAGTGTTCTATCTGTACCTACTTCAAAAGTGTTGTTACAACTTACAGCCATACAAAGGTATACACCAGCAAGACTAAGGCACCAAATTAGGCCACAATAAAGGCTAAGTTAAGCTGAATAGAAACTTATCTTCTAACTGAATCTGACAAAAGCACAAAGCAAGCATTCTCATTGGTGGACGAAAAAAGTATTCTAACCTAATTTTGGGGCTTGCATAACTCTACCAGCTGTCTATAATAGAAAAACTTTCTCATTGTAAAGGTTCCGAAGTTCAAATCAGCAGCATGAAAGCAAAGAGGCCCTTAGAAACTGAAGATCTTCATGGAGCAGCACTCTTTCTGCAGAAACAAGAAACTCTTCTTCTTCTCCTTCTCTTTTCTCCATTCTCATTCTCCCTGCATGTCCAAGAGGCAGATTGCAATCATTATATGAGCCTAGAGGCCATATTGACTCAGGAAAGAGACAAGGTTATCTCTTGAGACACAAAATGTGCATTCTGGAAGAGGGTTTAATGAAGAATGTCATAACACCAACGGTGAATGAACCCCCTTGTGCCATTCTACCTCAGTTTTTTAGGAATGTTGGAGGAGGTGAATCAACCCCACAGTGCCATTTCTTTTCTTCCTAAGAACAATTTTGGTTGGATGGGTATGTGGAGAAACCCAGGACAGAACAAAGTCGGCCCAACCCCTAGTTCCTTTTTCTATTTCCCGTTCATTAATGGTAGAATCCTTACGTAAATCAGCAATTAGCTCTGCTTCACTGATGAAATAAAGTTCCAGCCATTGCTCTTGAATTTATTGTGGTGTCTATTTGCTAAATGGGTATTCATTTAAACTTGTTGGATCTACTTTAAATGCCCAATAAGTCTGCTCTCTGAAGTTTGCAGTAATGGGAAGGAGTTTGTAAACAGCCCTTCCTCAACTGCAAACCCCTCTCTCCTTGAGTTATTTGTCATGCAGAACTAGATTATGGTGTTTGTGTTTCAGAACATCATTCCTATGGCCAGCCGCCAAACTCTACTGAACCCTCATGTTGTTAGGCTTCTTAGTCACTCCCAAAACTATAACTCACATCTCTTTTTTAGTTTTTCAAGGCTAAAATGATGTTATCTTCTTGAAACCCCGCATGTGCATTCCAAGAGGATATTTGATTCATCCTTTGACTCAAGAGCCAGCTTGAAGGTCTAAAGTGGCGTGGGAAGTTTTCCCAAATATTATGCCCCGGCATTGACCCATGAGAGCAGGAACAACCTATGGGGCAACATGAGTTATGTGAAAAAATATTTGAATTTTGATGTAACAATAGGAGAAAAGGAAACCAATAGTCCTTGCTCACATAAATATGAGTTACATCATCAACTTCTTAATTGTGTGCATATCCATACTAACATTGGTCATGTCTCCCAATAAGGTGAGCATTCATGGAGATGTACGCTTCATAAGGGACTCGCCTAGCAGCTTATAGGACAGATTTTACAGAAAAATGATAGCACAGCAAGTGCTGGTACAGAGGGAAGAGGTTTGACATGGAATACAGAACTCTCCTACTGAGACTTTTTTAAACTAAATGGGAGAATTGGATATGTATGCCATGTGAAATCAATGTTGGCAATCAGAGGTTCTGCTAAGATGCAGGAGTTTCTAGAAGACGAGATGAATAGCAGGAAAGGGAAACCACATGGAACAATTTCTAAATTATTGGATTTTACAAGCAAATGACTGGAAGCTCTCTTGACAGAATCAAGGATGATGAGATGCTTGGAGACGATACTATATCTTATTAGAATTTGGAGTCCCCAGAAAACATTTTTAACTCCTTCAGGAATTGATGGTGAGAACAATTTCTAAAGTAGTGGATTTTAAAAGCAGATGACTGGAAGCTTCAATATGTAGGAGCTAAACTCTTGACAGAATCAAGGATGATGAGACGCTTGGAGGTGATACTATATCTTATTAGAATATGGAGTCTCCAGAAAACATTTGTAACTCCTTCAGGAATTGATGGTGATGAATCCTTGTAAACAGATCATTCTTCTGTCTTTATATAGATAGCTATCATCTCTTACCACCTTGCTTCTGAATAGACGGGGTTGTGAATCTATGAAATACTTACATAAATTTTCTAAAGCATTTGATGTAATATTACTTGAACCTAAACAATAAGAGAATAAGAAGCAACCTTAAACATGAAACAAAGAAAAACAATATAGTTTACCAAGCTTTCATAAACAGCAGCATCCAAACAACTTGGCCTTTTTTATATCCAACAAAGTCATGCAAAATATCAGAGAGAAGTTCCACTTCCCCTTAAATTAAATTTACTTGTGAGTTAGAAGAATATAAAATCTCGCACTTCTCACCACTCCTATTTCTGATGCTCTTGAAGCTAGCATGAGATCACCATATGAATGTTCTGTTTGTACAACATTCAGGGCCCTTGACATAGCATACCTGACCTGCACAAATCTAAAGTGAGATTAATAGGCATGATAAACTAAGTGACAAGAAGGATGCAATGAAAACTGAATTGAGATAGTCAGGGTGTGCAACAATGATTCGAGATAGAGTGCAGATGTCTTATACATCTGTAACTTTGGTGTGCTTCAATGAACTTGGAAACAAAATCTACCCCTTTGGAATCAAACCAGCTTTATTGATGTCAACATTTAAAATCTCCATGTAATGCCTGCCTTAAAATGGGGTTTCCTTTCCTAAAAGACTTTTCTTCCATTCTTACATGTAACAAAAGTTGTAATGTTTTACTTTTCCCCCATTATAAACATATAGAAATAAGACTTAAGTTCTACTTTAATAAAGCAAAAGCGATTATCCGAAAGTCCCAAGATAACTACTTAAAGTCTATGCGACCACTTAAAACCAACATTGAAAATTCAAGATGTTCAAGGTATATAGAACATTAAAACCAATTAAAATGAGCTACTAGTGCTCAAGCCATTAATCCCATTATAATCAAAATATGAAATGAAAAGGAGAAAACATGATGCAATTTTAAAATAGAATATACAAAAGATAGAATCAGGATTCTCTATTGAAATCTTTTACTAGATGCCACATCAATCTTTTGCATATGAAACACATGGAGAGAAGGGGTAGCATTATAGAATTGGCAAAGCTGCCAAAGTTCACAGGGACGGGGATGCCCATTTTAAAAATCAGGGTGTGGGGAAACTTCAGGAATATGTAAAAAAGCAAACAGAACAAAAATTTATGTGAAACAGTAAAACTTAAAACATAAAACAATATTATCCATTCACTAATGATATTAAAAGACTCAATATTGAACAAGAATCATGATTCATCATAACATTATGACTCATAATTTATAAATGAGAAGAATATAACATTCAGGAGTTCTAATTTCAAAATCATGTTTAACCAAGTACATACAAAATATACTCAATGGCATTTGCTAATCAATGAATCGGCCAAAAATGAATGTTTATATACTAAATAGTGCTTAAACAAAACTCTTTTGCATGATCTTATCTTCTAGATCATCTATCTAAAGGCTCTCCAGGTTGCTCTCATGCACTAGCTTGTCCACTAGGATTGTGACTAGAGGTGGCTCAACAAGGCCATCTGATTCAATCTCCTAATCCACATGCATAGCATCGTCTATGTGTTAGTCCCATTTCTTGGAAGGACCCTCCTTCTACCTTGGGTCTTTCCAAGCAAGAAGATGAAGTGTACCATGAATGTAGACTTGTTTCTCCACCTTCGTGGATCCCAAAAGGTTTCTCTTTACTAAATGAATGAAAGAATAAGTTCTCCAATCCCTCTCACAATAGGGGGAACTAGCTACCCATGAGAGTACCCATATGGAAAATGTCAATAAGCGCTTGCGCACCATGAAGTTGTTAGTGTAATTATTTATTGATGGTTATTTATTGCTTTTAGGCTATGTTAACTTAATGATAGTGCATTCTGTTATTTGGTAATAAATGGAAACAAACAAGAAAGAATTTATGTAACCTCTCTCTCTCATATCTCACGTATGCAAAAGAAGCTTTGGAAGTATGGAATTATATATAAAGTGTATCTTCTCTCTCTTCTCGTTTGTCTGTCTATTATTCTATGTGTATAAACTTGATTTGGTCTTGTTATCCACCAAGTTGCACTAGGATGGACTTCCAGCGAGCCACCAAAATTTGAACAATTCCATGTTCAAAATTCAGAGTTCAGAAGTAAAGCCAGTCAATAAGACCAACCTTTTTCACACTTTCCATACCCTCCAAGGAATTGTAATAAGAGATGTTGCATGATGAACTTTGTAAAAGGTCTTAGCCACCTTCGACTTAGGCATGAGTTGTACCTTGGGAATGTTTTTTTTACTTGTTAATTATATTATGTTGTTTGAAGGCAATTTATAATTTCCGAGTTTTTTCACTCAATTTCTCCAAAGCTGGAGTATATACAAATGGTTAGGCCTTAGCATGGATCTAAGTCTAGTGTCTAATGTATATTACCATGCTAAACGTCCTCCTAAATGTTTATGGAAATGTGCTAAGTCCCCCTTAGGATTTTTTAATTTTTTTAGTTAATTAAAAAAAATTCCGTAAAACAGGAATTTTTAATTAAAAAATAAAGTTTTATTAAAAAAGTGGTCCTAAGAGTCTTCCTATGCCTTGGGGGTGCTCATTTTTGGACCTAGAGCACCCACATTACTTAAGTACCCACTTTTGGGAGTGAAATTAGTGATTTTAATCACTAAAACGTCAATTTTACTCACGAAACCCAAAAACGACATAAAAAATCAAGAAAAATCAGCAAATGTTATTTTTTGGGAAACATGTTTTAAGTGAAATAAAGCCCAAGGGGCCATGTGGAAGAAAAAGGGGAGCAAAGGAGACATAGTATTGGTGAATACTTGAGTCAAGGAGACTCCACCCAAGCATTTAAGCACATGGTCAAAGAGAGGGTGCACCCCTCTTGAGAGGTGGCGCACTCTAAGAGTGGGCAGCCTACCTCTTGAGAGGTGGCACCCCTCTACTTCACTCATGCTTCACACATGGCGCATTGTAGGATTGTGGGGAGAGGTGGCAGCCTTCTCCCACACACTTGGCTCTCCTCTCCATCCACTTGGTGCACCCTCCGTCTCCACTTGGTGCGCCCTCCTTCATTGGGAATCTTCACCCTTCGCTATTTATACAAGCACTCTCTCCTTTGTTATCTAGTTGGAGTTGGGGAGCCTTGCTTGTGGTTGTATACTATTGTAATACTTTTCATTTGGAATAAAGAGACTTTGGAGGTCAAGAAGGTGTGTTATACATGTGTTTGGATGCTTGATGTCATTTGTGCTTAATCTATGAGGTAATACCTGCCTAATTTCTTCTTTGGATTTGTTATCTTGGCCTTTGTAAGGAGTTATCACTCCATAGGATAGGATTTATCTAGCTTGTTGTTAATCCTATTGTTCATTTATATTTAGAGGCTTTGATGTGTATGCATGTTTTGGTTAACTAACATGCTCCTCAAATTTCTTTTGTAGGTGACACCATTTTTCTTAACAAGTTTATTTGCAAGATCTTGCAGCTTACAGGTTCTCATAGCTTGGAGTGGTGATTGAACTCGGTTGTTTATTCACAACTTCAAGGATCTAAAGACCTAATCCCTCCTTAACTCATCTAAAGACTCCATTGCCCAAGGGTTCCAAGGCTACAAGTTTCTTCCTTCTCTCTTTCTCAAAAGAAGCTATACTTTTTTTGGTTACTTGGTTGCATGCAAGTGCTTAGATCTATCTTTTATTTCAAATTCTCAATATCTAAGTTTACATACATAAGATGAACTAGATCTAAGTTTGTACTTTCAAGTTCCATCTAATGCTTAGATCTAGCATAGGTAAAGTCTCATTTTAGCATGTTTTTCTTTCAAAAAATTTAGAAGTTAAAAGGTAGTCATTTTCAAAGACCTTTTAATTCCATATTTGGCAATTAGAGTGCCTTTATATTGTTGTTTTAAAACAGCAAACAAAGACCCTAAGGAGACAAGCTCTTTAGCTTGCTCTTCTTAGTTTATTTTGCTCAATTTACACTAGTTTTGCTTAGTCATTTTGGAGCTTTCTTACTAATAACCAAAGACACTTCCAAAGTGTTTTTGGCCATCTTCTGTCTTTGTTTGCTTGCAGTTTTGTGCAGGTTTACGAACAGATAAGAGGAAATTTTGTCCATTTTGGGTGGATTTGGAGCACCCTTTTCTTCAATAAACACTTGTAAAACATTGTAAAGACTTGTGACCCCCCTAATGAATGGTCATAAGTCACTCCAATAAAGAGTTGTGTAATTTCTTTAATAAAATCAGTGGGGCTACAAGCTCCCACTCTTCAGCCCCCCTACATGGAACGGTGTTTTGGTGATTGTCTCATTTTTGTAATTTTAGCTTAGATTCAATTTTCTCAACTAAGGATAAGCTAAAATTAATATTTCAATTCATCACAAAGCACTACAATCTCACATAAACAATAAAGTTAAAATAAATATTCACATAGATTAGATTTCATTTGGAAATTAAGATTTTAATTGCTAGATTATTTTTTCCTTTTGCAAAGTAGAACACTAATTGCTAGATTAGATTTCATTTCATGCAATTTCTTGTTTAAAATAAACAACTCCCCTCAGCTCCCAGTGCAGTTCTTGACCCTTCCAGTTGCGAGCTTGTCTCGATCTTCTGGGAGTAAGTTTCATACACGCTGGGCTGGTCAGTGGTGATAGATTAATAGGGAAATCCTTAAGAAACTTTGTTTTAGTGGAAACGTTAGAGAGTTTGTGTAAGATATCTGGCGGGAACTTTGAGATCTAGGTTCTCCCTGTCGGATCTCCCACATTCTCTTGGGCTTGTGTGCAAAATCAGAGGGACCTCCCTGTTGGATATTCGGCAAGCTCAACCTCCACTTTAGGGATGTTCCCTAAAGGGCCAAATCTAGTTTAGTCAAACACTTTATTTTCATGCAATAAAATTTATCTCATTAACCTACCATCAATAGATCCTAATAAAACACGCGATCTACATTGCCCACGATACTTTTAAGGCACTGGTCTCATTTCTACATTTACAAAGCCATTTGCTTCAAGCACTTTATTTTCAGTCATTTACTTTGAAGCAACTTTAATTTACTTGCATCTAACATTGTCTCAAGTATCCTTTTATGCAAATATCTTTATGTATCTTGTGGTGATTAGTTGATCAGTGTATGCTTTAGAATAGATTTGATTTATATTGGTTAATGCAATAAACTCCTAGAATACTAGTTGCTTAGATTTTAGTTTAAGCCTTAGATTATTTTATTAAGGACTACCCCCCTTGGCTTCGCTAGGAGTTGGCCTAGACGGAGGAGTTGAGGATTAGGTGACAGCACCTTAACTCTCACTTGCCCCCAAGGACACACCGAGTGGATTGAAGATTTCTTCCACGTCTCYCAGGTGTGTATAAGGCAGCAACATTTTGGCGTCGTTGCCAGGGATAAATCTTTCTATTCCCGGAATACGATTTTTTGTTTTCCTTTTTGCCTTTTGCTTTGTTTGATGCTTCTTGTTTGTTTAGAATAAACTTGATCATCTGGCGACTCCACTTCAAAATAATTTAACAAAGTATTCTGCAAGGAGGAACTCACGGTTTGCTTAGCTTCATCCTTGAACCTGAAGGGTTTTTGGAGGAGGCTAGCCAAGCTTTCCTCTCGACAGGATCCTTATTAATTTTTGGGTCCCAGTCCATTTCTGATAGACTTTTTCCTTTTGCTTTTTGATTAATAAATCTAGTTTAGAAATGGATGATCTTTATAAACCTATTGATTTTTCTGCAATAAGTGGTTATCCACATGTGATTCCAAAAAAAACAATTAAAAATTTGCCTTGTTTTCAAAGTAATAATATTGTTGATGCTAGACGTCATGTTAAGAAGGTTTCCCTTTGCTTTAATAAATGGTGTTGCAATGCCTTATATGAAGATGTGGGAATGAAATTGTTTATCTTATCTTTTGATGATGATGATCTTGATTGGTTTACAGAACTTAAGGATAAACAGGTTAGTACTTACAATGAGTTGATTGATGTTTTTATTGAAAAATGGAAGGAGAAGAAACCTCCAAATATAAAAACAATCAATCCACATGTTAAGAATGATGCTTCACCAGATTCCAATCAGAAGTTTAAAGAAGTCATTCAAGCCATGGAATTTATCTATGCAAAACAGTTAAAGGCCATGGAAGCTCGTCTTGCAGAGGCAGAAGCTTGTATTAAGTATTCAAACCCTATAGAGCTAGAGCTTCACAGCGAACAAGAAAGGGAATTTCACCTAGAAATTCCAGAAGAGCCTATAGATGAGTCATTAACTGGTCATGAGGAAACAAACAATTTTGAGTTTGAAATGATTGAATATCTAGATAATTCAAATCCCCACCCTCCTCCCAAGGAACCCATCTCCTCATAGAAGATATTCGACAGTTATAATGAACTTAAAATGATCAGTGAAGAAGATTCCTTGACAGTTCCAGTTCCAATCTCTCAACCGTCAGATGACTTAATAATAGATAATGGGAAAATGGAAGACAACTCCAGTTTATCAACTTCGGATCATTATGAGTAGTGGTTGGACTTCTACCATGACAGTGCAATGCAGATATCATCAAAACTTTACAAGGCTTGCCAGACTTCAATGTTTGGTTGAATGAAGAAATGCACATGTTACTTGAGCGGTCTGATGATTAATCTCAAGAAAAACGCCAAGTTGATAAAACTTGGAAAAGGATCTTCAACGAGTCATCCTGAACAGGGATTTTTCAGACATCTAAGGTCTTATTTCATCCATGACATGGTTGTTACATATGTTTTCTACTTCAGCTAGTTGGACAGTCAAAGAGTCAAAACTACCAGTGAGAAGACAATTTTTTTAGTAATTTTATTTGATGCCATGGTGCATCCTTTGTAACGTATCTCTAACCCTTTCCTCCATATTTTATTTTCATTTATGTTCACTTTTTTCTTTTGTACTTTATGTATAATATTTCATATTCATTTTGTATTATATTTTGTATATACTTGTATAATAATTGTGCAATTTCAATTTACACTTGGTCTTCATATACATGTGTCGTTGATGTTGTTTTTGGTGAGATGTTTGTGATGTAGGAACAGATTCTGGATTCTCACATGCCCTCCTTTTTGCTTAAAGATCAAGCACACGTCCCCATATGGAGCCAATGTTATCCACCAAGTTGCACTAGGATGGACTTCCAGTGAACCGCCAAAGTTTGAACAATTGCATGTTCAAAATTCCGAGTTCAGAAGTTCAGTCGGTCAATAAGACCAACCTTTTTCATGCTTTCCATACCCTCCGGGGAACTGTAATAAGAGATGTTGCTTGAAGAAATTTGTAAAAGGTCTTAGCCACCTTCGAATCAGACATGAGTTGTTACTCTAGAGTGTTTTTTTTACTTGTTAATTATATTTTGTTGTCTAAAGGCATTTATAATTTCCAAGTTTTTTCATTCAATTTCTCCAAAGCTGGAGTATATACTCGTGGTTAGGCCTTAGCATGGATCTGAGCCTAGTGTCTAATGTACATTACCATGCTAAACATCCTGCTAAAGTTTTATGGAAATGTGCTAAGTCCCCCTTAGGATTTTTTAATTTTTTCAGTTAATTAAAAACTTTTCCGTAAAACGGGAATTTTTAATTAAAAAATAAAGTTGTTGTAATGTTCCTAACTTGCCTAGTCCAAGAAACACTGATAATCTGATGATAAATGAGACAAAATACTGCAAATCTTATATTATGATATCTCTGTGAGTACAATGTCGAATGCGGCTGAATAAAAATGAATCACTCGACTAGATCAAATGACAAAAGGATCTTAGCCGGAATACAATAAGCAAACTAAATGATAATACCCAATAATAGATGAACACTGCGGGATCAATGGATGAGATGAAACTATGGCAGCTCGCACAGTAACTGCTGCAAGTCCGGAAAGTTCGCCCTGGTGGCTAAACCTCTCAGAATGGCCTGGAAACTGTCCCAAATGATGCGCCCTGCTCCACCTCTCAGTCTTGATGACTGACAGGCCCCTCTGTTGGTGTGTCTAGACCCCGGAAGGATCCCCCTGGGGGAATGCGCCCCTCTACCACTGGAAAGTTGCGCCCTAGTGATTCCATCGTCGGAATCGGCTGAGATGTGTCTCAAACTGATCGCCTTGGCCTACTATGAAATGGGTCGGAAGGGTTTCCCTAGATCTAATCTGATGATCGCTTGAGAACCCCGAATGTATCTGCCCAAAGTGTCGTACTCCCAATGTCTGGAAAATGCGTCCCAGATGATTCCTCCCTCGAAATATGACACGGAACTAGGAAAAAGATGTGCCTTGACTTCCTCTCAACTGGGTCAGAGGGGAATCTCTGAACTCTCCCTGGATGGAACAAGTCGATCCACTGAACCTCCTCAGAAGCTACGCCCTCACCCTAAATAAGTGTGCCCTGGCTGTTGGAACCTCTGTAACTGCTATTGAAGAATGATGGAAGACCTGTGTGATCTTCCCGGTGACTAGGGTGTGTCTCTCAGGACCGAAATCAGCCAACCGGTGTCTTCCTTCTGGAATCCACGGAACTATTTCTCCTGAGATGCGCCTCTCTCCTCAATGACAAGTCAAAATCTGCATAATGATGAATTAGGTCGTTGAACCTTCTCTTATAGCTGCCCCAAACCCTAATTCGATGTTGACTTCTAATTTTAGCTCGTATGTTCTATTTTTAGCTCAAATTGGCTTAAAAGCGTTTTTAGCCACTTTTAGCTCAATGTCACTTTCCGAATATAACACCTTTGACTGGAGTGACCTCTAGTAACCTCGTTTACCCCTTTCTGGCCCTGGCTATAGTCTAACGGGGCGGTTTAGACCATTAAGCCTCCTCTCTTGAGCTCCTATTTGGAAAGGGACATTACAGTACTCCCTTCCCGAAATTGCTTGTCCTCAACCAATACCAATCCAGGGTGTTGCAACACCTGCTCGCTCTCCCAAGTAGCGTCCTCTACTGGAAGCCCTCTCCATCTGATCAAACACTCTCTGATGACCCTGCTCCTCAGTTTTCGCTCTCGAAACTCCATTATCTCCTCCGGAACTAACTCCAATTGTCCCTCCTCATCCAATGGGGAAAGCTCCTCTAATGTGTTGATGAATTGTCCCACTGCCTTTTTAAGGAACGATAGGTAGAACACGTTGAGAATATTGCTCCCCTCTGAAAGATCTAGCTCATAAGCAACCTCGCCTACTCTGCGCATGATCCTGTAAGGGCCATAAAATCTGGGCTTGAGCTTCTCGGCCCCATTCTTCTTTAGAGATGACTGTCAATAAGGTTGGAGTCTCAAGAAAACCAGATCCCCAACGTCAAAGTTGCGCTCTATCCTGTGCCTGTCCGCACTCATCTTCTGTTGGTTTTGTGCATGTCCTCTTTGGAGCTCCTATTTGGAAAGGGGCATTATAGTTGTATTAAAAAAGTGGTACTAKGAGTCTTCCTATGCCTTGGGGGTGCTCATTTTTGGACCTAGAGCACCCACATTACCTAAGTACACACTTTGGTGAGTGAAATTAGTGATTTTAATCACTAAAAAGTCAATTTTACTCACGAAATACAAAAAAGACATAAAAAATCAAGAAAAATCAGCAAATGCTATTTTTTGGGAAACATGTTTTAACATGTTTTAAGTGAAATAAAGCCCAAGGGGCTATGTGGAAGCAAAAGGAGAGCAAAGGAGACATAGTATTGGTGAATACTTGAGTCAAGGAGACTCCACCCAAGCATTTGAGCACATGGTCAAAGAGAGGGTGCGCCCCTCTTGAGAGGTGACGCACTCTAAGAGTGGGCAGCCTACCTTTTGAGAGGTGGCACCCCTCTACTTCACTCATGCTTCACACATGGCGCATTGTAGGAGTGTGGGGAGAGGTGGCAGCCTTCTCCCACCCACTTGGCTCTCCTCTCCATCCACTTGGTGCGCCCCTCCCTCTCCACTTGGTGCGCCCTCCTTCATTGGGAATCTTCACCCTTTGCTATTTAAACAAGCACTCTCTCCTTTGTTATCTAGTTGGAGTTGGGGAGACTTGCTTGTGGTTGTATACTATTGTAATACTTTTCATTTGGAATAAAGAAACTTTGGAGGTCAATAAGGTGTGTTATACACGTGTGTGGATGTTTGATGTCATTTGTGTGTAATCTATGAGGTAACACGGAATACCTGCCTAATTTCTTCTTTAATTTGTTATCTTGGCCTTTGTAGGGAGTTATCACTCCATAGGATAGGATTTATCTAGCTTGTTGTTAATCATATTGTTCATTTATATTTAGAGGCTTTGATGTGTATGCATGTTTCAGTTAACTAACATACTCCTCAAGTTTCTTTTGTAGGTGACACCATTTTTGTTAACAAGTTTATTTGCAAGATCTTATAGCTTACAGGTTCTCATAGCTTGGAGTGGTGATTGAACTCGGTTGTTTATTCACAACTTCAAGGATCTAAAGACATAGTCTCTCCTTAACTCATCTAAAGACTCCAGTGCCCAAGGGTTCCAAGGCTACAAGTTTCTTCCTTCTCTCTTTCTCAAAAGAAGCTATATTTTTTTTGGTTACTTGGTTGCATGCAAGTGCTTAGATCTATCTTTTATTTCAAATTCTTAATATCTAAGTTTACATGCATAAGATGAACTAGATCTAATTTTGTACTTTCAAGTTTCATCTAATGCTTAGATCTAGCATAGGAAAAGTCTCATTTTAGCATGCTTTTCTTTCAAAAAATTTAGAAGTTAAAAGGTAGTCAAAGGTAGTCATTTTCAAAGATCTTTTAATTCCATATTTGGCAATTAAAGTGTCTTTATATTGTTGTTTTAAAACAGCAAACAAAGGCCCTAAGGAGACAAGCTCTTTAGCTTGCTCTTCTTAGTTCATTTTGCTCAATTTACACTAGTTTTGCTTAGTGATTTTGGGGCTTTCCTACTAATAACCAAAGACACTTCCAAAGTGTTTTTGGCCATCTTCTGTCTTTGTTTGCTTGCTGTTTTGTGCAGGTTTGCAAACAGACAAAAGGAAATTCTGTCCATTTTGGGTGGATTTGAAGCATCCGGGACCCCTAGGAGCACCTTTATCTTCGATAAACTCTTGTAAAACATTGTAAAGACTTGTGACCCTCCTAATGAATGGTCACAAGTCACTCCAATAAAGAGTTGTGTAATTTATTTAATAAAATCAGTGGGGCTACAAGCTCCCACTCTTAAGCCCCCCTACGGGGAACGGTGTTTTGGTGATTGTCTCATTTTTGCAATTTTAGCTTAGATTCAATTTTCCCAACTAAGGATAAGCTAAAATTAATCTTTCAATTCATCACAAAGCACTACAATCTCACATAAACAATAAATTTAAAATAAATCTTCGCATAGATTAGATTTCATTTGGAAACTAATATTTTAATTGCTAGATTAGTTTTCCCTTTTGCAAAGTAGAACACTAATTGCTAGATTAGATTTCATTTCATGCAATTTCTTGTTTAAAATAAACAACTCCCCTCAGCTCTCAGTGTGGTTCCTGACCCTTCAAGTTGCGAGCTTGTCTCGATCTTCTGGGAGTATGTTTCATACACGTCGGGCTGTCAGTGGTGATAGATTAATAGGAAAATCCTTAAGAAACTTTGCTTTAGTGGAAACGTAAGAGAGTTTGTGTAAGATATCTGGCGGGAACTTTGAGATCTAGGTTCTCCTTGTCGGATCTCCCACATTCTCTTGGGCTTGTGTGCAAAATCAGAGGGACCTCCCTGTTGGATATTCAGCAAGCTCAACCTCCACTTTAGGGATGTTCTCTAAAGGGCCAAATCTAGTTTAGTCAAACACTTTATTTTCATGCAATAAAATTTATCCCATTAACCTACCATCAATAAATCCTAATAAAACACGCGATCTACATTGCCCACGATACTTTTAAGGCACTGGTCTCATATCTATACTTACAAAGCCATTTGCTTCAAGCACTTTATTTTCAGTCATTTACTTTGAAGCAACTTTAATTTACTTGCATCTGACATTGTCTCAACTTTTACTTAGTCAATTTTGGGGCTTTCCTACTAATAACCAAAGACACTTCCAAAGTCTTTTTGGCCATGTTTTGTCATTGTTTTCTTGTTGTTTTATGCAGGTCAGCGAATAGATAAGAGGAATTTATGTCCGTTTTGGGCGGATTTGGAGCATCCGGGACCTCCGGGGGCACCCCTTTTTTCAATAAACATTTGTAAAACATTGTAAAGACTTGTGACCCCCCTAATGAATGGTCACAAGTCACTCCCATAAAGAGTTGTGCAAGTTCTTTAATAAAATTATTGGGGCTACAAGCTCCCACTCTTCATCCCCCCTAGGGGAACGGTGTTGTTTTTGGTGATTGTCTCAATTTTGTAGTTTTAACTTAGATTCAATTTTCACAACTAAGGATAAGCTAAAAGTAAATATTTCAATTCATCACAAAGCACTACAATCTTACATAAACAAAAAGTTAAATAAATCTTCACATAGATTAGATTTTATCTGGAAAGTAATATTTTAACTGCTAAATTAGTTTTTACTTTTCCAAAGTAGAACACTAATTGTTAGATTAGATTTCAATTTCAATATTTGTTTTATGGTTTAAAATACACAACTCCCCTCAACTCCCAGTGCGGTTCCTGACCCTTCCAGTTGCAAGTTAGTCTCGATCTGTTGGGAGTAAGTTTCATACACGTTGGGTTGGTCAGTGGTGATAGAATAATTGGGGAAATCTCTGAAGTAGTTAGCTTAATGCGCGGGAAAACGCCTAAAAAGTGACCTGTGAAGTAAGACGGGCCCTCTCGGGACCTGGTTTTCCCAACCGTTTTGGACATCCAATATTTTTAGTGAGTTTACTGGTGAGACCTTTTGGGTTTCGGTAAGCTCTCCGCAAGTTTCCAAACAAAGAGCTAACTTCCAAAGAGGCCGCATTTTCTCATTAACTCAACATCAATTTACCTTAATAAAATACGCGATCTACACTGCCCACGTTTACCTTTAAGGCACTAGTCTCATTTACACACTTTGCAAAGCCATATGCTTCATTTTACTTTTTAGTCATTTACTTGAAGTAAATTTGATTTTACTTGCATCTAACAATTGTGTCTTAAGTATCATTTTATGCAAGTATATGTTTGATATATATATATATATATATATATATTGTGATGAATAATTGATCTGTGTATTTTCTACTTTATGTTGGTTAATGAAAGAATAAACTCCTAGATTCATTTCTTGTACTTAGTTTAGTTCAAGCCTTAGTATATTTGTTAGGGACTACCCCCCTTAGCTTCGCTAGGAGTTAGCCTAGACGGAGGAGTTGAGGATTAGGTGACAACACCTTAACTCAGTTGCCCCCAAGGACACACCGAGTGGATTGAAAATTTCTTCCACGTCTCTCAGGTGTGTATAAGGCGGCAACAGGTTACAGGACACTTCCCTTTCAAGCATTTCTTTTTAAGTTAATTGGTTTTCATATCTTTGGTTTGGTCCCTCAAGAAGTTGTGTATCCTTTGGTGGCACTTTCTTGTTGGATCTTGTGTAAACTTGTTTTCCATTGAAAGCAGTCGCAATAGAGTAGTGCATCCCTTTGGGAGACATTCTATTGTTGAGCATGCTAGGCTTGATGTGTTGAATGTTTCCTTTTGAGTATCTTTAATTTCCTGCACATACAAGCAAATTTAGTTAGTACCGTGTAAATCATTGTATCTTGCTTTGTATCTTTTTGTATCATCTATTCATCTTGTATCTAGTTGTAAATCTTTGTATTTAATCTTGTTGTAAAGTAGCTTGTTTATTTGTAAGTCCTCTGTTACAAAAATCGGCAATAAATCGCCAAAATCGGCAAAAATCGCGAGTTTTTGGCCAAAACGATTTTTTCTCAAAAAATCACTGAAAAAATCATGCAATTTTTTGGGAACCAAAAAATCGCTTGTGTAAAAAAGTCTGCGCGTTTAAGGGTGCGTGAGGGTTTTTTTATTTTATCTGTGCATTTAGCCAAGGAGGAGAGCCAAGCCATTCAACCAGCCAAGGAAGAGTTTGCCATTGGGATTTTGAGGATTCAAGGGTCAGATTTGTAGATTTGGCATTGGAATTTTTAGTCCATTTCACAGTTTTTGCATTTGGAGGTAAGTAAAATAATTTGCCCATTATTTCTCATTTTTCCACCATAGATTTTCATAGGTTTTCAGTGGCAATGAGTTTTACATCTTCAAAATAGATTTTCGATGGATCAAAAACCATTTTTTTCCATTGTTATGTGATTTTCTTTCTTGCCATGTATGCCCAAAAACGTTTTTGGGATTTTCTTGCCCTAGGTCAATGTAAATTAGTTTAAAAAAAATTGTTTCTATTTCGGGTTCAAAACCAAGTTTGAATGCTAGATACATAATTGATTTATCTCTGAATTTTAAATTTTCATTTTTTCATCAATAACACATGCTAAAAAATGATTTTTTTTTGCCCTAGGTTCATATTTTTCCATATTAAAGATGTCAAAGCCATTGGATCCATTCTGGGAGTATGGTGAGCCTGATCCTCCAGGGAATCAACAACATCTCTTATGCAAGCTATGTGGGAAAGCAATCTACGGTGGGGGATACCGGCAAAAATACCACCTTGCGAAAATTCCATGGAATGAGGTGGATATTTGTCCCATTTCAAGCGCCAAGTAAGTTTCACCTTGTTTTAACTTTTAAGTTTAAAAATTCATTTTTCAAATTTCAATTTGTCTTCTCTTATGTTTCAACTTTCTCTAATTCGTTGTAGATACTTGGTGGGAAAACTATGGCGCAAAGGTACCTATTCTACAAGAGATGGCAATTTAGGTGCTTAGCTAGACATGTAGCTCTTCTGGTTGTGAGCACAACTGGAGTGTATATGAAAAAATACACACCAAAAAGCAAAACAGGTTAGAGAATTTCAAATGAAATTTCAAATTCATTATAAAATTATAAATTATTAACTTGTCATTTTAATTTTATGCTCCTTAACATTCTAATAAATTAATTTATGATCCTCTTACAGGTTGGATACCTCATGCCTTAATGATTTGGTCTACGTCTACTACAATCTCAGGTTGTGGGTGAAGAAGCTTGAGATAAAAATTGATGCGAAGGCCATTTCATTGGATGGGATTGACACCACTGTTGCATGGAGGGTGGATGTTGAGGAACCTGTTATTGACACCGCCCTTGATTGGCTAGAGGATAATGGTGATGATCATGGTATCTCTGAGGACTTGGATCAGGATGTTCCAGAGGATATTCAGTTTCACGCCGAGTCTGCAAGTGTGCCACCAGCAGGGCCACAGTCAGAGGGAGATAGGCCCAGTGGTAGCACTAGCAATGTACCTCCTCTACCAGTACCTTCTTCTAGGGGACATCTGTCTCGAGGGTCTTCTAGTTCTTCTAGAGGATGTTTGACTCTAGTACGAGGCGCACATGCCTCAAGGGCACCTACTCCTAGTGCTAAAGGAAAAGCACTTTCTACAGCGATTACCTTTGCCCGTAAATGGTGTAGAGGGAATCGATAGTTTATTTACTTGATTTCATTGAAGATGACTCGTGAGTCGTGATGACGATCATGAGATACATTTATTATATTTTTTGATGACTCAGGAATCAGGACAAGATTCATTTTTTATGTGAGATGTATCACTAGACATCTCATATATCTTATATATCAGTTTTCTTTCCATATTCATGTGGCAATCTGTCTATTTGATGCTATTGTTGCTTTAAATGTTTCAAAAATTAAAAAAAAAAAAATGAATATTTTTGTATTTTTTTTAGTTTGTCAATATATTGTCGATGTTTTGCCGATGTTTTGGCGATTTTTATGAAACAATGTTTTCTGGACCCCGGCGATTTTTTCGCCGAAACGATTTTTGTAACACTGGTCTCAAGTATCCTTTTATGCAAATATCTTTATGTATCTTGTGGTGATTAATTGATCTGTGTATGCTTTAGAATAGATTTGCTTTAAATTGGTTAATGCAATAAACTCCTAGAATACTAGTTACTTAGATTTCAGTTTAAGGCTTAAATTATTTTATTAGGGACTACCCCCCTTGGCTTCGCTAGGAGTTGGCCTAGACGGAGGAGTTGAGGATTAGGTGACATCACCTTAACTCTCACTTGCCCCCAAGGACACACCGTGTGGATTGAAGATTTCTTCCACGTCTCCCAGGTGTGTATAAGGCGGCAACAGGTCCCAAAGCCACAGTTTAGAAGAAGCAAAGGTTGGAAGCGGGTGAAGGCCTAGGCCCTAAGGACTGGTTATTCAATGACGGTTCGAGGAACTGCAACAACACACACAAAACATTGGACAAAAACAAATTGGGCACAAAAGATGAGAAGTATTTTACTTTTTATGTGAAATACTAAAAAGTTAATAGTTGACTATAGTTATTGATTGCTAGAGCCCATAATTTCATGAGGAATCCCTCCCAATGAACTGCAAGCCCTCCGGTGAACCTGGAATACAGAGAGCCACCAGCATGAGAGATTTGGAGATTTGCAACTTTGGGTAGTCATTCTCCACAAGAAAGTACAAGAAGACCCATCTATACCATTACAAGAAGCCCTAGGAAGAAGTTGAAGACCCAGGAAGAGAAGTCGGCCCCACAGGAAATTAAAAAAGAAATTGAAGACCCAGAAATAAGAAGTCGTCCCCAGACTGGCGCCCAGATTAGTATAAATACAGGACTGGCTCATTTCATTTGGACAATCAGACAACTCCTTCTGCAGTGCGCACAAGGCAGTTGCATTTGTAGTTTTTTTGGTAATTTCGTTATTTCTGCTTTTCTAGTATCATGGAGGGTGTGCCACACTTGGAGAAGCTCTTGCTTGGTTATTTTGGGTTATCTTATTGAGGTGCTAGGTCTTGGAGACGCTAGCCTTGGGGAGGATCTTCTATGTACAGTGTATGGTATTTTGGCTATTGATGGTGATGTACTGGTAATATCTTGGACTGAATTCTTCTATAGAAAGGTTGTTGGATTTTCTCCCAAGGTTGGGTTTCCCAAGAAAAACGCTTGTGTTCTTGTGGCTACTGTGCATAGTTAATATTTCTAGATCTTGTTATTTTCGTTGTTTTGCTATAGTTGATATTTTCATTGTATGGTTATTCTATCATGACTGTGATATAAAAATCTTGGTTGTAATCATAAGGCAATAACTATCAAATCTGAGAATCATATAAACATCAACATGGTTTCAAAGCTAGTTGAAATATTGCCACTGCCCAGTTTTTGTTTGTCATTGCACATGAAATTTGTCGCTGCACAGATATGAACTTGTCAAGCTCGATGAGCAATTTATTGGAGGACGTTGAGATTAATTTTTCCATATATCAACTCGCCCTAGCCTAGCACACCTCTTGGTGGTCTCAGATTACAACTTGGTGAAAGTTGAAATTTCTCATTACAGTTGCAGTTGGACTTGCAGTTTCCAATTACAGTTGTAGTTGTCGTTACAGTTGCAGTCGTCGGTCGCCAGTTGTAGTTGCCAGTTGCGCAAACCTTGAAATTAGAAGATAAGTTGGATGGTGCTACAAATTTCAAAGGTATGCACTTGTATATTAGTTATATCATTTAGTAGAGTATGAGGGTGTTTGCAGGGGATGTACAAGGGACCTTGTCCAAAGGAATGACCCAAAGGGATCATTGGATCTAGTGCATTCAGAGGAATAGCACACCCTCCCTAGCAATTAAGACTCCAGGTTTGCATATCAGGTTTGATATTTTTTTATATTGTTGCATCTTAAATAAACATTGTAATTGGGACAACAATCTTTAAAGTTTTGTTATTGCTAAGTACTTTTTGCTATCAAATGTTTAGTGACACTTGAATATTGTTAGTATAATAATCATTATGTAAAAGCTCATTGTTTAGTACTAATCATACACTTATTTACAAGATGAAATTGATCTCTTCTAGGAGATGCTCTTTTGTTCTTGTTTTGTTCTGGGCAAGTCACAGGCGGTAGCTCTGAGAGGGAGTTATAGTGATGGTTGCAGGAGGCAACAAATTAGATGGTCTCTAGTTTGAGACATGGAGCAGACTATCCAGACATAGAGTTGTGTACATGACCGTATACATCCATGTACCGAAGGCGAAGAGGACAAAGTTAGAACCTTCTGAAAAGAAGGATACTTTTGTGGGATACAAAGTGTTCCACATGGAGATTGACAGTGAGGAGCAGATGGCTCCACCAATGGTGGGGCAGGTGGCCCCACCAAGTACCAGCTCAGAAGGAGCCAGAGTTCAGAGGGAGTCAACCCTCAGGATCCAGTAGGGAGGAGCAGCCCCCCCAAGGACAGTTCATAGGAGATCAGACTTCAGAGGAAGTCAGCAGATGCAGAGGGAGCAGATGGCTCTGGAGATTGTATAGACTCAGAGGGAGTCAAGCTTCAGAGGGAGCATGCAGACTTAGAGTGAGCCAGATCTCAGAGAGAGTCAGTTGGCTTAGAGGGAGAGTCGATCATTCAGAGGGAGATCCCCCCTCAGATCCAAGTGGGAGAGAGACATCTCCCAGGACTGACAGACAAGTGCCATGAGTTGAGGAGGCCAGACAGAAGCTTCAGAGGAAATAGGCTTCTAAGAGATGTGATCTTGCTACAATGACAGAGGAGGCAGCCAGTCAGGAGGACTGGGTATGGATTTTGTCAGTCACAGAGGGAGCAGCCAGTGAGGAAGACTGGATAATAGTGACAAAGGGAGTTGGCCTCAGAGTTCGAGATGGAGGATCATGGTTGGATGTACTCTTGGGATTAGAGGTGTGACGAGATCAGATGAGATCTTCCTCATTCAGGGGATACTAATGAGATTCGATATGATGGACTGCAAGCCCATGACTACACCTATGATGGCAAGTCTGAAGAAGTTGAGTGATTCTACTTCAGATTCAAATTTGGTGGATCCCACGATGTACAGGCAGTAGATCAGATCCTTGTTGTACCTGGTTAATGCCAGGCCAGATATTTTCTTTGCAGTGAGCACCCTGAGTCAGTATTTGGTTGAAGCCAAGGCAGTTCCAATGGGTGGCAGCGAAGCATGGTACAGTTGGATATGATTTGTCTCAGGTGATGAAGTGAGGCTGTAGAGATATACAGATTTTGATCGAGCAGGGAGTGCAGTAAACAGATTGAGCACCTCACAGTGTTGCTTCATCTTGGAATTAGTTACGATTTCTGGATAACCTGGAAGCAGGCTTTTGTAGCACTCAATACAGCAGAGACGGAGTATGTCACAATCAGTGTCACAAGTCGTGAAGTGATGCAACTTCAAAAGCTTCTTGCAAGACTTCATCCGAGACATGCTATAGAAGGGAGCAGTGAAGCTCCAGTACTTATCCACAAATGAGAAGATTGTAGATATCCTCCCAGAGTGGCCATGCTGACTTGGATGAGGAGGATGATACACAGGATTAGCCATGTTGAATTGGCTAGTGATGAGCGTTGATGTTTCAACATCGGGTAGACATTCTCCCAGATTGGTCATGCACGGGGCTATGCTAGTGCTGATATGACCAAGGGAGAATGATTCATTCACTCATGGGGCTCTACTAGTGGTGAATGGCCCAAGTATGTTGATAGCATCGGGTAGACATTCCCTCAGATTGGTCATGCACGTGGCTATGCTAGTGCTGATATGACCAACGAGAGAATGACTCATTCACTCACGGGGATCTGCTAGTGGTGAATGGCCCAAGTATGTTGATGTTCTCCAGGTTCGGGCAAACATTCTTCCTAGATTGGTCATGCACGGGGCTATGCTAGTGTTGATATGACCAAAGGAGAATAATTCACTCATCCACGAGGCTTTGCTAGTGGTGAGTGGCCCAGATAAGCACCAGGAAGACATTATCCCAGATTGGTCATGCACGGGGCTATGCTAATGCTAATATGACCAAGGGTAATGATTCATTCACTCACGGGGCTCTGCTAGAGGTGAATGGCCTAAGTGTAGAATTCTCCTATCAAGGAGTGGATGGACTCAAGATGCTATCACATGCATATTTCGTGATGGAATGCATGTCCGGAGATGGCACATCAACATGGCTCATGAAGACAACCTTTCTATGACCGAAGAAATCCAAGTATGGAGAATGCATCCCTTGTTGAGAGGGAGTGTTGGAGATTTGCAACTTCGGGCAGTCATTCTCCACAAGAAAGTACAAAAAGACCTATCTATACCATTACAAGAAGCCCCAAGAAGAAGTTGAAGACCTAGGAAGAGAAGTCGTCCCCACAGGAAATTAATAAAGAAATTGAAGACCCGGAAATAAGAAGTCGGCCCTGTTATCCACCAAGTCACACTAGGATGGACTTGCAGTTGAGCCACCAAAGATTGAACAACTATTTGTTCAAAATTCAGAGTTCAGAAGTTCAGTCGGCCAGTATGGCCCCTTTTTCAACTTTCTACCACATTTCCATACCCTGCAGGGAATTGTAATAAAATGACTTAAACATGTAATTTTGTAAAAGGCTTAGCCACCTAAGACTTAGACATTAGTACATTACTCTAGAGTGTTTTTTTTACTTGTTAAATATATTTTTCTTTTTCAACGATTTATAATTTTCGAGTTTTTTCACTCAATATCCTCCAAAGCTAGAGTAATGGTCCTAGTGGATATGACTTGGGGTGTGTTTAAGTCTAGAGTCCAATGTAATAACCATTCTAAGAATTATCCTAGAGTCTTATGGAAATGTGTTAAGTCCCCCTTAGGTTTTTTAAAGTTTTTCAGTTAATAAAAAATTTCTTGTAAAAAGGGTTATTTTAATTGTAATTTGATTATGTATTAAAAAAGAGGTACTAGGAGGCATTTTATGCCTTGGGGGTACTCATTTTTAGACCTAGAGCACCCACTTTACCCAAGTACCCACTTTTGTGAGTAAAATTAGTGATTTTAATCACTAAAAAATTAATTTTGCTCACAAAAGTCAAAAACGACATAAAAAATCAGGAAAAATCAGCAAATATTATTTTTTAGCAAACTTGGCGGAAACATGTTTTGACATGTTTGGAGCTCAGTTAACTCACCCTCTCTATTAGTTGAATAAGCCTTGTTGGCATGAGAAGAGAAGTTATGGGTGAGTCGAGTAAGCATCTACTTGAGTTTGGAGTTGTCACTAAAGGGAAGTGCGCCCCTCTTGAGGAGAGGTGGCACATTCCAAGAGACAGCTGCCCACCTCTTGAGAGGTGGCGCCCTCTCCTTTCCTCTTGTCTCACATGTGGCAGCAAAGTAGAGTAGGGAGAGAGGTGTCAGCCCCATCTCTCACACTTGGCATGAGTTTCCTCTCCAAGTGGTGCGCCCTCCATCCTTGGGACGTGTGCCCCTCTTATAAAATAAAGCATCCTCTCTTGGCACAAGCTAGTTAGAGCTTGAGAATAAGTGCCATTGTAGTGTTGCTATTGTATCCATAGTTTTAAAAACCGTTGAACCGAAACCAAAACCGGTCGGTTTGACCAGTTTGATGGTCGACCGGTTCAAACCAGTCAATAAACCGAACCGGTCGGCCGGTTTATGACCAAACCGGCCGGTTTTGTCATAAACCGGTCAGTTTGGTCATAAACCGGCCGGTTTGGTCCCAGAAACCTAAAATCCTCTAAAACCCGCTAAAACCTAAAACCTAAGTGACAGAGAAGTACATGGCTCATGTTTTCTCATGCAAGTTGGAGTTGTAAGGTGTTTTGGTGTGCAGTTGAGGGTTATTTTTCCTTATTAATGCTATTTGAAAAGGTCCCCACTCCCTCCATTTCACCCACCCTAGTAATTAATGGTAATGTTAAATTCTTAAAAGTGACATTCTCCTTTATCTTTCATTTTCATCCTTTTACTTAAATTTTTAACATTACCATTAATTGTTTCAGGATGTTTGAGAGTGGTTCCAA
>ML784704.1:90858-101292 GCA_009831015.1 Picea engelmannii | reverse complement strand
ACACCACATTGACATCAACATCATGAATGTTGAACCTTGGCCCTTGATAATAAGTTGCTACCTGCAATAGAATGATGGAGGAGAAATGGGAAATAGTAGGAGAAGAAACTAGTTTACAACACATGCATTTAAAAAAAAAAAAACAAGAAAGAAAATTGGGCTTTAAGAGCCTACCTCTTTAGCTCTCCAATGGTGGTTGAATATGACTATGGTCTATGGTAGCCTTCATTCTCCCTTCCAAGCTCTCACAAATGGTAGCCTTCAATCTCAATTCAATCTCCTCAAGAACTAGCAAGAAATCTCTCAAGAGTCAAAACCCTCTTAGCAAAGAAATGGATGAAATGAAAAATAGAATGAGAGAAATGGGAGTGAAAGAGTGTTTTAACCTCTTACCTAACCCTAGGCTACCCTCCCTTGCTTCATTTCTCCAAAAAAACCAATTTCTTCCTCCTGATGCGCGCGGACTCGGGGAGCGTTTTTTTCCCTTCGGAGCGTCCAGGGAGCGAACGCTCCCTGAGCGCTCCCTTAAAAACCAAGGAGCGCATTTCTTGGTGAGGAATCGCGCTCCCTAAAAACGCTCCCCTTCGGAGCGCGATTCGAGAGTGGGTTCGAGNGGGGCACTCCCCCGCAGCCTTGTGTAGATCTGTGAGACAGCAGACTTTTTCTTGCTGAGCTCGAAAACACATCAACTCTAAGAGAACTCAGAGCCAAACCAACCCTTGTCAGAGTATGGCCTCCCAAGTTAGTGCAAGCAGCCAGACCTCCATCAAGAGATTCTTCCCATCAACCTCTGATGTAAGGAGAGATGGGTCTTATGGCTCCATAATGCCTCCTAGCATTGTACAACCAGGCTCCCTCAATCCCGAGTACTCTCCGAAGGATATCATCAAGGTTTGCGTCAGATCCTTTACAGTGATTGATCCTTTACAGTGAGTGATCCTTTGGGATCTAGAAAGAAGGGAATGGGCAGATTGGAGATTCATTGCTTGGTCCAAGGGAGTTTTGACTTCCGATGGAGTTATAATCAGAGAGCTTCAGTCACTCATTAAAGTTGAGAAGCTACCGAAAATGAATGGTGCTCTTGTGGCCTATTTGGAGAGACTGGCTAAGGGTTTATGATAAACTGATTTTTAAATATGACAGCAAAATAATTTCTGCTCTAATGCATAGGAATACCCAGCTTGCTCACATTTTAAACAAAAATGAGTCTCCTCAGACAGTAACAGGTTGAGCAATGTGTGGTCTTACAGTACATCCTACAAACACAAATCTTTTGTTTGGTCGGTCTTGTACCAAGGTTTTCCCACCAAATTCAGACTCGCAAGAAGTGGATTAACAAATAACAAATGCCCTCAATCTGGTCAGGGCAAGACAGTGAAAACATATTTTCTGGGAGTGCCCCTTTGCCAAAAAATGTTGAAAGCCTTTGCATCTGAGAATCACCACCCTCCTTCAAGAAACATCCATTCTCTGGCAGGTCTTCTTAGATATGGCAAGTATATTGTGCTAAGTCATGAAGGGAACCATCTTTCAAAGTTCAAGAAGTCCCAATGTTGAAAACTACCACAAGCATTTTGTGGCAGTGCAGCTTATCCTTTCATTTCTGCATTTTCCGACCATTTTGTTTCGATGCTTAAAACCATTATGCTTATAAAATATCAACCGAATTGAATACAGTTAACCTAATGCTAATTTTTGCTTTAATTGCATACCAACCTGTATTTGCCCTGAAATTTCACAAAGGGCTTGTTAACAGTGACTTTTCCCTAGGCAAATTCAATGTTAGGCTTCAACATGTTCGTGAGTACATCTTATGGAAGCAGTGTTATCATTTAGAATGAACTTCTCAAAATTTTATCCTAATCGATTTGACATTGAAAATTCGTGAATACATTAGCAGTGGATTTGGCATCAACGGTTCATGAATACATTAGCAGTGGATTTAGCATCAATGGTTCATAAATACATCAGCAGTGGATTTGGCATAGACGGTGTTACACCTCATGTTGCATGAGGTTCCACATGGTGATTTTCATCACATTGATGGAGGTTTGCTGCTGGATCCTTGGATTTTTTGGACAGAGTGATTTGCATATTTGCTGGTATCTTGGAGCATGCTATCTCATTACAGTATTGTTGATACGCTTATCTTGGATATGGATGATGGTTTTAGCCCTCCCCTCCGCCCCCAAGGAGTTAGATGATGATGGTTGGAGGTAGATGTTGCATGATATTGTTGATGTTTCCTAGTGACTTGGTATGTTGATGGTATGATGTTGGTTTGTCACTAGGAGGGTTGTTCTACATGGTCCTCTTGTGTTGTGTGATTGAGGAACACACTTCATTGGATGGGTTAGCACTTTGTTATGTCTCTTTCTCTTATGATGTCGCTATGGTGGGACGATTCATGCTGCCTTTGTGAGATTTTCCTAGGTGCTACAACTTAATGATGTAACATTTGCTAGACATCACCTAGGGGGGATGTTGTTGATGATGTTAGTACCCTAGTTGATGTGTTATTTCCTAATTTTGAGTGAGAAAGGGGGTACTACATATTATTTGATGGTGATCTAACCTTTTCCTAAGGTTGGATGATGATTTTTAAAGTAATAATCCCTTGGTGTTTGTGGACCTTAAGTTGGGCTTTATGTTTTGTTGTTATCATGGTAGGGTTTTCCTAGTGAGAACATATTTTATTTACAGGGTACAACACTTTATTAGAGTGCACCTCTCATTGGCACACATGTTCATGGTGATTTAATTAGTTGGTGACTATTGGAGAGGAACTATGGTTTTATTTTAGCATTAATCTTTGTGTACACATGTTGAGGTCGATTTAACTGTTCAATGGTTAAATTAATCTAATTTATTCAGATTAAGTTTAATTGCTTGGGCGCCCAACTTCATTGGCTTCCTTTTCACACTTGGAGGTGGTTATGGAGGAGCGTGTGACGTACTTGAAGGGCCACACATGTGTCTTTTGAATGCACTTACTTGGTCCTATGACTATTTTTTAGCATATCCTTGGAGAGCGCACTTGTGGAGACATTTTTTGCTTTTCTTGGAGATATATATTTTATTATTTCATGGAGTTTTGGCATGGTCAAAACCCTAATTCGCCTTTATCTCCTTGGATTTGTCTTGTGGAGATGGTCCAATTGCTATTTTGGGGTTTTGACTACATTTATGTTGATATTTTGTAGCTTTGGGCAGGTATTCTCACATGACCCTAGGTGTTGGGCATGTCGGAATCGTCGTGGGCACCACATTACACTTTTGGTTCAGTGAAAACCCCCTTGTATTTTGAGTTGGGGGCTTGGGGGCTTGGTGATGGGCTTTGTGGGTTTGTGATGGGGTTTCACACCCACATGTAAGTCTAATTTGATATTGACTTGTGGAGGGGCTTTCTTGATGACCCCTAAGACTTGTATATAAAAGAGAGAAGTCATTGTGACATTTCATTATTGTGGAGTGAAGTGTGGAGGAGCTTGGTGATTTCAGTACAGCTTGCGGTGACTTCAATCCCGCCATGGAGAGAGGTTGATTGGCCTCATTTCTGCTGCAGTCCTTGTTTGTTTGGGAAGGTAGCAAGGAGGAGGAGGTCCGTACCCCAGTTGGCAGCCAAGAAAGGGCAGGCCGAGGCCTAGGAGAGGCTCAGCCTGCTGGAACAACCTAGCCGCAACAAGGAAGGAAGGTGCTGCAGGTTCTAGGAGGCTCGGCCTAGCTGGTACAACCCTACAGGAAGCTCAGCCCAGCAGAGAGAACCTAGCCGCAGACCCTAGGGTGACTCGGCCTGCTGGTTGAAGACA
The DNA here is from genome assembly GCA_009831015.1 of Picea engelmannii. Lineage (NCBI taxonomy): Eukaryota > Viridiplantae > Streptophyta > Pinopsida > Pinales > Pinaceae > Picea > Picea engelmannii. The sequence goes on along the minus strand of ML784704.1, from coordinate 97,483 downwards.
GGGACAGCTAGGAAGAAGGTTGTTGCTGAGGTGGACAGGCCGAAGTCTAGGCAGAAGTCTGTGGGACTGATTGAAAGGACAGCAAGTGTGCTGGGCAAGGAGAATATGGCTGTTAAAGCCAGGTAAAGGGGCTTTTACAGCCTGTATATGTGCAGCAGTCTTGGATAGCTTTGCGGGGTGTAACAGCCACCCCAACAGCAGGTCTGTAGGGCAGTTAAGGGGCTGCTCTGTGGGCTGTTACAGCAGTCACAATAGCAGAGAAAGAGGGCTGTTACAGGGGTAACAGCAGCAGGTTTGATGAAAGCATAAGGGCTGCAACAGCAGCTAGTATCTGGGCAGATGAGGGGCTGTTACAAGTGTGTGACAGCAACCTTTGGACAGCCCTAGAAGGCTAATACAAGTCAGAGAAAAGGGGCTGAGTCAGCAGTCCCTTGGAGTGAATTTTGGACAGCCCTTGAGGGCAGATTTTGGACAGCAAGAAGGGATGGAAGGACTCAGCCAATCTTGAGCAAGGAGTTCCAGATGAAGAGGAGGGTTTGAGGGGGCAAGGGATGCCCTAACCCTCAGCCTCAGAACAGCAGCAATTGGCACGGAAACCAAGGAGGGTTTCAGCAGTGTTTGTAAGTGTTGTTGGTATTTTCCTTGGTAAAGAATTGGGCCATTTTCCCTGGTACGGGAGCCCATTGGTTCTTGATTTAACAACAAGGTTTTTGGGCTTGAAATCCTATGTACTTGTGTATGATCTAATTGCTAGTTTTTATTTTTCCACTGTGCTAAATGGTTAGGCATCTCAATGTGTTTATGCTTACAAGTTCAAGTTCAAATAGTGAAATTTGTGTATAACTGTCTAAGACATAGACCAGACCTGAGGTGCGGTCAAATTCTAACAATTTCTTGTGAAGCGCTCCATCTACTTGGCATCTTGCACATTCATCCATGGAGTTCACACATGTGGATTGGTTACTTGCATCTTGTCGACCACTTGCTATTTTTGGAGGTTGGTTACAAAGCATTCTCCCAGGAGGAAATTTTATTGTTTTCTCTCTCATGCACCTTGGAGAGCACACTTTGTGAGCTCTTCTAGGTGGACCCTTGAGCACATCCTCCTAGTTTTGACATTATTTTATTATATTTTGCATGCATCCATCTTAGAGGGCGAATTTCATGTGGACATCTTGCATGTTGACCTAGTTCTCATGCCTATTTTTAGTTACCCTCTCTTGGAGATTTTTGATGTAACTTTTTCCCATTTTTGGAGGGCGAGTTGTCCTTGAGAGGGTTGCATCCACATGTTCTGACATGGTCGACCATGGATTGAGCAAAGATCTAACTACTCCAATATTTTACTATTTATTTGACTTGTCATGGAGTTAGTTAGAAGGATAATGGTCTTTTATTGTATGAGAGAAGACTCACTCCATAAAGAGGAACTCTCTCTCCATTATAAAGGTTGTTGGGATTTGGGGGATTGAGGAACCCCTGCCTTGGAATTCATTTGTACTTCACATGCTTGAAGCCTAATGGAAGATTGGAGGTATATCATTTTTTTATGTGAGGCTTCTTTGTGTAATTTACTTTTCATGTGTAGCTTTCCATTGTAGGATAACCTTGTATTGTTGATGTGAAGACCTTGTAATGAACCATGATTCGTTAGGATAATGTAATATGAGGATTAAATCCCCTTTACTATTATTGTTGTCGTATCTAGCTACATCTAATAAACCCTATTGTTGTTAGCATTGATATGGCATCAGCGTGATATCTGTTGAGATTTGGGTACCTTGGAAAGTGGTCCACTTGTGTTTGTGAGCTTCTAAACACATGAGGGAAGTACTTTGTACCTTGTACCATGTACTTTATGTCTAATTTCACTTTGACTTAGGAGATTTAAGTCAAAAGTGAAATTTGGTCATTTTACCTAATTTGACAATTTGAATTAATTCACTTTGTGGGTGAATTAATAGACATAAAGTGAAACTATGGAAACTTAAGTAAAGTGGGATTTGAGTTGAGATTCTTTTGAGATGATCTCAACCATTGATTAGGGATGAGATGAGATGATCTCATCCACCCAACTTTTAGGTTTCCTTATGCTTCCTAAAGGAGGGCGCAAGGGGCAAAGGAGAGTTCATTCACTTGTATGTTCACTTGAGGAGAAGTAGGAGGAGCAAGAGGATGAGAATGGTTTCATATGTTGAGGCTAGCTTGGGCGCTCCCTTCCATGGAGATAGCCAGCAGGCTTAGGGTCTCAGTGATTTAGTGGGGAGCTTCCAGTTCTGAGAAGGGCGCATCATCAGTGGGGAGTACTTAGAGAGCTCAGATTGCAGTGAGGTTTGTTTCAGAGGGAGGCTACTCATCAGTATCAGAGTATTGTGGAGGGGTTTCTAGATCAAAGCTTCCAATTGGCATCTTGCTCCATTTCAGTGGTCTTGTCAGCATTTGTGGAGGGCGCACCATCCTAGGGCGCTCTACGCTGCTATTGTATCAGGTTCATCTATATTTTGTACTTGTTGTATTCCACCATCTATTCTCCTCATATATAGACACATATTCCAAACTGGTTTTCCCCGGGGGGGTTTTATCCAAGGTCATGTTGACCAAAAATACCTGTGTACAATTTCATGTATGTTAAGAGTGTAGAACTACTGTATTTTCAGCTGTAAATATCTCTAGGTGTGTTACATTTATTTTGGTATGCATGTGCTAACCCTTGGTGACTAAAACTACATGCTAGAGCACCTAAATTGCGAATGTAACTGTAACAAATCAGCAAGAAGTTCCTGAACTGTTGGCTGTCTTAAAACAGCAGCAAAACCTTCATTGACAGTTGAAACTTAGAGCCAACTTGAGGTCAAAGACAGACCTAGTTGGCAGCTTGATAGGACCTGGAAAATCTTCAATATCAACATTTTGAATAGCACACCTAGCTTTCCAAGGATAAATTTCTGCAATAGAAATGAGCAAGCTAAGACTGATTCGTTGCATGCATGGCAGCCCCTATTGCCTTACATGGAAGCCCCTTTTTGATGTATGCACCTTTGACTCCATTTGCCCAACATGTGATTAGACACTTGGTCTTGGGGTTTTCCCTCATTTTTCCCTTTTCACACCACTCATTAATCCATTATACTATTACCACATGTTTTGCTTAGGCTAACTCTTCATTAAATCACCTTGTGCCTCCATTCTATAGCTTAGCAATCCTACATTTTAGGGAAGGCCCCCTTGAGTTGGAGAAGAGCCAACTAGAAGAGAAAGGAAAAGTTGTTAAGGTAACAGTGAGTAGCCTTCCTGAGTTGCACAAAACTAGCCCCTTGATGCTTGGGGCTTTACATCATGTGGGGGTGCTAGATTTTGTTGTAACAGACAGTTCACAAGTGCTTTAGAGAGATTTAGCACATGGTTGCATCTTCATTCCAATGTTGTCTTACATCAGTGCTTCGAAGCAACTTCTGGGATCAATTTGCACTCGTACCAGCACAGTGTTTGACATTCTTCTTGAGTTCGACGAGTTTGCAATGAATGCATATGACATGTAGTACTTGGTGCATGCATGGGAAGGAGAAGGTTTCAAAAGGGTAATTTCAAAATTCTAATACTTGCTATTTTGGGAACTTTCTATTTTTAGAGAGTTCATACTTTTGGAATCTGATCATATTTCTAGATACCCTTTTTGGTGATGTAAGTAGGGTTCAGTGTTGGTGATGTAAGTAGGGTTCAATGTTGGTGATGATTGGAAGATGTGAAAAATAGAGTCTTCTTTTTAGACCAATCAAATTTTTCGATACTCTCTATGGAGGACAGCATGTGTGCCAACTTTGGTGGTGATTGGAGATCAAGGAAAATTAGGATTTTTTTCTTTTTCTTTTTCTGAGCATATCGAGAGCCCCAAGTTGACCTTCTAGCAATGGAGAAAATTAGGGTTCTTACTTTTTTCTTTTCAAAAACTAGCAAATGGGGTGTGCCCAACTTGTGGACATGTGTCATCTGTTTGGAGCTCATGGAGGAGTGCATTCCCACTTTAGAGGATTCGTGGAGGATGAGGTAGTTTGTTGACATGTGGCATCTACTCTTGGCTAGTGCACCCCACTTGAGAAGATATTTTTGACTTGATTTTCACTCTAAGGCAAGCTTTTCCCAAATTGACTTCCACTTCTAGAAAGCTTTTAATCTAGGAAGTTTACTTTGATAACTTTTCTCTCAAAGCAAAAGCTTTCTATTCATGGAAAAGGGTGCTTTAGTTGGACTCCACTCAAATGCTTTCCTTGGAGATTTCCTTTTCTATCCTTGGCATGATTTTCCCTTATCTTCTCCAAGTGGGGTGCATGGTTTAAGGAGGCTTTCTAGCTTCCAAATTCCAATTGTGGTTTTCTTTGTCCATCATGTGCTGGAATTGTGGTGCACACTACTTGAGAGAGTGGTGTTTGGCTTTGGCTTCTTGAAAATGACTTCTCTTTTGATGATTGCAGCATCGTGGGACATTCCCCAGGTCGTTCTCCTCTGGATTGAGTTGAATCGATCTATGAGAGGGCCCATGTGATGGGTGTGTCATTCTCCTCTGGATTGAGTTGAGACGATGTGTGCCCATGTGTTGGGTGTGCCCATGTGATGGGTGTGCGTCAAACTCTGGACTGAGTTGTTATGACGTGTGGTCTCTTGTCTACTCCTCTGGACTGAGTTGAGATGACTTGAGATGGTCTCCTTCCTTGTAATCCTCTGGACCGAGTTGAGTCGGCTTGAGATGGTCTCCTGCCTTGCACTCCTATGGACTTAGTTGAGTCGGCTTGAGATGGTACTCCTGTGGACTCAGTTGAGTGATTTTTTGAGTATGACGTCCATGTGGCTGAGCACAGGTGGACGTGTCCCTAGTGGCTGAGCACAGGTGGACGTATCCCTAGTGGTTGAGCACTAGTGGACGTGTGAGATCCTTGCTACATTGTTTCAAAGTAAGATTTACTTGTAACCCTAATTTGTCATGTAAAGGGTACAAGTCGGCCCCACCATATGTAAGATAATTAATATTGTGTAATTATTAATTATATTATTAAGTTGTACAGGTCGGCCCTATTGTGCCAATAGACACATCATTTGATGTGATAGGTTTTGTATAAGTAAAGAGTGAATCCCCATTGTGGATCACACACACTTTTCATCTCATGATTTCAGAAGTTGAGGTCTGAAATTATGAGGACTGCAGCTCGCACTTTTCTAAGAGCTAGTTTTCTCAGTCATAGCAGCACCCTTTTGTGTGCTAGGTTTGGTGGTGGATGGTGGATCTTCTCTTGGCAGTAGAGCAAAGGATTGTTGGGTTTTTCCCTTGGTTGAAGAAGGGTTTTCCCAAGATACTTATTGTGTTCTTGTGCATGGTTATTCTTCTTGTGATCTTGGTTTACTACAGCTTGTATTGTTGCTGCAAATGGTTATGGTTCAGTTAATGCTAAAAAGAAATTTAAATAAACCACATGCATGAGCTAACCATCATAAAACTTAACATTCTCTTCCAAGTAAAACATTTGTTTTAGGGTAATTTTCTCTCCAAGCAAGTTTCTATTGCAGGTTGGTTCATGTGTCAAACAACCATCTATGAAAAGCTTGGAGAAGTGCACCATACTTTGGAGATCACACAGTTTGATTTTCCACTTATGCATGTCGTCTATTTTTGTCCAAAGGGAAGCACTCCACTTGAGGGCCTTATCTTCTTGTTTGACCTATCTATTTCGACTTGAAAAGAAAGTGGTTGTTTGTGCCTCAAGCCATATTTTTCATTATAGAGGACTGCATTCTACTTGGAGAGTTTTTGGAGAGCATCCATATATCTTGCATGCAATTATTATTGGTAGAAAGAGGGCACTCCACTTGTGGCTATCCTGGGCAATTTTCATCAGCTTTAATAGAAGACTAGTGCGACCTCGTGGAGAAGCTTTTCTTGGAATGTTTTTTCTTTTTCACCTGATCTATTCTTGGCAAGAAGAGTGTGCCTACTTGGAGATCTTGGTGCTTTTCTCAAGAAATGATTCAATGCTTTGTTGAAGACTCCAATTAGGTGGGTAATCACAGCATTGGGTGAGGATCAGACCACCTAAAGCAAAGCCCCTCCTTTCTTCTATTCTTGACATGCTTTTACTCATTCTATTCTTGGATACTTGCTTCATACACTCTCATTCTCAATCTATAAGAGATGAAGAGTTGATTGAGACAATCAGCAGTTATTGCTCGAGTCCAATCTTTCTTCCATTTTGATACTTCCAAGTCCTTTCATGTCAGATTGATTGAGTGAGTTTGTGAGTGAGTATTGGAGGTTGCACCCATTGTGTTCATGTCCTAGTGGACAAACTCGGCAACGGCAAAAACTCGGCAAGAGTCCTGAAAACATCGCCTCGGAAAAACTCAGCAAGCATTAAAAAATACATAATTTATTCATTATTTTTCAAAAATTTAAACATTTTTCAATATATAAAGCAACAACAACATCATATAAACACATAGGCACATAAATATGGAGAAAGAACCGATATATATTATATAGTGGATGCCAAACAAAAACCGATACATCAAAGTCATTACTGAAAGTCTGAAATCAATACAAAATGACATCAATGATCACATATATAAATGTATATGTCCC
>ML784704.1:40633-67822 GCA_009831015.1 Picea engelmannii | reverse complement strand
CGATGAAATACCTGGATGGTATCTCCGATAGGCTAGGGTGTGTCTCTCAACACCGAAACCGATCAAGGGTGGTGGTTTCCTCCAGAAATCCACAAAACAACAAGGTCGACTCTCCTCCTCCTCTGGAAGCTCTCAACATCAATATCATAATCATGCATAATGAATTAGGTTGCTTTACCCTTCCTTTATAGCTTCCCGAAACCCTAATTCTTCGTTGACATCACTTAAGCTAGGTGCTTTTCCGCCTAAAGTGATTAATTAATTAATTAAGTCCCCCTTTAGCACCTTTTCATTCTAATTCTTCGTTGACTTAGGCTTAAGTGACTTTTTCCTAAGTTTTTGGCTTAATTTATCGTTTAGCCTTGATTCCTCCTTATTTCTCCATCTGGTTCCCTGTTTTGTGCCTGACTATAGTCTACGGGAACATATAGACTACTAAGTCACTCCCTGCTGGCCTACTCTTGGGGACGAGACATCACAAGGAGATCATAGTTGAACTGAAACTGAAACAATATTCGAAAGTACTCTTCCGGTCCATTGTACTGCCCATCCAATCTGAATTTGTATAGCCATGAAGCATTACACCTCCACTGGAAGTATATCTGAGCCCATAGGCTATAGTCCCTCGGACATATCTGAGAATATGCTTAGCAACAACCATATGAATGTGTTTCGATTCACACATGAACTGGCTGAGGGCATTCACTTCGTAACAAATGTCCGGTTTAGTGTGTATTAGATACATCAAGGACCCAATAATCTGATGATATACGGTAGGGTCTTCTGGATCTAAACTTGTAGCTTGATCATGTAACTTCTTCAAGTTAGAAATCATAGGTGTGGTCATGGACTTACAATCCAGCATCCCAAATCTGCGAAGCACATCAACTGCATACCTGCTTTGTGAGAGAAAGATCTCACCAGGTTTCTGCCACACCTCTAAGCCAAGAAAGTAATGCATAAGACCCAAGTCCTTCATTTCAAATTCTGTTGATAACTCCCTCTTAGTTTGAGCTATCAGATGTTCCTCTCCAGTAAGGAACAAATCATCCACATATAAAACCAAGATAACAGGATGATTCTTCACAATCTTTATATAAAGATTAGGATCTGATATACTCTTGGAGAACCCAAGACTCTGAAGAAAACTGTCAATTCTTCCATACCAAGCCCTCGAAGCTTGTTTCAATCCATACAAGGCTTTATTGAGTTTGCGGACATGGGATTCTTTCCCATGGATCACGAAACCCTCAGGTTGCTCGATATAAACCTCTTGCTCAACTTCACCATTAAGAAAGGCAGTCTTAACATCCACTTGGTGAAGTTTCCAATTAAAAACTGAAGCAAGAGAGATGATGATTATGATAGAGGTATACCTGGCAATAGGAGCAAAGATCTCGTCATAATCAGTTCCTTCTTTCTGAGAGAAGCCACGAGCCACAAATCTAGCTTTGAATTTTTCAACACTGCGATTTGTTGCATGCTTTATTTTGTAAATCCATTTAGAGGTAACTATTGATTTGCCTTGAGGTCTTAGGACCACTTCCCATACATCATTCTTCAATATTGACTCGTATTCTTCTATCATGGCATCCTTCCACACTTTATGTTTGGCAGCCTCATCAAAAGTGGAAGGTTATGAGTCAATCACAAGATTCAACTGAGCTATCAAACCTGAGTATTTATCTAGTTTCTTGCTTTCTTTGAAGGTACCTTTAGGTGTTGCATGTTTTTCTGCTTCTTTTAAAATTTCACAACACCATGTTGGCTTCCTTTTGATAGTAGGTTTCTCTAGGGGAAACTCAACAGAATCCCTTATGGGATCCACTGAAGCCTCTCTGGCCTCCTCCCTCTGCTCATCTAAAAGTGGTGAATCTGAAGGTTCTGGAGATGGAGCTTCCTACTCCTCTATATCACATGGAAGTTCTCTGGAACGACGAAATGCGGCTACCTCATGGAAGGTCATATCTCTACTAACCTTTATGTACTTTTGCCCTGGTACATAGATTCGATATGCTTTTGAGGTCTCATTGTACCCCACAAAAGTGCCTTTCTTTTCCAGAGAGCTCTAACTTAGTCCTCTTTTCTTTTGGTACATGAATGTAGACAGGACTACCAAAAATTCTCAAATGGTCAACTGAAGGCTTCTTACCAGTGAAGACTTCTACTGGAATTTTCTCTTCTTGGGCTTTATGAGGACACCTACTCTGAATATAGACTACAGTGCTTGCAGCTTCGGCCCAAAGAGACAACGAAAGATTCTTATCATACATCACGGCTCTGGCTGCTTCACAAATTGTCCTGTTCTTTCTTTCTGCAACCCCATTATGCTGAGGATTATAAGGCACAGTCAGCTCCCTCTTAATCCCAGAAGCCCGACAAAGATCATCATACTTGTGGGAGTCAAACTCTTTTCCATTGTCTGTTCTGAAAACATGGATATGTCTACCTGTCTGATTCTCAACAAGATTCTTAAAATCCTGAAATTTACTGAAAGATTCATCTTTAGTTTTCAGAAAATAAATCCAAGTTTTATGAGAACAACCATCAATAAAAATGATATAATAAAGACAACCATTCATGGACAGAGCAGTCATAGGTCCACAAAGATCAGAATGAATAAGATCTAAGATACAATTAGTTTTTCTATTACTGTGAGCATAAGCTTTCTTTGTATTTTTACCAAGAGCACAGCCTCTACAAATACTATCATTCTCAAAAGAAAAAATTGGCATACCTGTTACCATCTTTTGCAAACGTGGGAGAGCATTATAGTTGAGATGTCCAAACCTTTTGTGCCATAGTTCGCAGGGGTTGATTATCTCATGAGCTAATGCTTGAATAACTTGACTAGTGACTTTGTAAAGTCCACCTTCTTGAGGTCTGATTGTCATGGTTGAGCTCATACTTCCATTTGAGGGCCACATAAGAGCCTTTCCTTTGGAGAAGGCTACTGAGTACCCTTTACTTTCTAGAACTGCAACTGAGATAAGATTTTTCTTTAATCCAGGAGCATAAAGAATTTCTTCAATATGAAATACATTACCTAACTGAAGCTGAAAAGATGTCGATCCAAATCCTTTGATGGCATAGGTGCCATCATCACCCAATTCTACCTTCACACTAAACTTCTTATCTCGATAGTTCACGAGGTTCTTTTTGAAGCCTATCATGTGCTTGGAGGCCTCGTTGTCCACTAACCAAACTTCTTCTGATTTGGTGACAGTACCAGAGAGAGCTGAAACAAGATAACTTTATCTGTGTTGTTCTTGTTCTTTAGTAGCAACTCTGGTTCTCCTTCTTTGAGGCTCTTCTTCCTCAGTTACAACTGAAGCAAGGAACCTGCCTTTCCGTTTCTGCTGTGAAGGAGGGTTCCTGCAGTCTTTTGCATAATGACCTAGCCTTTTAAAGTTAAAGCATCTTACTTTAGACAAATGAGAGTGAAAGTGAGAGTGCTTACCTTGGGGTTTCTTACCTCTGTCTTTGTGCTGACGAAACCTCTTCTATTTCTTGGCTTTGACTGAAAGAGCATGGTCTTTCACCGTTGAGGGTTCATTTCTGCTTTTAAGTCTACCCTCTTCTTCCAGGAAATCATGCCATAATCTCTCGAAATTGGGTTGAACTTCTCTTCCATTGATTGATGAGAGAAATATCTCCCATGAGTCAGGAAGACCATCTACTGTTGTTTGTACAAGGTCATCATCATCCACTGCAACTCCAATTGTTGCAAGCATCTGATCTCTTATTTGAGCAATTTTGGAAAAGAAGACAGAGATAGTTTCATCCTTTCCCATCTTTAATGTACGTAGTTGTTTCTTCAAAATCCTCTTCTGAGTTGGGGCCTTCTTTTCATATAGATTTGCTAGGGCATCAAAGCATTCCTTAGTTGTCCTTAGATTAGCAATAAGAGGCATCATGTTATCTTTAACTAAGTCAAAAATGACCCTCTTGGCATTGGCCTGCCTCTTCTTATAGGTTGTTCTTCCTGCATTTCAAGTAGGTTATTCCATCACCCTGGTAACCAACTCATCCAAGTCACCTTCTTCTAAGATATTAAAAACCCTAGCCTTCCAGACATTGAAGTTTGAAACCCCTTCAAGCCTATCTTCTGCTTTAACTGAAGATGAAGCCATACCGAAAACAAGATCTGATATAAAACAAGCTTACTGATGATCTGCAAAACAAACCCTTAGGTGTGGATCTACATAGGCTCAAAAGTCTACCACAATCGAACTATTTTCACGCCCTAAGCTTTGATACCATGTTAGAAATTTAAGGGCAAACTAGAATTGAAACATCCTTTAAATTTTATTTACTATTATAGTTTTGCATCAGCAATATATTCACAAATTCTGTTGTAAACCAATAACAGAAATAATACAATGGATCTGAACATTACCTTAGCAAAAGTAAAGAACAGATCTGAGCATTACCTTAGCAAAAACAAAGAACAGATCTGAACATTACCTTAGTAAAAACAAAGAACAGATTTACCTAATGAGCTTGTTGTTGTCCTCTTTTCTGTATGCTCAAAAAAAGCTTTAAGGATCATTGATCAAACCCTCGGGGGTAGATCTCATCATGATCTTGTGAACAAATTTGCCAAGAAGAATCTTTAGGGAAAAAACAGAAAACTGACCAGCATACCAATCATCAAGTAAGGGGCTGAAATAAGGACACCACAGTCCAAACTAAAGGTTGAAAAAGGATGCCACTAACAGCCTTAACAATTTTGTCCAAGAATGTGAAACTGCTACAACAAAAAGACTGAAATAAAATAGCAGTTAAGTGGCTGTCACATCCAACCCAGATTAGGGTACTTAAGTTGTAAGGTAGGGCAGCCTACAGGTGGCACTTGCAAACAGAAAAGGACAGCATACACAGTTGGAAGCAACAACATACACAGGTGGCACTAGCAGCAAGGAGGGTGGCACCAGAAAGAAGAGAAGGGCGGAAGCAACAGAAGAGGAAACCCTCAGTGGCTACCCCAAGCAACAATACTGAAAAAGAGGAGGGCCGCACCACTTCTAAAAACCAGAACAAGGGAGCCACAGGCCTTATACCAGCTAGAGAGTGATCAAGGAGGGAGCCACACCAAAATACCAGCAAGAGAGAGGAACCAAGGAAAGGGCGGCACCTTATACCAGCTACAGAAAGCAACCAAGGAGAGGGCTGCAACCTATTCCAGCAAGAACTGTCCAAGGAGGCTGCACACTAAACCAGCAAGAACAAACCAAGGAGGCCGCACCATAAACCAGCAAGAACAAACAAGGAGGCCACAGCAAATTTCAGACCAAGAGATTTGAAGGAAGAGGAAAGAATAATGAGTGAGAGAGTGAGGGGAGAGGTCTCTTATTTATAGTTTAGGTGGGTAGGTTAGGGTTTACAAATTAGCCCTAATTTTAGGGTTAAATTGAAACCCAACAAATTAAACAAATTAAATAATTAATATTTTAATCATAAAATATTAATTAGAAAGTCAACAAGTCAAGGTGGCTAGCAAAGACCCAAACCACATAAACAAAAGGGAGGACGTGGCTCAAACAAAAAGGGCGGGTTCTTCTTTAATGGCAGAATTTCCACAAAGTTTTCATGATATAACTTATAAGCTTTTATCATCCCAGCATAAGAGGAAGGTCAATGATGTGATCGTGTCCTTCTTAACTGCTCCTAGGTCTCATGAACCATCTCGGGAAAGAAGAAGATCACACATCATCTCGGCTTGGTACTTAACCAAGAACTGCCTGGTCCCAGACCAAGATACCCCAAAACATGTCTGGGGGCCCTAGATCACCACTAGGGTCTTATCCACCAAGGTACACAACCAAGGATCAATCCAAGCACCGAGCAAGGATTCCCTAGACCACATCCAGGGGCCCTAGAACACATCTAGGGACTTATATCATCAAATTGCTTGGTCCTTGACCAAGAATCCTAGCAATACATTGAGGGCCCTCACTAGGGTCTTTTTCCATGGCTCTAACTGCTTGGTCCCAAACCAAGAACCCCAGGAGTGTACTGGGGGCCCTAGATCTCAGCTAGGGTCTTTGCCATCCTCTCGAAGAATGGTTCTTGCCGCTGCTTAATTTTAACATCTTTTAGTATTGTTTGCTTGTTGTTTTGTGCAGGTTGGCGAAGAGATAGGAGGACACTTCGTCCAATTTTGGCGGATTTGGACTATCCGGAACCCCCAGGAGTGCCCCTTTCATCAATAAACTCTTCGAAAACTTGTAAAAACTTGTTGATCTCCCTTAATGAAGGAACACAAACTTCATTTGTATATTGGTCTCCGCAGCAACAAGCTGCAATTCCCAATCTGTGTGAGTTAACCTGTCCAAAGACCTCAAGGAATCCGTATATATTTAGGCTGGTAGCCATGTCCATCTCTAGCCAATCTGTTACATTAACTTTCCTAACACTTGTTTTTGTTGTCAAAGCCCGAACTATCAAATTCGGGACTGCCCACTCATGGCCTAGTCAAACGTCATGTTACCTCCAAAATCTACACTTCAAAAGATAAATCCAATCATCAAGTACAAACCCTAGGGAAACTTGAGGACATTTAAGCAAGTACAAACCCTAATATTTGAGGCATTCAAGCATGTTGTATTGAAGCTACCTTTGATTATAGAACGCATGCTTGGACATTATGCCTTTGCCCTGTTTCACCTTGGTGAGTGTCATTGATTTCCTAGTAAGTGGTCAACTTTTGGGGAAGGGATGCAACTGGGGGTCCCTTGAGGGGTCATCGTACCATTCCTAACCATACTTATCACTTTCTGCTCATCACATTCCCATCACATTGCCTTCTTCTAGGCCCTTTGGCTTTAGTGACCCAAGACGGGCATTACCTCATGAGGGATGGTCGTTGGCAAAAGATAAAAGCCTAAAATATAAACCTTCCAGATGCTTGCCCAAAGAGGTTTTGAAAGCAATGAAAAGCTTCTCCTAAAAAATCAAAGACCTGCAAAAGCAAAATAACATTATACACAAAGGATCAACAAAGGATATGGATCCCTATCCCTTCTCGAGAGACAGTTCTTTCAGCACCACTTCTAGGACATCTCGTCCAAGATGAGCCTCATGGACACCTTGATCCGTCCCACTGTTCTATATGGCTCAAAGATTTGGGGACCGTCTTTACTTGAGTCAGATTGGGCTTCAGCTGAGAGAGTCCAGATTCTTCTTCTCTGCCGCATCATTAGATGCAACCAGATAGTACCCCAGCACATCATCCTTGCAGAGTTGGGAACTCAGCCCTTCCGCCTTGAGACGGTTTTCAGATTGGCTTCATTCTTACATTGTGTCCAGGACTTTGTAGACTCCAAAAAAGGAAGGGACCAATACCCTTATCTGGCATATTTCTCTTCTGAGACTATTGCCCTTTCCACTCCTCCGGGCCGAGCCAGATGTTGGTTTGCAGGGGTTTCAGATCTCCTAGAGTCTGTGGGCATTCAGTTGGATCGTCTCCCTCCTTTTCGATATTCCTTAGATGCTCTCGGTCACCTTTTACCTACTAGACAGGAGCTGAACAAGATCATCCTGGAGGGTTGCGCCCAAAGATGGATTTTTACACTAAGCACTTCTTGGAGTTGAGAGACGGGCTCATTGTTCGACCCCAGTATACGTTTTGTCACTGGATGCATGCTCTTTGCATCCCTCTAGGCCAATTCAAAGTGGGTTCTCATAGACTTCGGGTAGAGACAAACCACTAGATCGATAGATCAAATAGAACTTGCCAGGTATGCCATTTACAGGAAGTGGAGAGCGAAGTGCACTTCATTTTTGGATGCCCCGTCTAGTACGAGATCAGAGGAAGATTCCATTGCTTGTTCAGGGGTTCTCAGACCCTCGCCGACTTTTTCAGGTATCACGATCAGAGATGTTTGGCCCTATATATGCAGGAGGCTCTCAAGTTCCGAACACATATTCTTCAGCCTCCCATCAGACCAAACCCCACTTAGAGGATCACGACATTTTTCAGGGTACTACCTTCCGACAAGGGCACCAAGAGACCTTCGGATATCAGTACATATCTAGACCCTAGATCAGTGAGGATCTGTGGGACCTCACCCCGCCCCACGAGATCTCAACAGCAGATACGTCTCAAATCCCTTCCTGGGAGACGGACTATGTCCTCCAGACCTCAGTAGCGTGTGCACCCCGCCAGGCAACGATTCATTGGACGGTCCACATTCCCCACTAGTTCTTCATCGAGCAAACGGACTTTGTTGATTTTTCTTCTTTCAACCTCGGATGTTAGGAGAGATGGGTTTGATCCTCTCTTCTCTGCCAGTGCATCTTCGCCCCTTTGCGGGACTTTGTGGTTGTGGTTGAAGATTCCTCATACTTCAGCCCAGTTTGCATTGTCTATTCTTTACTTCATACATTGTATCTCTTTATAGGAGACTGTTTGGTACTCTCGCTTTGAATGGACATCATTGTACTCAACAATTCCTTTGACCTACTTTGTGGTCATTAGGTGGACATTAATAAAATCATCTTATCTTATCTTATCTTATACATGTCCCCACTTGTTGAGGTGTGTACACTCATGCGGTATCCCTTTCTTTCCTTGCATATGGCACTTTGTGTACCTCTAGCTTCAAGTGGGCCTTGTGGTGTTGCCCCCCAAGCTAATCAATTTCACTCTAGGGAGTACCCAAGGTTTTCGACTATTAATTAATTAATGGCAACGAATGGGCTTGGAAAAGGATGCATTGAAAACGAAAGTGCAGCACACCCTCTACAAAGGCAACCATAGATGAAACAATATGAGCCCTTGTATGTCATGAAACCCATTGACCTATGAAGTCTAAACCCCTATCCACCTCATCATCCACTACATGAGCTTGAAGGGGAACCCTTGGGTTGGACCCCACACTCCACTATGTGGTGCGCCCCACTAGACAGGGTTCCACAAAGCACTCAACAGTGCGCCCCCTCTTCCTAGGCCCCACAATCCACTCAAGACTGAAATTTTTGTGGATTTCCTAACTCAGACTTAGGCTAAGATAACTAAGGCTGATCTGGGTATTTAGTGTGTCCATCAGCATGCCTAGGATACTTAGGCCCATGCTAAGACACCTACCAAGCTACAAAACTAACACAGTTCATGGCTCAAAGGCTAGGCTTGTGGGGCCAAGAGGAATGCCAGATGATGTAGGGTAAGAGTCAAGCATATTCAGAGGTCTAAGAAATAAATGAGCATCTATACATTTTCATGCGTTAAGCTAGCTCATATGTGACAATCTATGGGTGGTCATTTCAATGGCATAGAAAGACTTCAAGGTTTTCCTTGAACAATTAGAGCAAGCGAAAAGCCCTGTTCTAAAAATTCTCTTGCGGTGTTGGCACATATATACAATGCAAAAGGCTGTCCAAAGAACCACTATGCTTCCACGTCTACATAAGATATTAATGATACATATTCCAAAAATATATTCTCCTTTTGCACCCATTCTGACAGACCAAAAGATTTTTGTAGGCCTGAAGGTAGATCAATGCTTCAGTAAATGTGTCAACATCGCATTGGCATAAAGAGATCTGTAGGATGCAAAGAAACTAGGCACATCATACACAAAACCTATAGGTTCTGCTAGCATTGTTACTTCAATAATTTCAAGGATGACCCTCATGCCTGTCTTATTTCTGTTAGCAGGGAAAGCATTTTGCAGTGTTAAATGTGGATAACATCATTTCTGATAAAATATTTTCTTTCTGGATAAAATGGATAAATAGAGTGCATTCATTACATTTATTTCAGCCACAGCATGCTTCCGTGACGCTGGTGAAAATCTATCCACATAAATAACCTACAAAAGAAAGTAAACACAGAATACGAATGGAGTGAATAGAATAGATACAAACAATGCTAAAATTTCATACTCACAATATAAAGAGTTCCTTCTTAGCTAGAGACTTCCATATAGAAAGAATTGTTATAAACATAAACTACTTAAACAATAAACATACAAACATTAAATACCTGCATGGCCCTGATGATTGTTCCAACAAAAGGAATCTGATCATGAGACTCTGAGGAAACAATACTTGGAAAAAGCTCATAGAAAAAGAAAATTGGATCTGTATATGATACATGGTTTGACACTACTATTGGTGCAACTTCTCTTGAAGCAGGCTTCCCAGAACGCCGTATCCAGTGATACCTGAATCAAAGTTCAAACCCAGTCATATCACAATCAAAATGTTTGAACAGAGCCTGGAAATTTGCTGGCCTGAGTAACACAAACTTCTAGCTTTCAACCAAATTCAAAAATTGACAGAATCTTTGTTGCCCTCTAATACTATCAATGTCTGATAGGTTCATGATCCAGATGCTGAATTCATTAACTCAAGAGAGGTCTGCAAGGCATAAAATGCAATCTCTAGGATGTAATCCTTACTGTCTAAGTTCTTTCATGTGCCTAATAAAGAGTTTAGAAAATGCAAATTTGCTATACTGCAGATAATATAAAACAAGCTATATGATGGAACTGAATCAATCTTCTTTTACCTCAATTAGATGCCCTAATGACCAATGAACAATGTGGAGACCATTACATTATAGCCTGGAGGTCAATGACCCATGCATTAGAAATATAAACATCATTTAGAGAAATTGCTGTAAGGGAATAACTACACCGAGAAAACACTTTAACAAAACAGACATGTTTATGACTCAATTGAGCCCTTCAGTGATTTGAAAACATTATCTACAATGCCTCAATAAAAAAAGTAAATAGAGGATCCTTGAAAGGACATTATGTCAAGAAACATTGTTAGAAATTTGTGCCAATACTGGCCACCGTGTCAGCAATGCCACATCAGCAGTCCCCCTTGAACACTAGACCATAGAATGAAGAAACACTGCAAGTTAGGTTGAAAGGAGAGTTGGACCATAGAGTTGGAGGAACTCTTAGAGAGTGTTTACATTTCGGGGGTGAGCTTCAAAACCATGTGCAGGCCAGTTGGGGAGCACCATCAACATCCAATGGACAGTTATATTTTACAATGAGGAGGTCAAAGACTATGGCTAATGTCATCTAGAAAGCATGAGAAGATCAACAAAGACACTTGGAAGAGATGCAAGAATTGTTCAAGGTGTTATACTCCCACTGTGACATGAGGTTGTTGGCAGAACTATGACAATTGGAAATTCAAAGTTAGAAACATCCTTGTAGTAAGAAAGCTTTGTAACAATCTAAATGGAAAGTAGTTGAGGGCAAATAATGCGGGATGAAAAAAAAGCCATTTGATATGTGAACAGAACAGCAATGAGAAATCACTCACACACAACAAGGAAAGACTCCAAAAACCTAATACCAAGTATGCAAGTAACAAAGGAGATTGTTAGAAGTTAGAACTGCACAGATGTTGTACACTCATTTGTATTAACTTTATATATATATATAGGAGTACAAAACTGTTGGAAATAGATTATCTTTGACCAAGCATCCAAAAATTACAATAAAGTAGGTGAGTGATCATTTTGGACCAAGTCACCTAAAAAGGTCAAAAGACAATCATACTGAAGTACAAAAGAGAGAAAGTACAAATATAATACATGTGCCAACTGTGAACACATCCAATAGATTGTGTCTCATCAATTTTTCCCTGCTTAGAGGAAATCGTTCTCAATTTCTGCCCATTGACTTCCAGTGGCAACTTCAGTGTCACAAATCCATACATATGCAGCTAGGTACTGTCTTAACACAACTTTCTTTTATGATGAGACCTTCAAAGCTGATTACGAGATGATGGAAGGTTTTTTCCAGTGCATTCAGAGGATGTAACTTGATCAAACAGACCAGAATTCCATCCATTAATAACTCCAAAAGTATCAGATTATTAATGGCATATTTGGATAAGATATACTTCTCCCAGCAAGAAAGACAACCTTATCATGCAACTTTCTTTGCCTTGTAATCATATCTGAATTTTCTAATTTCACGGTACTTCATTTTGATTAAAGTTTTGTCTTCATTTCGAATTTAACTATTACTTTTGCCAATCGCCATACTAGGTGTACAGTGGGAGGTCTTTGGCAACCATGAACCAGTCAACCCAAAAATACATAAAATATTCAAATTGTGATAATAAAAATATATATTCATGTACATCCATGCAAATCCAAATCATTAGACACAAATATGAAAAGTTTTCTCACGTTTATAGCATTGTAAGAGTGAATATAGAAAAATGGCACCGAGTGCAATACATATCTAAACCAGAATACAACTATATTGAGGCTCTAAATGGCCTGCAAGTCCAAAAATAATCATATTATAGTCTACAATCAAATCAAACTACATATCATCCATTTTTTTGTTTTTTTGGGTGAAGGAAGTGCACTGGTACAAAACCAGTCAACCCTGCTGGTTTTGATCAGTTTTGGTTCCGACCACTATTGACCAGTTCAAGACCCGTTTCGGACCAGTTCAGACCAAAACTAGGCATCTAAGGTTTGAGGGGCAAGTTCGACCCAGAAAATCCCCATAATCAGTCCAACCAGCCAGTTTAGCCGATTCCGGTCTGGTAAGAACATTGAATTGGAGTATGTTTGAGTATATACATTCTAAGAAGCACAATCAGCTGGCACAAAATGGATGAAGAATTTGATGTATGTGCACTATAATCTTTGGTTGCATAATAAACAAAGGACGCAAGGGTGTTGATGCCATCCAAATTAACAAAGTGGATCCAACTTTAGATAGGATACTTAAGATAAGGAAGTTGACATTTAGAGATGAGTATCTCAGCTGGTTAGACACTAACATAGATATAGACACTAAGTCAATAGTACCATCATGGTCAAAGGAAAGTAGTTCCCATTCTTGAGTTTGAGAGTTACCAATGATGATATTATCACTTCCACGCCATGGTCCATCTAGCATCATCTATGGATTCTGGATTCTAGAGTCTATCCAAGAAAAGTAAAACTATTTTGTGTTTGCATTATAAAATTCAAAGCCTTTCCACTAGAATCTATTTGAATTTTATTGATTATATTTATTCTGATCATTGATGACATTTAGATTGTACATTTTTAATTTTAATCTTTGACTCCATCTAATTTCATGTCTAAATGATAGGCATTTGAAGGAGTGAAAAGTCGTTTTTTTTATTGTGATGATATGAATATTTTAATGTGGCTTTTGTTATCGTCCTAATAAACACCTACAAACGTGGAGAAGTCTCCAACCCACTTTGTGTGTCCTTGGAGGCACAAACCTGAGTCCAGACCCATTGTCACCTCAATCTAGACTCCTTCCGTCTAGGCTCACTCCTAGGGAAGCCAAGGGGGGTAGACCCTATTAAACTATGTTAAGGTTTTATTTAAAATTCTAGGAGTTAATTAAATTGTTGATTAGTATTACCCAACCCAATGACAAGCAACCAATGCAATATGCAATCTTTCAATGACAAGCAAACCTTTGTTTTATTAAACAACAATTATACCAATGCCTAAAGATTACCAACCTCCACTTATTCCAATATACAAAAGAAAGATAAGTTTACAAGAATAAAACAAATTAAGAATTATCTACACAATGAATTAAAAAATAACTTTATACAATTACTTTAAAAGAATAAAGAATGCTTATAAATGAATGAATGTGAATATTTACACATGAAAAATAATTTGCACAAAATAAACAGAATGTAAATACTTGAAAAATAAATTGCAAGGAAATGTAATGTTGTGCAAGTATTTAGGTTGCTTTTAAGTTTCCTTTGAGCTTAGTGGTTTAGGTGTGAAAGTTGCAAGCCTAAGCTATGTGATTACCCCAAGTCCTTATCCCTTAGCCAAGAGGAAATGTTGGGTGCTCAATAAGAAGAACAACGAGGTTCTCCCCTAGCTCCATAGGTCAAGTCCAAAGTGTTTGGGCACTCAACAAGGAGGACACTTAGTGACGTGAAACCGTCCCTAGCTTCAACCCCTTCTAGCCTCCACAAGTCACCTTATTTTAGTGGCCAAACAATAATGGAGAATGGGTGCCTAATTAGACTAACTACTCAATCCTTTGCCCTTTCTTATTACCCAAGATCCACAAAATGGCAAGGGGAGAGAATACTGGGCAAAGGCAGGGTAAATTTTATTTACTTTGCAAAATAAAAGGAAACTTTAAACACTAGTGAGCATGATTTTGCAGGATGGCATAGCCACTCACATGCAAGTTGTAGGAAAACAAAAATTTATTAAAAAAAATAACCTGAACAAATTAACCACACTACTTTGGCACAAGGTGGAGGACAAAGCCTTACGATTTTGTGGCAAAGGTGGGCAAAGTTAATTAAAGCAAAATTCAGAAAATTATTTATAATCCTAGTTGATACGATTTTGCAAAGATGGCAGAGTCAAGCACAATGCAAGGTGTGGGAAAAAAATTATTAAAATTATTTACAGATTTTAAACTTGGAAAGAAATAGAAAGTGCAAGCCCAAGAGACTCTCTTGCGTTGCTTACAATAGCTTTAAAAATTGAGAGAGAGAAAGAGAGAGAAGAGCTTTGCACCAAAGCTTATTGATGTTCTCTTGAACTTTTAGTGGCCAATTTTGGGCAGCACCTCATTTTTTAATGGTGAAACCCTGCATAAAACAGCAAACAAAGCTCGCTAGAAAATGCTAAAAATCACCACAAAATGTTAGTTTTATGTTAGCATATGTACCAATGTTGTATATCTCGTCTTGGGGAAAGTATCGGCGATGGTCTAGAATGTAACTTCTTGATGACATCGGCGGAAAATATTGGAATATCTCATAAAATGTCGCAAGACAGGGGTCTAACTCGGAATATTTCGAATATATCGGACAGGTGTTTAACTCGGAATTTATCGAAATATCGGAGATATATCGGAGAGATATAAAACACTGATATGTACAAAATTATTTACAGAAAAAATGGGGATTGAGATGAGATAGCTTACCTTGAGGTTTCTTACCTTTGCCTTTAGCTTGAGGGAACTTCTTCCATTTCTTGGTTTTCGCTGAAAGGGCATGATGTCTTAGAAGTGAAGGCTCATTTCTGCTTTTAAGTCTTCCTTCTTCTTCTAAGCAGACATGCCATAATCTGTCAAAGTTAGGCTGGACTTCTCTTCCATTTATAGATGCAAGAAAAACTCCCCATGACTCAGGAAGTCCATCAAAAGCAGTTTGCACAAGGCCATCATCATTTACAGGAACTCCTATTGCAATAAGTTGATCTTTAGTTTGAGCAATTTTGGAGAAGAAGGTAGTAACTGAATCATCTTTACCCATTCTCAAAGTACGTAGTTGTTTCTTCAATATTCTTTTCTGAGTTGGTGCCTTCTTTTCATAGAGGTTTGCCAAAGCATCAAAACATTCTTTGGCAGTCCTTAGGTGACCAATGATGGGCATCATGTTGTCCTTAACAGAATCAAAAATGATTCTCTTAGCCTTGGCTTGTTTCTTCCTGTATGTTACCCTAGCTGTGTTTGAAGTGGGTTCTTCAATAACCCTAGTAATCAGCTCTTCTAGTTCATTCTCTTCAAGAATGTTTACTATCCTGGATTTCCAAGCATTGAAGTTGGAGGCCCCTATAAGTTTGTCTTCAACTTTCACTGATGTGGAGGCCATGCTGAGATCTAAATTAGTTTAGATGCTACTGATCATTGCAAAGCAACCCTAACAAAGTGGATCTGTGCAGGCTCAAGATTATATCCTTGAGCTCTCTTCACACCCTAAGCTCTGATACCATGTTAGAATTAGGGAAGTAGAATAGAAAATTTCTGTCCTTTTAGAATTTTGTTAAATAGAACAACAATAAATTTGAAACTGTAGTTAAGTTAAACAACAAGAAGGCTTAAATTCCTGAGTTGTACACAAAGATCAGATCTAGGATTGTATTATGTTCACAGTCAGTGATTAGATAAGCTCTTTCTTAATAAGCTAAAAGATCACAGATCTAATCAATAGTTTTGTCAAGATCTAAACAAGTAGATGACAGATCTAAGTAATAGATAAGCAGTTCTAAACAATATATAATCAAATCTAGTCAGTAGATAAACAGATCTAGATAATAAACAACAGATCTCAATGGTAGCTAATCAGATCTAGATAATATATAACAGATCTAGTATAAACCCAAGCTGAAGAACAGAACTAATTTGATATAGATCTAGACTAAGAAACAAATCTAATCTGATATAGATCTGACATGGATCTAAACAGAAGAAAGGATCTAATTAGTAGATCTGATAAAGATCCAAACTAAGACACAGATCTAAACTTCAGAAATGCAGATCTAGATAATGATAATCTTTAGAACAACATACAAATCTAAGTAGATGAATCTGAACAAGTAACTTACCTTGAAGTCTTACCTCTGATCACTGAAGGTGTTCATGCCACACATAAGAGATGAAGAGCCACTGAATATATGCTCAGAAAAAGTCCAAGATCATGGATCTACCTCATGGGTGAGATCTCTTGTCAAAGAGAATTATAGGACAGTTAAACCTCCACCAGAACTTCACATAAGAACACTTCACAAACCCTCATGCAAGAATAGAACAGCTAGGAAGTGGGATGGTTGTCTTAAGGATGGCCCAGCCACCTTACTTAGGGTGTTGCGGCCCTCACAAGGCACTCAGATATGGGATAGTAGACTGATGAGGGGGTTTGCTACCTGACTGGTTACAACACCAAAAATCTCAGCAGTGAGAGACACTCCCTATACTCAAGACAGCAAAACAAATCAGCAAGACCTGAACCAAGAACCCTGCCACAAAGGAAAGTCAGTAAACTGCCATCAAAGGAGCCGCTAGGTTGCAAAGAGGCCGATCTGTTGCAAGAGGGGACCAAGTTGTTGTAGAAGGGGGTCGAACTGTTGCAAGGGTACAATGCGTCACACTTAGGAGAGAGATAGATTGAAGTGTGGAAATGAAGAGGGAGTTGTCTTTATTTATACTAATGGGTGAGGGCTAATTAAAAGAAATAATAACAAAAATAATATATTTAATTAATATAAATATTAATTAAATATATTTTTCAATTTCTATTTATTAATTATTTCTTGTATTAACCCCTAAAAATACAAAACACAAACCCCAGACAAACTCAAGCCCAACAAGACAAAGGGTGGAGGGTTTAGGAGAGGTTTACACATGTCCATATAATTCTCAAGGTGACCTTTTTAACTTTATCATCACTGCATATGGGATACATCCCTCATGTGGTCATGCCCACCTTCAAATAGGGTCATACACCAACAAACACCTGATCAAGGACCAGGTTGCCCCAGAACATTTATGGGGTCTTATCCACCAAGGTACAAGACCAAGGATCAACCCATGCCCCAGGCATGGGTACCCTGGAACATGTCCAGGGGCCCTAGACATATCTAGGGACTTTAACTGCTTGGTCCTAGACCAAGAACCCCAATTATCTACTGGGGGCCCTCACAAGGGTCTTTACTGCTTGGTCCCAGACCAAGAACCCCAGTCATCTACTGGGGGCCCTCACAAGGGTCTTTTGCCATGGCACTGACTGTTTGGTCCCAGACCAAATCCCCAGGAGTGGACTGGGGGCTCTAGATCTCAGCTAGGGTCTTTGCCATCCTCCCGGAGAATGGCTCTTGCAGCTGCTTCAAATTCAACAGAATTATCTGAAATGATACTAGAATATATGGTCCAAATGGCCTCTTATTCAATATGAGTTCGCAACTTTAATGTGTTGAGATTTCAATGAAAACACCCTATTTGCATGTCATCATCTATAAATGTAAGTCATGGGCTTTTGAAACTAAACTATACTAGCATAGATTCGTCTTAACCGCAGATCTATTAAGCACCGAGAGAGATCAAATAAAAAACCAGGTGCAAACTTGTTGGTGCTTAAAAGATCTGGGTTTAAGATGGATATACGCTAATTTTTTTTGTTGGTTTTTCTGTACATCTTTTTTTTCTTCTCTTTTTACATTATACATTGAACTTCAAAACAAATTGTTGTTTTACTAGCGTTATGGACATTACATTACACATCTCTTCCACACAGGTCATCAAACTTCAAAAAAAATCTAGTTTATTTTATTAGTATTGCAAAAACAACATGACACATCTCTTCCAGCCATGTTGTATTAACCTAGTTGTTGTCCCCTTAAAGATGGTTGTTGTTCCAAAACAAACATTTTGCAACATCAACAACATATGAGAGGAGGATTTTTCATAAACGAGGATTGAACTCTAGACAAGATAATTTTATCAATGTCCAACAAATGACCACAAAACTAGGTCAAAGGATTGTTGAATACACATGTCAATACAAAGTGGGAATGCATAAATGCCTCCTAAATAAAGCAAGAAGCAAAGAGAAAGATTAGATAAGATAAGATAATTTTATTAATGTCCAACAAATGACCATAAATAGGTCTATGGCACTGTTAGGTACCATAGTGTGAGATACAAAGTGGAAGCAAAGGTCGCACATAGAAAAATACGATAAACCCAAAGCTAGCCTATGCTGTAAAAGACATAAAATATAAAGCCTAAGATCATGGAGCAGGAAGACAAAGCAAAATTGTTATGTTGCACGGGGACCCGTCCCCCCCAAAAAAACCTATGTACCCGTCGTTCCCGTGTACCAGGGACTTGGGGACCCTTAGGAAACTTACCCAAATTGTTGGGGACTCAGGGACTTGTTGGCCGTCCCCAAGACGTTCTAGACAGATTTCAAGGACGTTACGAACAGATTTCAAGGATGTTCTAGGCAGATTTCAGGGATTTTTTTGGGCAGATTTTGGGGATATTCAGGGCATATATCTTCAGTCTTGACAATCATGGAAATTGATGATTGGACAATAAAATCATTTTTCCCATCCATTATTTTTGTATTGCATTGAATCTAAATCTGTTGTAAAAGTTGTAGCTCAAAACATGGGTTTTGTATGATGAGTTTTGATTTGGGTTTCTGGTGATTTAAATATTGTCTTTTCAGCAACAAGGTTACAACAAACAAAGTTTCCATGTCAAAAAAACAAGAAATGCAACATTTCAAAGGGTTGATCCTTATGGTTATTATTATTGTTCTTCTCATTTTTCCGGTCATCTTAGCTTTTACATATTGTACATGGGTTTTCAGGAGTCATTCAATTATAGTGCTTCCACCATCCCAACCTCAAGCATTGTGAAACCAATTAGATAGTAGTGACTTCGATTGGGCACTAAATGCTTGAATAAATTCCTATTCAATCACATTCTTAATCTAAAATATGAATCTAATCTCTTTATAGAACCAAAGTGTTTTATAGTGGTTTTCAACACAACCATAAAAATCTGCAAAACCTATTGAGAAGGGAATGCCTTTTATGTTTTAACATAATCGTCATTAACAAGAAATGTGAGTAAGAAAAATTGCTATAGAGACATTTCTCATTTAAGTTTCCTAAAGCTAAACTGCATTTTGCTCTTGTCTAGCATCCAATAATGAAATGTCACTCGGCCCTTTTTTAAATTGGTGGAGCTTTTTTGGAATTGGCAAGTGTAAGGGCTGTGCATAATACTGTATAGTATAGCTTGATATGCTTACAAGCTTGAAGCAACTACAAATGTTTATGGTGAATTTTAATATATATATATATATATATATATTATTGTCGTCCCCAACCCGTCGTCCCCTGAAAAATTTGGGGGTGAGCTCTAGCCGTCCCGGTGACGCGTCCCCCCCGTCCCCGTCGTTCCCTCGTCCCGAAAACCAATGCAACATAGAAAAATTGTAGATACGTGCAAGTACTGCTTAGAGTTAAAGTACAAAAACACCAACACTATCAAGGGGATGGCTCACCTGAGGGGCGATCAACCTCCTTTGATGCTCTCTCTCCTAACATATGAGGCCATAAGGAAGAAAACCTTGATAGAGACTAGTTAAAGGAACGGAAAGAACGGGAAGAGCTAGTCTAAGATATGTCTCATTGTCGGGGAACTACAACCCTCAGCCAAGATCCAAAGGAGGCATTATGACGGCTAGTGCGATACGAGTTATCCCAAGATCTAAGACAACATCTTTGTAAGGGTCTCACTAATCAAGCACAAAAAGCCTTTGAGGTTCTCATGGATCTTATGTCTGAGGGAGAGTTGATCTCTACATGTCTCTTGGTAAATCTATCTACTGGAAGCACCAAAAAGAAAGCTATAATCATCCAAACAGGATCCATTGGGTTAGGGTAGGTAGAGTGAGCGAGATCCAAGACCAAAGGTCTCCTTATGTATAGTACCAAGCATCTCTAGTCCGAGAAACATAAGAAAGGGCATAGAGAATTTTGAGATTCCCTGAAAACACAGAAAAATCGTCCTCTAATCTTGTAGTAGATAGGGCACCTGAAGATGAAGTGCCCTCCGTCTCTATCTCTTGAAGATGGTAGAGCTAGAAAATCCTATCCCCTCGGACAATATGGTGGTTGATTTCAACATAAAACAATGAGAACCGACCCAAAACTTCCCAAGGGGAATCCAGAGAGCATGCATCCAATGTCGAAGAGTGTAGAGGGGCCAAACAATGAGGTTGTCTCTCAGCTCCAAGAAGTGTTCTACATAAAAGGCCATCTTGGGGCTTAGCCCGCCTAGTGGGTCGATCCAGTTAACCCGAAACGATTTGAGGATGTCCTCTCTAATGATACTACTCAACTCCTATCGAATAAACTCCTACCTATTCAGCAAGAGTGGACCTAGGGCATCAAGAGAGTATCTGAATGAAGGGAGGCGTTCTATCAAGATACCCACCAACAAAACTAGATAGGTAGCCTTTGCAAACCATCAACAAGCTCGAATAGAGGTATTGGTAATAGCTATAGCCTTCGAGGAGAAATAGGCAAGATAAGGATACTGATCCCCGTTGGTTGGGGAATCCACAAAGCGTTGAACCCAGTGCAAAAGGGAAACTAGTTTGAAGGTGGTTTCAATCCTGAAGGGGGATGATGGAAACTCTATTTGAATAATGACGTGCGAAACTATCCTCTTGCACCCGATGATGCGACAGAGCATAAGAGCCTGAACTCTCTTTATCATGGCCCAGTTTGTCTCCAATAAGCTAGGTCCCAAGACCTCTAAACAATAGAGGATCGTGAGTTTGATGAGCCTATCCATAAGGTCCATCTTGGACTGAATGTCCTGAAAATGATTTTGAAAACATTGACACTCGAGAAGAGCAAGGAATCCATAGCCCTTGTGGATCCAGGCTAGAGGGATTTTCTCAAACCAAATCTAGGCCCTAAAAACTGAACACCCAAATAAGTGTAAGAAGTGGTGATCTCAATCTCCACATCTCAAAAATAAAAATAATACTATGAGAGGATGGCTTTCGACCTGTTGAAGATTATGACCTTGGTTTAGCCAAGGTTGACCATCAATTGACAAAGATCACAAAAACTGGATAAGGCATCAATCTATCTCTATAATCCCTCCACGGTGGAGGACAAGAGACCACGTCATCAACAAAGAGGAGAATCAATATCAAAAGTTGGATATGCTCTTGGATAAGAGACTCCAGCTCATCCATGTATATCCCAAACACTGTAGGTGAAAGAGGACAACCTTGCTTCACCCCAATGGTGCCCCTAATCAAGTCTGACACTCGGTGAGATGCATCGAGTCTCCCAAGGACAAACTCATAGAGGCACATAATAGCAGTGATGAGAATATCTAATATACCAATGTCTCTAAGCCTCCAAAACACGGCCTCTCTAGGGACCAAGTCAAATGCCTTTTGAAAGTTGACAAAGCAGCGAAAGACTTTTGAAGAACAGTGTCTTGCCTCCTCGATGATGGCTTAGTGTGTAAGAATGTGATCAATGGTCTAGTGCTCTGACCTGAAACTTGTCTGTCCTCCAAGCCGAAGACGTATCCTGTCAAGCTCCTTGGATAAATGTAGGTGAAGGGCAGTAGCATAAAGCTTAGAGAAGGTGTGGCCCACCTTAACAATCTAGTAGTTATTCAAATTAGAGTTGGTGGCCAAATTATGGATCAGATGTGTTACACCATATTTTGCATGGGGTGTCCAAGGACCATTTCATGACACCTTACAAGATGACACTTATGGACCTTCTATGTACCAGTTGCAGATAAGAGGCATTATCATGTTCATGTTATCCTTGGTGCTACCCTTATAGTTTATCCGACCCTTGGCCAACCAGGGGAAAGGTGGCATTTATGGAGGATGACTTGGCACGATCAGCGTGTCATGCCCTCTTCATTCCTTTCAGCATATCAAATGGATTGGTCATGGTTTGTACCATTGGTGAAGGTTGCTTCCATGGAATATCATATATTTTCATCTTGTTGCAGGTGCTTTTCCATGGTTGATCATTGTTGGAGAGATCACCTATTGTTTCCCCTCTTGCTCATGATGTTCTAGTCACTATTCTCACTTTGTCGTTGCATGATGAATTCAAGCATTATTCCTAGTTGTTGTGTCTTCTAGCATGGTGGGGTACTTTTCTAGTGATTTGCCTAGATATTATTCACATTTCACTACCAACCAATCATTTTGTCGAGGTACCATCCATTATTCATCACATTTCACTTTTACCTAGACATAATCCATATTACACCTACATTCCATCATGTTTCCACACCTAGAGGACACATGAGTCATTTCACCGATTTTCATATATTTTTTCCCTCGTAATTAACCTTTCATTTAGCATATTTCATTATTTCAACTTTTCCAAGTGTGAACATGCTAAGGTGGTTTGGGATATTTTCATCTCTAATTAATTAAACCCAAACCTTAGGTTGAGTGCTACATTATAGGCCTATTTTATTCATGGGTTATAAACCTTAATTGAGGCATCATTCTTAAATTGCAAATTTAAAAAATAAAAAAGAGAAAGAGAAAAAAGAAATAAAGTTTCACTACGGAATACAACTTATGTTCATGTGGTACACCACATGAAGGTAGCACTCCCCCTTTGGCACACATGTTGAGGCAACCTAATTAAAAAAACATTATTTTCTAGTGGTTGCCCTCTAATGAAATTTGTTGGGTACCTTTTGACCATTTTCACACTCACATGCACCATGTGTTGACCATGCTTATCTCCTAGCACATATGTTGAGGAGGTGGTTGAGCCTGCACAAGTTTTGAGGGGTTATTTATGCATGCGCCCTAGCCATTTGTCCATGTTCACACTTGACCATTCACTTATCCTTATCCAGATGTCCACTTATCTTTTGACCCTATCTTCTTGGCAAATTCCTCTATGTGGTGCACTCCACTAGATGTCCACTACACCTTGGAATAAACTTGTTCACATTATGTTGCACTTTGATTGAAAGTAAAGTGACTTGGAAGTTGGAACTAGTGCACCCTACCTATTTTTGGAGATTCTTCACATTGTTCAAGACTTGCATTGAGGAGTGACCCACTCGGAGAATATTTTATTGCATTTTGACATAGTCTCATTGATCATTGAGTGGTGTGCCCACTCTTTAGTGGACCACTTATCATTCTTGGAGGGTGCACTTCCTTGGAGAATATGTTATTGTTTCTTGGAGAGTGTTTGCAACCACCTGGACACTTTCTCCTAGGGTGCCCTTCTCATGGAGATTATTTTATTGCTTTTGTTCGATAGAGCTTCTTGGGATGCACCCTAGCTCTCTTGGATCTCTCATGTGGAGAGATAAAATATCATTTGATGACCAATTCATGTCTGTATAACATTATTTTATCATTTGTTTGACCTATCAAACTTGATCACTAGGATATTATTATTTTATTATAAGGTGGTTGAACCTAGAACTCTATATATTGGAGGCTCCCCTCATTTGTAATGGTTGTTGTTGAGTGAGATAATATTAGAGCATTACATCTTCTTGGAGCAAATTTTGTGGAGATCATTTTTTTATGTTGTGTGAGGCTATAGTGTGAGCAATTTGTTGTGATTGGAGCTTTTATTATGCAAGCAAAAGAATTGAACCAAGGCCATCCAAGTAAGAGATAACTTCAAGTCGTGTACTTAATCTAGGTGTGAACTTTATCCCATGTTTATTTTGTTTTGTTTGCTTTAGATATTTCTCATATAATTTCTTCAAATAATAGCAACTAGATCTAGTAATATTTAGACAAGCAATACCTTGGTTTGATTTTGAAATTTGATACATTTAGAGTCATATCCTAGCATAATTTCAAGCTTTAGTTTTCAGCCATATTAGATTTCTGTAGCATGTTTTACGGCAGCCCTTTAATACTTGAAAGTAGATAACGTTTGGCCCTCCTCATGAATAGTGAATGACTCCCATTAGCCCAAGGATATTCTAGGCACTAGTCTACTTCCCTCATCCATCCATGTATTCTGAAAATTGCATTTAAATTTCTGTTTTGAATATTTTGTAATTTCTACAACATACTTAGTTTAAAAATTGTAATTTCCGGTAACACATATTAGTCTAGGACCCTTAAATTTGACTTTAAACTAGACTAGTTTGAGTTTGTTGCATGCTGGAAATTTAATTTTAAATTTCTACTTTAAGTTTTGTGCAATTTTAGCACTTTACTTAGTTCAGAAATTTTATTACCAGCGTAGCATTTTGGCCTAGGAAACTAACCTTTGCACTTTAAGTAGGCAAAACTTAATTTGAAACATTCTGGAATCAATTTCATTTTTTGTTTTAAACTGTAATTTCCAGCAATTAGTTTATTGCAGAAAATTTCATTTCCATTTTTGTTTTGAGTCTAAAAAAAATTATTTCCAAATCTAATTAGAGTCAATTTCCTAGATTTCTACATTCTGGAAAGTTATTTTGAGTTCTGCTTTTGTATTTTCAGCATTTCCAGCACTAGATATAATGCAAAAATTTACATTTCCAGATTGCATTTGAGCCTGAAAACTTCATTTCTAGATTTTATTTTAGGCTCATTTCATATACATTGGATTCTGGAATTCATTACCTTGCTTTCTTTCATAAATTTATGCATGCTTCAATCATATTTAATATAGAAAATTTAGTTTCCAGATTGCATTTGAGCACTCAAGCTTGCATTTCATACTTTACTTTTGCTCAAATTTCATACTTCTTTGCAAATCTGAAAGCAATAATCATCATAACATCACATAAATTCAAATTTGACACAAGTCTAAACACATCCAAGGGTGGATGCACCTGCAAATTTGGATTGATGGAGAAAAACTTCTCCAAGAAACTTTATTGATTGTATTACTAAAATGATAAGAGTTCCAAATTAAAGAGGAGAAACTTCAAGCGGTAACCCTAGTTTCTTGAGTCATGTAGTTACCTCTTAGGGTTAACCTAACTTAAAGCTTGAGTTGCTAATAAAAAGGACAAGACCCTCATTACATAAAAGTGGCCTTTTACAAATATTGAAATATCATACCATAAATACCAAATACTAGAACATTGTTACAAAATTATGAGCTTACATGCAAATTACTTCATGTACATAGAGTTTAATCCCTAATAAAAATGTCATGGTTGGGGTACATAGCACCACTTTCCTAAGTACCAATCATGTCAACATGGGTCCTTTTTTCCTCAATAGGATTTACATTTCCTAATCAAGTGGCTCACTTCCACTTTAGCACTTCCTTCTTAGATTAATGTGGCCACCTCCTAAAAACACCACAATTTAACTATGATTACTTGTCCCCAATATGCTCACAAATCAACAATGCACATACTCGCATACAATAAGAGAAGATCCAAGACATCAAGGATGCAAGTAGCAAGAGAAAATTGTCATAATGTAAACATATGTACACTCTTCATTGTATTAGCCTAAGTCACCTTGTTCATGTTCATTTTGTGTTATATGACCATGAAGTTCGGAAAAAAATTCAACAGTGCAAAACCAGGTGATACAATTTGACATGTGATTCAAGGAAATATATAACTCTAAATCCAAATTTTACCTAAATTTAAACGAATTTAAACCAAATTTAAAGGACTTTAATCAAATTTAACGGAAATCAATTTGAATTTAATGGATTTCAAATTTGAACAGGAATTGAATTTAAATGTTGAACTTGAGCAAACTTATTTGGCCATGCATTAAATTCACCGAATTTCAAATTTGAAGGATTAACGCAACAAACATGGTGACTGAGGTATTAGCTATTTATGGATGTACAAAATTGGTGGAGAGCGATCGTCTTTGAGCAAGTCTCCTAGGGTTTACAATTAAAATATACATATTTAGGTGAGTGATCAAGTATGACCAAGCCCCCTATGAATTATGTACAATGATATAGGAAAAATAAAACGAAGAGTGTAAATAAAAATTATAATACATAGTGTAACTAAGTCCACTAGCAACTAAGGGACTAAGTCTCATCAATTCCTCCCTGCAAAGTAGAAATTGTGATAATTTTTTGTCAATGGTATCCATAGTGTTTGGTTGGAAGAAGAAATGTCCCCCTATTGAAGAATCATGTTCACCATAGGTTGTTGAAGGGTAGGTTCAGGCGTTATAATGTCTAGATCCATGTGGGGAGAGGAACCATGAGAAAGATGATCTAGGTTCCTAAGAAAGATGCAATATCATTTGCTTCGGAGCTGAAGTGAGGGCAATGTGAGTTGAAGCAAGATGAGGAGTGGGATGTGAACTTGATGCTTGGAATGGTGCCTCCCTACTACAGCTTGATGACTATCAAGAACGGTGTGGCAAGTCAAGAGGCATGAACATTGGAGAAAACAAAAAGTTCTAAACTTGTGGAGGTTGACATGCTTCACAACTTGTCGCCCTAACTAAGGGGAAGAAAATCTGACCTAGTAATTGTTAATTTTCTAATCCCCAACACCTAGATACCTTACTACCTTATGTTTTTCCTTGTTGATAAATAAATTACAGCACACATAATAAAATATATTGGCTGGAAATAAAACAGCAGAAGCAAAAACTGGAAAACCAAACTTCACACAACACACAGAAAATTTACCCTTCAAATCAGCTTTTCATTAAATAATGACTCCAAGCTTACAAGGGCGCTCCTAAACTGGGAAAACTACCCACTGAGAATAGAAACAGAAAAATACAGCAAACTCTTGCAACCTGGCAACTCTGTTGTTGTCGTACATGTTAGAATATAATGGATGTGCTCGTTTAACCATAGACAATATCACTATTGTCACCCAACCATAGGCCGAAGCCACCCCCGAGCACCTTAACCTTGACAGAGAATCATTCCGGAAGCAAACCCTAGGCTAGATAGCCAAACAA
>ML784704.1:19597-40583 GCA_009831015.1 Picea engelmannii | reverse complement strand
TAATACAAATTATCCTCTTGAGCCGACTTGTCTTCTAGGGTTATTAGCCAACTAATTAGGGTTTCTTCTTGCTTCCCGAAATATTCTATTCTCGTCAGGTTTACACGTGGAGGTAAATACCTCCCGCAGCTACCATAATATCAACAGTACGTCCCTATACTGGCATACTGTACGATTTGTACGCGCCATCTATGACCTGCACAGCACATACATATGCGCCTGTGTCCACTGCACAGCACATATGTATGTGTCTGTGTCCACTGCACTACGCATATGTACACACCCCTGACTACTGGTCCGACGCATATGTACGTGCCCTTTTGCACCTGTGTGGCACATATGTACGCACCCTGGACTCTTGTCTGTTGCGTACGACACTCCTCCGGCTCTATACGGTTCGATCTGCGGCTGTACCTGCTACTACTTCACTGCCCAGATCTGTCCTTGCTACCAGATCTGTCTGTTGTTGCTTCCTTCTCCTTTGGACTAAGTTGATCTCTAGATGAAAGTCCTTATTCACCCTTGCTGAGATCTCCTTGAAAAAAATTCCTTCTTTGCTCTCTCTATGAGTCACTGACTCCAATAGATGTCTCCAAGATGTGTCTTCTCCTTTCACCTTGGCTTCCTTTTATAATATTGAGTTGAACCCTAACCCTAATCTCCAAAGTGATCAACGGTTGAGATTAGATCTCACCTCACTTGAAATCAATGGCTAAGATTGATTTAATTCACTAATGCTAATAACTTTGGCATTTCATTAAATTAAACTCACTTTAATTGTAAAAAGACATTCACTTTAATAATTCCTTTAATTAAAGTGAATTTCCATAGTTTTTGAAAGGTGCTTTGGACTACTTCCACACATCCAACACTAGACATGTGTGGAAGTACATGTCTGAGCTACAAACATCAACAGTAACTTTTATCAACCTTGCGAAGTCCGTAGGGTGTTGAAAAACCCATCATACTTTGCCCTTTTGTCAAACTAGTAGGACTTGCCAAGAGGCATGTCACAACAATCTAGTGGTGCAATATCACAATCAATTGTGTCGATGAAAATTCCAATGGAAAAAAGTGCTAGAACACATATGTTTGATAGGCATGAACGAAATGTGTCTTTACCCATCCAATACGATATGGTAGGAATATGGGGTGAGTCAACCAACTGTTGAGAAACCGACTCCTTTTGGCTACCACTATCCATGATAAGTTGTCCATCTTTTTGCCTAATCCAAAAAGTATGAGTGAAGACAGCTTCTTGCTCAAGATTGGTATACAAAGACCAACGAAAGGTTGGAGCAAAATGGAATCTTGAAACTCAAATTCCTCTAGTTGATCCTCAAGAGCAATTTCTTTGATTACCTATTGCAGTTCAACAAGGAGAGCCTTGGCCTTTTTGGCTTGCAAAGCATGACATTCATCAATAGAATGCCCATACTGCCTATGTTAAAATCAACATTTGGGCTTCCCTTGGCAGTGGCACTAATTGTCTCTAAAGCAAAATCAATAGTGGTTGAAAGAGTAGGGGAAGCAAATCCCTTTGTCTACAAGGGTTGAGGAAGTTGTTGGGTGGATTGATTAACCTTAGCTTCAATTTTGGAAGCTAGTTGAAAGGCTTGATCCAATGAAGAGATTGGGAAGAGTTCTAGTTTTGTTTTGATGTGAGGAAGCAAACTAGAAATGAACTTGACACGAAGGGTATCTTCGTAATCCCTTACCTCAAGTTTGATGGAGAATCTGTGGAAGTCCTCGATGAATTGTTGGATTAACTATTCAAGAGTCTCTTGGAGTCGGGGCCAGTACACCAACATTGCATCCTTGTACCCTAACAAGTAAAACCACTTGCGAACGACATCTTTGAAATCATACCAAGTGTTGATCGAAGGTTGGTCAGAGGTTGCAAGGTGTTAGGTGTGTGTCTGTCACTATGTGAGGGCTTGATCTTCCATGTGTATCTCCTCTACAAGAATCTTCTAAGTTTCAACCAAGGTAAGATAAGTTTTGAATTAGACTTCCAAATTGTGAATCCAAGAGTTGAGACTATCCCCCTTTAGGGCTACATCAAACTTAAGGATAAAAAGATTTGTCCAATGGGAAAAAGTATTGGGCAATAGGGATGGTTATAGTTAGATTAGGTTGTTACAATAGCCACTATTGGTGGAGGGCCTATCGTAGTGTTTTTTGCCGGGTTTGGTTATCAACTTATCAGTTGGTGATTAGTTACTGGAACACGGTCATCATAGTTTGCATCATTTAGATCAAAAACTCTTCTTGTTGTTGGCCTTCTTGTCATTGTTGAATAGCAAGGGTTCTCTCCAAGAGACGTTTCTACATTTGATCTAATAGGAATTGACAATGTTGGCGAAGTCTGGAGAGTCTCTAGAGTCGTTTGGGGATTTGCGGGGAGCCATAGTCTCAAAACAAGAGATGAGAAAATAGGTCTCTATTGCAACCAGAAACAGCGTTTTGCAAGTTACAAGCATAGAATAGAATCAAGCAAAAAAAATCACAAGGGTCAATCCTTTCCATGAGTTTAATCAATGGAATGGATAGAAACCAACAGAATGCCAAAAAAACCAGTGGCATAGACAAAAATACAAGCAGAATTGGTCAAAAAGGACCAACCATTCCGCCAGTCACAAACAAGAACTACTATTGCAGTAAAATTGCAAAAATCTCATAGAAAAATGAGGAAACATGGAAAAATTATTGAGAGGAACCCCAAGTGACAGTGAGTCACTTGTGCAGTGAAGGCCTGAAATTAGGAAAAAGGTGATGGCCTAACATGCATGTAAGTCACTCAAACCACTTGGAGTTGACAGAATTTTGGGTACGAAAAATCCCAAGGAGGTCAAAATTGCAAAACTCTGAAGAGGCCCTAACATTAACTCTTGAAACAATAATGCACATGCTCACATACAAGAAGAGTAAACAATAGGTCAAGCATGCAAGTAGAGAGAGAAAATTATCATAATGTATACATATGTACACTCTTCATTGTATTTATAAATAAATAAAATTGGTGAAGAGTGAACATCTTTGATCAAATTTCCTCGGGCTACAATTGAAATATACATATTTAGATGAGTGATCAAGTGTGACCAAGCTCCCCTGTGTAAACTAAGATGGGAAAAATAAAGTGAAAAGTGTAAATTACAATTAAAATACATAGTTTAACTAAGTCTACTACCAACTTAGGGACTAAATCTCATCTGTCCTTTATTACTCTTAGTCGTAATTCCAAACAAAGAAAATCTGAAGGCAGCCCTAAAAATTGAATTATGAAAAGCCGTTGAATTTCCTATTTTTAGGTTTTAATGATAAAGAGAACATCAATGCTATTTTGCATTAATCATATAAATTATTAGCAAACCTTTGTGTATTTAAGAATATTCTTAGAAGCATAGCTTTTGGTCTGTGAGCAAATGTTTTATAGTTAGACTAGTTAGACTAAGAGGTAAATTTCGCAAGCCTCAACCTAAAATTAATAAGCCACTTGAAGAGCATCTCATTGTTGATCATCTCTATCCAAAAAATCTTGAAAACCATAATGTTTTTTTTTCTTTGAAGTTTAAACCTTTAAACATAAAAGTCATCCATTCCTTAAAATAATGTTTCTTCATTTTGTTTATGTCGAGAATCTTTTATAAACTTGTTATTTCTTCTTTGCAGTAAAGAAACCAAAAGATGGTGAGTTTAAAAATAATCAGATTCATTGTAGAAAGAATAGAACATAGAACTGACTTGGTCATTTAAAATCAATTATGAGACATATTTTATTGAATTCTCAAGCATTTATATAGTCAGCCAGCGGATTGATTCAAGTAGTTAATAAAATGGTGAATTGTTCTGCTTTGAAATGGTGAATAATATGGATCAGATCTGCAACTAACAAAACCCTAAGAAAGTTCAAAAATTTAACTAACTCTCAAAT
This sequence comes from Picea engelmannii, assembly GCA_009831015.1. Classification (NCBI taxonomy): domain Eukaryota; kingdom Viridiplantae; phylum Streptophyta; class Pinopsida; order Pinales; family Pinaceae; genus Picea; species Picea engelmannii. The sequence continues at coordinate 36,649 of ML784704.1, read as the reverse complement.
TTGTTGTTACTGCTAGATCTAAACATGCATAGGCAAATTGAAAAGTACTAAAAATGAAAACAAAAAGGAAATATGCTCATCCAGAAGACACTCAGAAAACTATCTGATGTTTTCTCATTAACTCAGGAAGAGAAAACAATAGTACACTCTGCTAGAAAAACTGAATAATAAACAAGAGGTCACCACTTTCTTTATAACAAAGAAAGGCTATGGTTACATGCCCATAAAGTCTATTCTAGACACCTAGAGAGGAGCGCCCAACATGCATGCAAAGCATGCACTGGACCTTCTAGAAATTTGTGCAAAAAAACAACTACGTGCTAGGCACGCACTGGACCTTCTAGAAATTTGTGCAAAAAAACAACTACGTGCTAGGCACCCAGTCTAAACTTGGGATCAACAGGTCCCCTAGCTCATTCTGAAACTCCTAATTCTAACTAAGTCAAACTAAATTAGAAAAGTGCCTATTCTAGAAAAACTAATTTTGGACAGCAGCAGTATGGAAGGTTCCTAAGCCTAGCGCATGCTTGAAGCATAAATGCACTACTGTATGTTTTTGCTCCCTCCTTGGCTGTCGTGCCCTCACTTCCACCAACTACCACTATGTTGGAGTTCGCCATCTACGGTGGAGGGCAACTACTGAGCAGCAAGTAATTCTAACACACACTCTTTGTGAGGAAAGTTATTCTCCACCACCCCAACTCTCTCCCTCAACATCTCAAACTTTCCTTTAAACAGGGCTTTGTCAAAATGTCAACTACCATTGAATCTAAAGGAACATATTCTAGAACAGTTGTTCTCCTCCGAACTCTGACTCTGATGAAGTGGTATCGGAGCTCAATGTGCTTAGAGTGATCATGAAATACTCGACTCTCAGTGAGCTTGATGCAACTCTGACTGTCACAATAAACAAATGTGGGTTCCAACATCTAACTGGTCATCCCTACTAATAGTTTGTGAAGCCGATTAGCCTCACAACTAGCAGCACTTGCTGCCATGTACTCTACTTCTGTTGAACTGAGTGCACTGAAGACTGCTTCCTGCTAAACCAGGATATGACTTCTAAACCTAAACTGAAACAACACCCCGAGGTGCCACTCCTACGCATCTTTGGGATTCCTGCACTCAGTGAGATTGGTCACCTACGCATCTTTGGGTGCTTGGTGTATTGTCATGTTCCTGCAGAGAGGAGGACCAAGCTCAAGCCTACAACGGAGAAAGGCATCCTCGTGGGTTACAGGGAGACCTCTAAGGCGTATAGGGTCTACATTCTTGCACTCAGGAAGACAGTGGTTAGGAGGGATGTGAGATTTGAAGAAGACAAGGCTTTCGGTAAGTCTTGTGGACAGGTACCAACTGATGAGCAGGGTCAGGAGCAGAGTGCACCTAAGGAGGAGGCTAGATAGCCATCACAGATTACAGGTCCCCAGACTTCTATACAGGTTGGGCAGCAACAACAGCAGATTGTGCAGGTAGAGCAGCAACGTGAGTAGCATGAGCAACATGAGGAGGAGCAGGATCAATGTTACAAGAACCGGACCAGTCATTGAACCGGTCGACCCCAAAAACCAGAACCGGGAAAAAACCGGAAAAAAAACAGATCAAAAAATCGGTCACTAAAAATACATAAAATATTCAAATTTTGAAAAACAAATACATATTCATGTGCATCCATGTGAATCCAAACCATTATACACAAATTTGCAAAGTTTCTCATATATATTGATGTCACATGTGCATCCAATGTGAATCCGATTGCAAACCAAGGTTATCGTATGAAGCAATTATACTCGATGAACCGATATAGAGTGGCATTCACAATGCTTAATTACAAGTCTTAGAGCATGACAATGTGAACATGGAACTTCAGAGATTTAACGAAGCATACCATTTATCAAATCATTCCACCATTTATAAGAGTTAAGTTCTGGTCAATGATTAAGGAAAGTGCTCTTTAGGGTACTGCTGTTATTTATATCAGGTCTTTAAGCACAACAAGATGTAGCTCAGAATTTGCTCATCAAAGGATATAAAGCTTATATGCAATGTCATAAAATTACCACCACAAGATATAATGGATTTAGAGAGTGTTTGAAAGTGGAATTAAGTGCAAGCTATTACTGCTGTAGCCTGTAATATATCAAAGTTTGGGACAGCAAGATAGCCGAGATTTCATGTGTGAACATCATCAATCATTAGCCTTGAGAAAGAGAGCTTATTAACCATAGAATGCAAAGAAACTGAGAGCACTAGTTACTTAAACACTGTTGTTGTGTAGTAAAGTATAAAGCTTATATGCAATGTCATAAAATTACCACCACAAGATATAATGGATTTAGAGAGTGTTTGAAAGTGGAATTAAGTGCAAGCTATTACTGCTGTAGCCTGTAATATATCAAAGTTTGGGACAGCAAGATAGCCGAGATTTCATGTGTGAACATCATCAATCATTAGCCTTGAGAAAGAGAGCTTATTAACCATAGAATGCAAAGAAACTGAGAGCACTAGTTACTTAAACACTRTTGTTRTGTATTAAAGTTCTTATCAGTAAGTATCCACAGTCTTGATTAGGAGTTTGTATTCAKCATTTAAGTGAGACATYAGTCCATAAACAGTAGCACATCATTGCARAATKATTGAAAACAATTCAAACCTTAAATTTTAACCCAATGCTTAGGTGCTAGTGGGATCAAGTTGACTGTTTAGGGCCCCAACCCTAAATTTTTTWAAAAATCTAATTTCCCCCTACCTTTTGCGGCTACGGGTCATCTTCATGGAATTGGTACGGAACCGGCCGGTTCAGGCAAAAAAATCGGTTTCGTACGGAACCGGTCAAGGGCGGTTCAGACCGGTGGGGGCTCAGAACCTGTTGGACCAGCCGGTTTTACCGGTTCCAGTTCGGTTCTTGTAACTATGAGCAGGATGCTCCATTTACTCTGATTGAGTCCTCTAGCAGGAGGAGGCCGAAGTGGGATGAGCGCACATTAAGAGAGGCTCAGGAGCAGGTGGATGCTTCCAGGACATCAGTCAAGGAGAGCAGGGCGCCACAGAGATTCTCCAGTTACATGGCTCTCATGAGCGAGTTGATAGAGACCGAGCCTTCCAGTTTTTCAGGAGGCATCTAAGCCGCAGGTGTGGAGAGATGCCATGATGGAGGACTATTCTTCCATCATGAAGAATGATGTGCGGGAGGTTGTGCCACGGGCTGAGGGAAACTCTGTGATTGGATCCAAGTGGATTTATTGGATCAAGCACGCTGCAGATGGCAGTGTGGACAAGTTTAAAGCCAGGTTTGTGGCTAAGGGCTTCTCACAGAAGGAGGGCATTGACTTCAGTGAGACATTTGCACCCGTGGCAAGGTATTATCTTCTATCTGGATCGTGATATCCATTGCAGCTAAGTTGGGATGGAAAATCCACCAAATGGAAGTCAAGATAGCGTTCCTTAATGGAGAGGTATAGGAGGAGATTTATATTGAACAGCCAGAGGGTTTTGAGGTGCATGATAGGGCATCTCATGTTTGCAAGTTGAAGAGAGCGAGAGCGTTATATGGGCTCAAGCAGGCACCAAATGCATGGTACTCCAGGATCAACAGCTATTTGTTTGGGATGGGCTTCACCAAGAGTGAGGCTGACTCTAACGTCTACTACATCTTGGTTGTGGGTGAGCCACTCATTCTTGTGTTGTATGTGGATGAATTATTTATGACTGGGTCAGAGAAGCTCATAGCAGATTGCAAGAAGGATCTTGTTGTTAAGTTTGAGATGAAGAACGTGGGGTTGATGCATTATTTTCTTGGTTTGGAGGTGTGGCAGACGGATGGGCAAATTTCCCTTGGACAAGGGAAATATGTTGTGGAGATCCTAAAGCGCTTTGGTATGCAGGATTGCAGACCTATGTCAATACCCATGGTTACTAACTGGAAGAAAATAGATGCTTCCAAGTCAGAGAGAGTGGATCCCACTCTTTACAGGAAACTCATTGGCTCTCTGATGTATCTGGTTAACACTAGGCCAGATTTGTGTTTTGATGTCAACACACTCAATCAGTTCATGTTTGAGCTTAAGCATGTGCACTGGGTGGCAGCAAAACATGTGTTGAGGTATCTACGTGGGACAGTCGAGTTTTGATTGAGCTATATCCAGGGAGATTGAGTGAACCTCGTGGGTTATTCAGATGCAGATTGGGCAGGCAGTGCTGTGGACATGAAGAGCACATCAGGTTGTTGTTTCAGCTTGGGTTCAGGGGCTATTTCCTAGTTCAGCAGGAAGCAGAAATCAGTTGCACTAAGTTCTGCAAAGGCTGAATATATGGCAGCCAGCTTGGCATCATGTGAGGCCATTTGGCTTCGGAAGCTACTCATGGGCCTGTTTGATCAAGAGTTGGATACATCAGTGATTCACTCTGATCATCAGAGTTGCATCAAGCTCTCTGAAAATCTCATGTTTCATGATAGATCCAAACACATTGAGATAAGGTACCACTTCATTCGGGACTGCGTGCAGAAAGGTACAGTAAAGCTACAGTATGTGCCAACCGATGCGCAGATTGCAGACATACTCACAAAGCCTTTGGTGAAAGGAAAATTTGTTTACTTCGGGGACAAGTTGGTGGTTTTGCAAAACATCTTCCTTGCTAAGAGGGAGTGTTAAATTTGTAGCAGCAGAAGGAGTCCATGCATTTGCCTAGTGTCCAAGGCATGCAGGGGACATTAGACATGACCCAGGACAGCTGATTTATTTTTGGCCTAACTCTAACTTAAGAAAAGTATGAAAAATAATAATTCTGATTTTTCGTTGACTTTTGGATCCCAGCTTCTAAAGTTTACTTTGGAATTTCTGTTTGAGTGTTGAGTGGGACCCAGGCTAGTGGGGCGCACCAATCTGGAGAGTTAGAGGCTGAGCCGGGCACACATCTCAAGAACGAAGGAGGGTGAAGTCAAAGATAAAGAGAAGGATGAGTGTGAGGGACACTCATTCACCCATTTCAGCAAGAGAAAAGAGGGGCACTTGGCTAAGAGAAGGAAGAGGGTGAGCAGCTGGTAGAGGCCGAGTTCTGGGCAAGGTTTGGGCAGCTAGTGGAGGCCGTACACAGGCCGTACAGTACAGCAAACAGAGGCCGAACTCTGGGCCGTACATAGGCCGTACAGTACAGCAAACAGAGGCCGAACTCTGGGCCGTACACAGCAGCATTCAAGGGGCCGATTCCTGGGCATGTTGAGCAAAAAGAGAGAGTCCAAGCTAGGGCCAATTTGAAGCAACAGAATAGGGCTGTTCTGGGCACAGCCGTACAGCAAACAGAAGAGACCGTACCAGGCCATACAATTCAGCCAGAACAAAGGCCCTACAGGCTGGTGTTTGCTGGGCCGTACAGCACTTAGTTTGCTGGGCCGATTTGAGCAAAAGAATTCATCTTCTAAACTGTAAGAAATTTCTGTTGAAATTTGCTGCTGTAATTTCTCTCTCAGAAGCCAAATAAAGCCCCCTCTTTGCTGATTTTCCCCACACTGGGGTTTCCAGGGTAATTTTCTGTGTATGTGTGTGATTGAGTTTATTTCCGCTGTGCAAGCATGTGTTACATACTCAGCTGTGTTAAATTAGCATAGTTCAGATTTTTATTTCTGTTTTAATAATTTCTGGGTTAAAGACTATTGGCTATTTAATCATCTGCTGGGTATTAGAAGTTTAACAGAATGTAGAAGGCACAGTTGTAAGGAGCTTTAAGGAATTATCAAATCTAGGTGTTCCACACTTTAAAACCATCTACAAAGAGCTTGAGGGAGTAAACATAGCAGAAATTGTAAAAGTGTCATCTTTCTTTCCACGTCTTGTATCTAAGGATAACCAAGAACTATATGAGGAGATAACAAAAGAAGAGCTCTTGACTGTCCTAACTTCATTTCAAAAAGATAAGAGCCCGGGACCAGACAGGTAGACAATTGAGTTTTACTTAGGATTTTATGATTTGTTGGGGGAGGATCTCCTCAGGATAGTCGAGGAGGTGAGACTTTTTGGAAAAGTCTTGGGATCTTTCAACACTTTATTGCTCTCATCCCTGAAGCTGATAAATCAGAATCTTTTGATGAATTTAGGCCTATTGCATTGTGTAATTCCTCTTGTAAGATCATATCTAAAGTCTTGGAAGAGGTTAAAAAGGGTACTTTCCAAGGTGATCTCTCCTGAGCAATTTGGTTCCTTGGAAGGGAGGCACATACATGAGGTAATTGGGTCTGCTCATGAGGGTTTACACACAATTAAAACCAAGAATGTGCCTGGGATGGTTGTAGAAATAGATTTATCCAAATCATATGATAGTACCTGCTGGTTATACCTGAGATTGTCGCTCATCCATGTGAGGGTTTGTCTTCCAATTGTGAACTGGATTATGGGATGTGTGACATCGGTTTCACTTGCTGTGCTTATAAATGGAGCATCATCTTCTTTTTTCAGAATATCTAGAGGTTTAATACAAGGCTGTCCATTATCACCTTACTTATTTTTGCTGGTGGAAGAAGGACTCAGAAGGCCCATTTTGGAAGCAAAAAGAGGCAGTGTATTACAAAGTGTATGAGTGGGGAGGTAATGAATTTCTTACCCATTTATTATTTGTGGATGATATCCTTCTTTTTTCCAATGGGTCAGTGACAGAGGGTAGGAAGGTGCATGAAATCCTACAGCTATATTGCAAGGCCACAGGTATGGAGGCAAATTATTTAAATTCTGCTATTTATTTCAATGAGCTGGGTGATATGGATAAACAGCAGTCAAAAGTCCTTTTTCCATTCAAAAATTTATTGTTCCAAGATGGCTTGAAGTACTTAGGCTTCAATATTAAACCTAATGAATATGGGAAAAACGACTGGACTTGGTTACTATGAAAGATTGAAAAGAGAATTTCAGCTTTGGTGCAATAGATGGCTTTCCAGGGGAGGTAGATTAACACTTGTCAAGTCTGTTTTGGAGGCAATACCAGTTTACTGGCATACACTAGCTCGCATTCCAAAGGTTGTTCTGGAAAGGATAAGAAGACTGTGTTTTGAGTCTTGACTTCTTGTGGAGAGGTAAGAAGGATAAGGTGGGATTTCATCTGACAAATTGGCAGTCTATTATTGCAAAGCCCAAAGCTGAGTGGATTTGGGGGTTAAAGAATATACACTCTTTGGTAAATCATTAGCAGCAAATAGTCTGTGGAACTTGATCTCAAAGAACAGCTTGCAGAAGAGAATAATGGTCCAATAATATATTGCACCAGCCTCAATGATGGACTGGATTAGAACACCAAGAAAGAGTATTAAAAATGTTTCCAATCAGTGGAAGGCGGTTCAAGCCTTCCCCCTCATTGGGTCATATCTGGCATGGAATGTTGGAGATGGTACATGTGTTAGACTGGGTGCAGATGCAATTGCAGGTTGTGGCAATGATATTTTCCTTCCTCAAGAACTCATTCTGCAATTACAGGAAAGAAGACTCTTTAAGCTGAATCATGTTTCAAATCCAGGGATCACTGACATTTGGCATCAGGGATGGATGTCAGCAGGGATGCTTGGATTAGAGGGTGAGTATGCAGATCTGTGGAATACGTTTCTGAGCGAAATGGACAGAGCACATATAAGGCTGGCCGCTGAAGGAGGATCCATAAGAAATAATATGGGTCAAAAATAACGCAGGTGGATATTACACTGCCAAATTAGGATACAGTGCTCTGCTGGAATCTGATGATAAGGACCGAGACTGATGGTGGTCCAAAATCTGGAAGCACAAGGCTCCTTTGAAGACAATCATTCTTGTGGTTAGTGCTGCATAAGAAACTGCCAACCTGGGATTTTTTGCAGAAACGAGGGAGACGGGGACCAAGCTTCTGTGTTTTGTGCCAGAGGAGCAATGAACATGGTGAACATCTTTTCCTCCACTGTCCCTTTGCACAGCAGATATGGAGGGATGTTGAAAGATGGATTGGTACTCATGATCTATGGCAGGGTCTTTCACTGGAGTCATGTTTAAAATCTTGGTACCAGAGGCCGGAGTTAAAAGTGTTTCGATCAGACCCCTTTACCACTGCCTGGGGCATATGGCTGGCATGAAATGCACTTATATTCGAAAACAGATATGTACATACTACAAACATTCCAGGTATTTCGCAGATATGTTATTTCTTCACTGTAAAGTGACTAAAAAAGCATCACATCCTAGACAGGTGGGCAATCTTTTTATCGATAAGACAATTCCATGGGGTTTCTTTGATGGGGCAAGTCAAGGCCCAGCACAAAATAGCAGTATAGGAGGGGTTCTATTTCTGGGAGATAGTCACTGCATAAATTTAAATCCAATGTGAGGACTCTCAAACAATTATGCCAAACTGATGGCCATCAGAGGACTAATGAAAATTGCAGTGGATAGAGGCATTCTTCAGTTGCAGGTATTCAGGGATTCGCAGCTGGTTATCAAATGGATGAGAGATGAACTTCCAATTCAGAGTGTGGCTCTTGAAGCACTGGCAGAACAATTAAAGGTAATCATTTGATTATTCTCTCATATAAAATTCACACACGTCTTCAGAGAACTGAATACAACTGCTCATTCATTATGTAAGGAGCGCTTACTGATGATCCCAGGTTCTGTGTTACTGCTGTAGTATAACACAGGAATCGTGGCTGAGTCAAGGATGGCTCTATAATCCAAAGTTACTTTTCAGTTTTCATACTTGTTTTGATGATAGACTATTTTGCTAGTGCTCAGAAAGACAAAGCTATATTTTGTTGGTTGGAAGACTGAAATGGACTTGTCGTGTTTCAGTTTTCATGATAATTTGGATGGTAGACTTTTTTGATAGTGCTCAGAAAGACAAAAAACTATTCTGGCTGTTGGAAGACTGTAATGTTGAAATGATGGACATTGGACTGTTTCACAAACTGTAAGTAAAGGTTTGTAGCGATTTAGCTGATAGGAGGAAAAACAATATCCTGAAGATAGTGTTTGTAAAGGTGGGTAGTGGGTGATGTACATGCCCATGTTCTGTGTAAGTGCCTGGCACACCTAAAGAATGTGTATTTCATTCCACTTCGGAATAAAATATGCGATTTTTTTCTTGGAAACAAAAAAGGTAAGGGCTATATCCTGGCTCTCGGGCTGTGGTCTAGGGGTAAGTTGGAGTGTTTGTTGTTGTTGGTGCATTGTCCTGCCTACATCCATAGGTACACGGCCTAACTCACACGTGGATAGTTAATCAATTTGAGACACTCACTACTATTTAACAGGTGCACTTAACCCCCAACCTTTCAGACATGGTCATAATGAAGAAAAAGCAGCATCGTGTTATATAATTTTAGTTATTCTTTGATTTGGACAATGATCGATGACAATCCTAATTGCCCACTCACATTTTACTCAATTTCTGACTGGCTGTATTGGATTGCAAATGCATGGATCTCAGTTTTTCCCATTGCATGTTAGGCAGCGTTACACTCACTGATACCTTACACATTTCCTCAACCGACTGGCTGTTGAGATTTGGAGAAACATTAACAAGATGGCGAATGCTACTTCCCGAGGAATAAATCATAAGTATTGGAGACAGAAAAATGCATTCGTTGTGGTGAAATCAAGCAAAAGAAAATAAGAGACGATAATAGCATTGCATACCCGAAGCAAAAAAGAATACAGCGAGAGCATAGGCGGGTGATGAGCATGATCCGGCATCTCCATTTGGGCATAGGGTTGTGTCTGTCATTCCACCCTTGAATAGCCAATTTGGTGGCCAGAAACCCAACAGCTAACACCAATCCAAATAACACCAGCCTAACTACAGCCAAGGGAAGGCATATGACGATTTTGATCCATTCATACAGACCAACAATATCAGGTGTATGATTTCTGAAGGGATCAATTGAAGAGGGTGAACCCAATGAGGGGGGCCTGTTACCCATGAATGAAAAAGGATTGTCCTCTTCATTGCCAGTGCTAGAACAGTCAGAATAATTGGCACTAGAAGCAGATACTTCTTCTTCTCTGTTGATAAAGAAGCTGTGGATAATATTGCCATTGCCATTGCCATTACCATTGTTATTATCAGTAGTATTATTGTTGGATGTGATGTRGCATTCAGAGCTGTCAATATCCACCACAGTATCACCTATCTTGCTCCTTTGATTGTTAGCGTTGGCATCTTTGTCATCATCATCAAGGAGTAGAGGTACCCTGTACTCAGCAATCCCCTCCATATTAATGGGAAGGGTGTTGGCAGATGCACTTGCAGATAGGGTTTTAATGAGCAGCAGAGAAGGATCTAAGCGTGGCCGAATCTGATTCGGACAATTGAAGCTTGGGGAGTTAAAATAGGATCAGTGCTTTTATGGGATTCAATGCGAAGCGAAGAGGGGAAGGGCAGTTAACACGGAAGGTATAAATAAAGGTCAAAAAGGCCAGACGAAAAGAGTGGAACGGGCTTTCTATTGTTTTCAATGGTGTTTCTTTTCAGTACAGGTCAAGGAGAGTCAAATATCCCACATACACATTATATGATATCTGCAATTTCATGTTTTTTTATAGTTTTCATATAAATAGTCCCTGCTGAATATAGGATGTTCGGTCAAATTATAGCGATCGGTGAAATTATTTTGATTGTAAAAATTTTCTATAATGTTTTCCAATATTGGATGATATTTATATATTAAATTTAATATTTTAAAAAATATAAATATTTTTTTTATATTTAATATTTATAAATTTTATTTTATGATAGGATGAAAATGATAAAGTGACCATTTATTGAATTTTTGAATGAATGTGAAATTGTTAGAAAAAAAAATAATTATAAATTTAAAAATTGTTATATGTTTTAATAGTTAGTGGTGTCACAATGGTGTCAATTGTTTTGTTATTTGATCAATCTTGCATTTATTTAAGTCGTAGGTTAAACATTCTACGAAATGATTATTTTTTTCGAGGATATTTGTCCGAAATTTTACTAGAAATTGTTAGATTTGAGTGATTATTTCTATATAATCTGAGTGCCCCAGGGTTTTTCAACGTGTTGAATCCATTTCTACATTCAGAGATGGATTTTGAATAACAAAAAATAATGATTCGTATAAATTTATATCATCAGATTCTAGCGAAAAAAAAAGGCCATTTCATAGAACAGCTAGACAACGCAGTTATTTAATACCCCAATTTCCTTCTTGCTAGTTGATTCTTCATCAAAATTTAATATCTACACCATAACATTTCAATACAGAGAATTTTTTGTTTGTGCAACTTATTTATTTAATATATAACAATTTAGTATAAAAAATGTTTTTATTTGTGCAACTTACTAATAAGCCCTTGTTGGAAGTGACAGATTAAAAAAATAATTAATAAAAAAATTATAAAATGTCATTTCTAGATTTGAATTCATACTTATCATCCATGTCACATGTGGAGAGATTGAATTAACTGATGTTTCAAAGAGGCATTCATCGTGTAAAAATTGTTGTTGTTGTGTTTGTAGGTGTGAGAATTAAAGTGTCATCGACAACATTTCTGACGATTTGTCCTGCAAGCTCGTTGGATATTGAAATATGAAATGGCTATAGACATTTGCAATATAGACTTATAAAAATGAGCCAAAATAAATGACTAAGTCCCGCTAACACTGGCATTTGCTTCTTGCATTGCCTATTGGTTCTATTAATACAAAATAGTTGGGAGCAAAATCCCTGAAATTTCATTTATGATGTTAAATATATGTAGCACTATGCATACTCAGACATATCTCCACTACTATCTTCAAGACAATCAAGAAGTTAATGCAATATCTAGTAGAAAGTGCTATAGTATGATTTTGACAATGTTTTTAGGTATTATTAAATTTTTACCATACATCTATGTAGCAAACGGCCAAGGATCAAAATTCCTAAGAAATCAAAACTCTATCTAGCCCTCTATACATATCTGCAATAAAATCCGGATGGAATTTTGGGGTGACCAAACCCTTCTATAAGGGGAATGGGCGAAAGTGGGGATCCATTTTGCTAGATTTGTTCCCAGTGTGTCAATAGAAGATGCATTTCACATGACATCGTCCCGCTATCAACTTTAGATTTACTTTAATGTAGAAATCCACGGTGATTTGATAATATACTTGTGGAATAAGTTGCAATGCAAATAGTCTGTGTGGTTGGAACACCCCATTTTAGATAGATGACAGTGAAATAAATGAATACCATTCTTTTATTTAAGATTGACGGAAGAAAAAGCAATAATCTCACAAATATGAGAAACGATGTTGAGCCGCAACTACCAGACTGGAAAATCCCAAATCACAGGCCAAGACTCTCTCATCCTAGAAGCTTTTCACCTAAAAAATGAGCGCAATAGCACACAGGTAGGGCAGCCACCACAACTCCAAATAGGAGGGCGCAACTGGACACCCCCCCCCCCCCCAAGCAGGGTTCCTCAAGTTGAATTTTGACGGGGCGACAAAAGGAAACCCAAGAATGACAGGGATGGGAGGGGTGATCAGAGATAGTGGTGGCAACATAATCCGGTTGTACGCTGGGAGTATGGGAAACTCAACCAACAATGCAGCAGAATTTGGAACCCTGGAGCTCGGTCTTGAAATTCTAAGTCGCGAAAGGATGACAAACACTATCATGGAAGGTGACTCCACCTTGGTTATCAACATGGTGAAGAGACTCCAAAATGGCACCAGAGTGGGCAAGGTTCAAAGACATTGGTGCTTGGCACACTCCCTACAAAAAATCCAGGAGCATCTGCAAACGATGAACACAGTGGAGTTGCGTTGGGTATGCAGGTCAACAAATGGCCTGGCGGACAGAATCGCCAACAAGGGAGTTAGCAAGGAAGGCCCGGAACTAAACACTACCTGGATCAACATCTCGAATGGACAATTCAGAATAGACTGCATCCAACTAGTGACAAAAGATTGTGACGACAGCTTAAGCAAGGAAGGTCACATCGAGGAGGGCAGCGAAAGGCCCATCGGAAGGCACGAAGGACCCAGGCAGGATATGATTGCTCAACACTTGACCACCAATTATAATGCAGGATCAGATTATACAACAAGTGAGAGTACGACAACAAGGTCAGATCAACAGTAAGAATTGTGGGGAAAGACCGTGGGAAAGTATTGACGGCAAACAGCAGGCAGCGAATGATGTAAGGCAAGAGGGATTGACACAGACCAATATCAATACACCACGCGAAAGACCAGGTATCGGGAGTAGCACAGTAGGATATCAAGCGAGCAAGGGCAAGGGCCCGTAAAGGGATAATGGTCGAGTCATCATGATCATACATACCGTGACGGGGAAAAAGGATGGGAAGGTTCACCTCTACAGGCAGACCATGATTGGAAGGATGAGCCCGCAGCAGGGAAAGTTCAATAAGAGAAGAAACAACATAAATAGATGCAAACAGGAAGAGCGCAACTACAGGGGCTACCACAAATACAAGGGAAGGGAAAGGAGGAACCCCTGTGTATACATGAACAGGTTGAGAATCTGGCAAAGGAGTTGCCATAGGCCAGACGGGATGGTGCGAATGAAGTGAACGCACTGCAAAAGAAACCCCCTGGGGAAGGAAACTTCGAACAATCCTCGGCAGATTTCAAGGATGGAGAAGGCGGCAAAAGACGCAGAGGGCACCTTTCATACTCTGGTTGCACCGAAAGGAAAAGCGACCATTACCCGGTGGGAAAAGGAATTCAAAGACAAACGCAAGGGCAAAGCATGGGATGCTCCGACTCAAGAAGCAGACTAGATAACGGACCTGGGAGCCATGCAGCCTAGGGAAACCCTCTACCACAAAACAATGGAGATGGCGTGGATAAAAAAGATGATGATCGGCAAAGTGAGCTCGGAAATGGAAGACGCCAGACTGGAGGACAACAAGGAACAAAAGAAATTGTTGAACGAAATCTTGAGTCACCTCAACAATCTGGAAACCATTACCAAACTGGTAGTTGAGGTCAAGAAGGACCATAAAGCCAAGATGGAGTGGTTAGTTGCTCAATTCCACCTCTACCTGTGCTACGTCCATCACATGGACATCACGCCAACCGACGGAAACAGAATGCCAACACATATCAGAAAGACTCACACAATCTCTCCGAAGGAGGAGAACAAGGGCCAGTCGGATGAAGAAAAGAAACACGTCATTGTCCTAGACTAATGTCTGGTTAGTCTATTGTCAAGTCAGTCTGGTCAATCTAGTATCAATCTCTGTTTCTATTTTTTATCATGTCTGTTGTACTTATCTTTTCAAAAACTGGATATTGTAGCACTGGGTTGGTTTCCCATGGTGGCAGTCCAATCACACCCCTCGTTGATTTCAGAAAACGTAACTCGGGAACCCCTGGTCTAGTTTCATTTTTGGCAGACCAGGGAGTCCCCCTTTTTTGTATCATAATCTTTCTTTAGTAATACAAGCTCTTACACTCACTTACAAAAAAAAAAGGTTGATGGAAGAATAACATGGTGAATAGCCACCTAGTTGTTTATGGTAGAGGGGAGGGCCAGCGACCACCATGCACCCAAATCTATCTTCTTTCCAAATGTCATGTTACTCTTCTTTTCAAGTGCCATGTAACTCATTTTTTCTACATTACTAAGAACATAAATTGCAGCAGTTGGGTTATTCTTCCACTTATTGGAGTATTATACAGGAGTTACTTGGTTCATTGAATAACATTTCCCATGCTATAATCGAGTGTACTTCTCAGTGAGCCCCTTCAATATCAGTCGCTACCTTGACTTCCTTTCCATCTTGGCCAGACGAGCACCGGGACTATTCCTCCTCTCATTAGCGAACTGGAACAAACTATGTATGGGAAAGTCGTCTCTACCCAGTGTTGGTCGTGGAATTACCTTAATAGGCATTTAGAGTGAAATGTTCAATAAGGTCTGGAGCAAGGAAGGAGGAATAAACAAGTGTCCAGATAGTGGTGGGACACATACTACTTAATATAAACAAGTGTTGGGTTGATGATGAACCGTGGTTAATAAACAAATGTTGGGTTGGAGATGAATTGTGTGGGTGTTGAGATTATTTTTTAATTAATCTATATACTTGTTTATAAAATTACTTCTATTAAAGCTATTTCCTTTGTTTCTATCATTAAATATTGTAGGTTAACAACGTGAAAGTGAAAGTGCAACTCATCGTCCATGTAATGAATTTATCTTTACAACCGTAATTTAGTGACACACACGTTTGAAGTCTATTTCCATGTGCTAAAACCATGTGGATTCTTCCAAGTTTGTATACCACCTACTCTAATAACAACCTGGATTCTTCTGAATTTGTATACCACCTAGTTTTCGCAAGAGATTGACATGCAAGGCAATGGCAATGGAGGTGGAGTTGAAGATAAAACAAAAATTAATTTATAGAGAAAAAGTAGGTGTGGATGAGCTTGTGGCCGTTTGAGTTGGAGCGGGTATAAATTACTTTCAAACGCCCAACATCGAGTAGTTTCATTTCATCTTCCATTTCTTTTGAATTCTTGGCTTGGTTTGGGTTATTGTTGTTCTTATTTACTTGTTAGTTCGCCGCATGACCATGCGCATTTATATTGTATTTTCTTGGACCATTTTTTTTCATTTTTCATTTTTCTATTGTTGATCTTTTCTTTTTTATTTCTCTATTGTGTTTTCATCGTTTGGCCGGTCAATTTGATTTTGGTGTGGGATGCAAAGCAAAGGATAGGCAAATAGAACTGAAACCATTGATTTCATATTTATATGTAGTCATATGCTATTGTTTTATGGTTTGATTTGAATACATATACAAATATTTAAATTCTTACTAATAGATATGTACAAAATGGGACCACGCTTGGGTTGGTTTTAGGTTGTTTGGTGGTCTTATTTTTGGAGAGTTTAACAGTCTTTAATTATTTTTATTTCAGGGTTTTAACTCTCAAGAGAAAGCTCATTGGCATTTCAATTCAAAGAGAGAACCATTCAAGGTAAAGATCACTTTGTACTTGCACATTTCTTTTAATTTTTTTGGCAGGTGGCTTGCTTATCAGGGTTTGGCCTGGTTAAGGATTTTCTTTAAATGAACTTTGACTGCCTCGACCATTGGATTATTTTTTCATAATGTCCCCCCTTTGGCCCAAAATATAGTCTCTAAAAAACGTTTTCAGCTTAAATGGAAGGCTTGATTATGGGTTCTTTTGAGCTCTATTACATTATATTTTTCTTTCTTTCAA
This sequence comes from Picea engelmannii, assembly GCA_009831015.1. Classification (NCBI taxonomy): domain Eukaryota; kingdom Viridiplantae; phylum Streptophyta; class Pinopsida; order Pinales; family Pinaceae; genus Picea; species Picea engelmannii. Next base: position 20,434 of record ML784704.1, on the reverse strand, counting down.
TCTTGATATGTCTGGTTCGGTGCCTGGTTGTTTTGCAGTTTACAAAGGTGTATGGATGACATGGAGAAACATAGAAGATAAACAATACACTCAATCTCTTGTTGGAATGTGGATGTAGAATTGGTCGTTCTGTGGTTAATTGCAAAAGTTATCATCGACAGTTGGGCACAACGTCACTTCACAGCCTTAGCCAGTACACCCTACAACCTTTCAGCTCGAGGCATGTGTCATTTTTTGTTTTTTGTGTTTTTTCAATATTGATACGTCCTCTCCAACTTTACTTTTCTCTAGAGAATTGAAATTTTAGCATTAGAATTAGAATAGACAGAAGTATAAGAACTGTGGAATTGATAATTGTGTGACTACCCGTGGAGACTCACTTAAATGATTGTGATTGTGAGTTGTATTAATGCTATACCCTTTAATGTTTAGTGAGCCATCTATTTTAGATGTGTCATGGTCTTTGCAATTATTTTGTTTTTTTAAAGAGATATGTCCTCATGCAAAACAACATATGCATAGAAGAAATATGGATCTTTACACATCAATGAACAATATATTCAAATTATTACTCATAATTTAGCAACAACTAGTACCACATTGGTATTGTTATGGGCTCGAAGAGGAATTATTAATTTGAATGTAATTTGGAAGATTGGTAGGGAAAAGGCTCGGTTTATCTCTTTTGAATAAGGTCAGATGAACGTGAACAATACTGTAAGGCAAAAAAATCCTAAATTCTATGAAATCAACTCAATTTAAACAAAAAAAAAATTAAAAGCTTATAAACATTCCTAATACTTCTTGTTGTTTTAAACACTAACAAATTTAAACAAA
>ML784703.1:943742-995187 GCA_009831015.1 Picea engelmannii | reverse complement strand
CGATTAATCGCTTCAATCCAGGAAGAAGACTCAGTAATCGCGGGGTCAACTGGTCCTTTCTGAACTCAAAACCAAGCTCCATAAGCCCTTTTAGCTCTTGTAACTCTAGATCCACTCTAGTTTTGGGGCCTATTCTGTTCTCCTTCTGCGTCAGCTTCTTGCGACTCGAAACAGTCTCCAACTTTGGCAGAGCGTTTGGTTGAGGCATGTGGAGGCACATTTGTTGAGCTGAGGACTTGCCTTTCCTTCTCTCAATAAGCGAAAGAGGGCGCTGCCCTCTAATTGGAAGCGCTGAATTGCTCATGATAGGATTCGATAACTCGGATGAAACGAGAGTAGCGTCTCGATTGTTCCCATACCGAGCCGGAGCAGTAAGCCTCTCATATGTAGTGAATACGTGTGGGTCAATGCCTACTACATCAACAACAAGTGTGAACTAAAATATGAAATATGAATGTGAAAAGAGAAGGCTGTTGTCGTGCTACGAGTCAATCGTTTGGTTAACGTGGAGTTTAGGTGGATTTCATAGTTTAGAGGTTTTTAATCCTTCGTTTGGTAGGTCACCCGAATCACCGCTAGCTGGAGCCCGAGCGACGTACGTTTTTACTGTTAAATTGAATGTGATGTCCGGGAGGAACATTGACAGACCTTAGCGACAATGGAAGAATATTTAAATAATCAGAATGAATCATCGTCGTCCGGAGGAATGTGCTCTCTCAGTCCAGTAAACTGAGAAGAAAAGGCACGACTTGCGGGCAATATCTGGATGGTCGAGATATTCCAATCAGCTCAAAATCGACGAGAATATTCCAATGGATGGAGATTTGGGGCCTCGAGACAATCCGACCCAAAAGCAAACTGGATAATATCTATATTAAAAAGTAAGACAATTGGAATAACGGAGGAAATTATCTATAATATATCTACCATGTTGTACGCACAATAAAATTATCAAATCTTCCCATTCTTATCTTAGAGCCTTGCATGTCAAATTACAGAAATAGCTTTAATGTATTGTCTCTTGATCCTCCATAGCTGGACCCCTTGAATGTTATGGTCAATATGACCGGGGATCTCAATTAGTAACTAGAAGAGGGGATGTTCTGTGTTCATAATGTTTGGAATGATTGCGTAGAATCTTCCTTTAACCTACTATATCATACTTTTCCAACGTTTCCGGGTGGACATATTAGTCAAATTCGTCTGTAACATAGCACGGGGTGTAAAAGCACCGGTGATTTTTATATTTGTGTGTATTGGTGTCATTTAAGTGTAAAAAACAGATTTGTGTATTTAACTTATATAACCAAAAAAAAACTCTTCATCCAAATTTTTTTAGTTATATAAAATATCGGGAAAATTTTACCTATTTTTTACCACTAAAAACCTTTGCAAAATCCTCTTCTACAAGGAAAAGTATTTTCCTTATAGTGAATTAGTGGAGAGATGTGAAGTCAAGATTAATGACCTCTTAACAAAAGAAAAAATGATTGTTTTTCCACTTAATCATTATGATTTCCTAATTGATATGAACTTGTTAGAAGCACACAAAGTTCAACTTGATTACAAAAAAAGACTTTTGACTACATTGATGAACATGAAAACACAAGGATAGTAAGATGCATTCTAAAGGAAATCTTTGTTAAGCAGATTTTAGTTTTGTATCTAAAGAAATATTTTAGAAAATGATGAGAATTGTATACAAATCACACATTGGAAGCAAGATAATACAAAAGTCGAAAACTTGAAGACTATATTGTGTTGCAAGATTTAAACAATGTGTTTTTAAATGAACTATTAGGACTTCCTTCACAGAGGCATATTGATTATTTTATTGTGCCTATGGCCTTAGTATTGTCAAAAATTCTTTATAAAAAAACTATAATAAAATTATTGGAGGTGAAAATGTAATTCTAAGAGTTTCTAAAAATGTGATACATTAGACTAAGTGTATTGATTATGCGGAGCTGAACAAATTTAGAGGGAAGAATAATTATACATTACCTTGAATTATTTTACTGTAACATCCCTCTCTACTGAGCACATGTTATCGACTTATTCTTTGAGGACACTTGCATGCAAGTGATCCGGTTATAATATAGTGTTATTTGTTTCGACTATGGATTTTCATGATCATGTTGTTGGGTTGTGATTTATTGTTACTTAATATAGGTATTGACAGATGCTATTGACGAGTTTACATGGGTGTGCAGGACACATGATAGATTATAGATGATGATGGCATCAATGGACCTCATTGGACTCCGGATTGAGTTAGGGAGTGGATTGTATTTGGTTTGAGTATGTCATTTTACGCATATGTGACATATGAGTGATTATAGTATGATTTTGTATATGGATCTTTGACAGTGTTTTGTCAATGGATACATGCTGACAATGCTTGCTAATCTCACTCACATAAGGAGTAAAGGGGCCATGCACAACAAACCAGACATTGAGGGAGAGGTGTTGCAAAGTCCCTGTCACAACCTACTAGCACTCCTACCGTGACTCGAATTGTAGGTTAACGATTACCTTGTTCGAAAGGTCCATGATGTTGTGAGGGCATACAGAGACAGTCACTCACAAAGATTTCTAGGGGGCACACAATAAAGAATAGTCCTTATTCCTTAGAATCCCTTAGTCTCTCACAAGGTCGACAAAGTGGAGTGTTGACTCCAAGGGTTAGACAAACTACCAAAACTTGTCAAAAGGCGAGTGACACCCTTGGAGCATGGGAGTGCGTCTTGAAGGGCACGTTGTGTAAATAAAATGTTTGCCTAAAAAACATGAATGAATCTAGGTCGCCTAGAAAACAATAAATTGAATTGACATTGTTAGATTTAAAATAATTAATTAATGGGTATTTTTGTTAATTATAAATCCCCATAAAAATCTAATCCTATTATAAGACAAATCCTAAGTCTAAGTTTAGTTAGGGGACTAAAATAAAATGTTAAATAAAAAAAAATGATTAGAGATAAATCAATCTAAAGAAAAAGTGAGATAAATCTAATGATTTGATATAATGCACATGTGTGCAAGAAAATGCCAAAATGAAATTTTAAAATAAGAAAGGAATAAAGCATGCGAGAATAGGTGTACACATAGAATGGTATCTAGAGTCTAGATACCACTAGTCTAACTAGAAGAAGACTATTATTTTAACTCCAACTTAGATTTAATAAGGTGTAACATTCCACTCTTGCGTGCACTGAGAAAAATTATTCTTTGAGGAAACTTGCTTGCAAGTGATTCAGATTATTATATGATTGGTTGTTGGATTATGATTATCAGATATTATGCAGTTGATGATATGTTATTTGGTTGTATTACATATACAGGTGCTATTGAATGGGTTCTCCTGAGTGTGTAGGACTTTGGACCTCGAGGATGTAGAGGCATCGATGAAACCCCTTGGATTCTATATCGAGTCAGGGAGTGGACTATTTGGTTCAATATTATTGATATGACATATGTACATATGATTAGATGTTATGATGATTGATTGTGATTGCTGGCATGATTCGTTGATGGATACAGGCTGATGATACCTTGCCGACCAGACTCACATGTGGAGTAGAGGGGTCATGCACAACAACCATAGAATTTGAGGGAGAGGTGTGGAAGCAGCCCTGGCACAGCCTACTAACACTCTCGTCGTGGCTCGAACTGTATGTTAGGAATTACCTAGTTCAAGAATACCCACGATGTCGTGAGAGCAGATTGTGATAGTTGCTCACGATGATTCTAAGGGGCACGCAATAAGGCAGGGGCCTTATTCCTTAGAGGCCCTTAGTCTCCCACAAGATCACCTGGCAGAGTATTAACTCCAGGGGCTTTTGATGTCCACCAAGTCAGTCAAGAGGCGAGTGGCACCCTCGAAGCACGTGGTACATCCTGAAGGGCATGTTGCGCAAGAAAAACAGAAAGAGGTGAGTGGCACCCTTGGAGCACGTAGTGCGCCCTAAAGGGCACGTCGCGTAAGGAAAGCAGAAAGAGGCAAGTGGCACCCTTGGAGCACATAGTGCGTCCTGAAGGGAACGTCGTTATTTTAACTGGTAAGTGAATAAACCTAGACGACCTTAAAATGAATGATGTGATAAGTAAGATTTAAAAACAATTTTCCCTATTCAAAATGTCACCCAACCTAGTGAAATTAAAATCTAGGTCTAAGTAGAACATGTGGTCAAAAAATAACAATAACAAATAAACATGTAACAAGAAGGGGGGTAAGAAATTAAAATTATTTATTAAAAACAAAATTTTAATGGAGGATTAAAATTTAAAAAGGGAAATGGTTGTTTTATCTAATTTTGCTAATTTAATTTTAGATAAAAAGAAAAAGGGGTAATTGGTTGTTTCATCTACACTTGCTAAATTGATTTTTAGTTGAAAAGGAAAAAGGGGGAAACTTAAAAGTAATAGGAAACTTAAAGAAAAAGGGGAAACCTAAAGAAAAGGGGAAACATAAAGAAAAAGTTGAATGTCTAACTTAGTAAGAAATCTTGCCTTTAGAAATTTCTAATTATGAACTCAACTAGGAATTAAGCAAGACATAAGTCATTTAAGAAGTGTAAGGGAATATTGGGACACCTAGGAGCTTGTTTATGAATGCTTTTAGGTGGGTGAGGGAAATAGGAATAATTAATTAATTAATGAAATTAATTTTCTAGTGCAACTAGGGGATCAAACAACATGTGTATGGGGGAGGTTTTTCCTAATTAAAATTAATAAAAAAAAAAATTAATGAGAATTTGGGAAACTAATTACTTAAAACTCTATAAAAGGGATGGAGGAGAAGGAGTATGGATCTCATCTTTTTGCGTAATGTTACACTGCTGAATATTTGTCTTGACTGAGCTTCTCTTGTGGGACTTGGGATACTCAACTCAGTTAACGAGTGGTATCTCGACCTTGTGAGGCGAGATGGGTGCTAGCAGTTCTCTGGTACTGTGTGCATGGCCCCTTTGCAACTCGGGGGTTTCAGGGGGGGAGACGAATATCCCTACTAGGAGGTACCGGTGAGGTGACATTGGTTGGAAAGAGGGAGATGGACGGAGCACGTGCAGGACAAAAACTACAGAGCATTCGTGTCTGGGTAAGATACGTCGGTTTAAGTTGTTACTTGCAATGAAATTTAAATTACACATGTTATTTCTCTGTGTGGGTTTATTGATTATTATGAAGAGATTGTGTTTTTATATTCCATCCCTTATCCCTTTAGTCATCAGTCTGTGCCTGAGAAGTCGGCTTGGACCTGAATCGACGATCGTCACTTCACTGTTTAAAGACTTATAGATTCAAATGACCCGCTTTTCTGTGCATGGATGATGAGTGAAGGATAATTTTTGCCCAACTGTATATCCCTTACTTATCTTTCCATTTGATTGATTCCTGGTTGAATGATTTGTCTTTGCACCTTATTGTGATCGATTAGTCTCTGTGTTTTTTTGATTCGTCTCTGATCTATCCATCTCTGCATTTCCTTGAATGATTATCTATGCATTCCTTTGAACGATCACCTTTGCATTTCCTTGAATGATAAACTCTGCATTTCTTGGGATGTTTAAGCTATGCGTTTGAATGATTAATCTTTGAAGGAGTAAAACGAAGAAATCATTTTTATTGGCATTCTACATTGTATGCACCCACGTTTTTATTGGCATTTTACCCAACATTCAAAACGTTTTTATTGGCATTTTACACAGTACGCATCCACGTTTTTATTGGCAATTTACCCAGCATTCAAAAACATTTTTATTGGCATTTTACACAGTATGCATCCACGTTTTACCTGGCATTTTTACCCAGTAGTCAACCACGTTTTTATTGTCATTTTACATAGTATTCATCCATGTTTTGCTTGGCATTTTTACCTAGCATTCAACAATGAATTATTGGCATACTACATAGCAATTACACAGTACCCACTCAACGAATTGGGGGCTTCAGTCTCTGCATTTTGTTGAATGATTAATCTCTGCATTTAACTCATCTCCATGTGTAAGAAAACTCATCTTTCATTTTCTGTTATGAATCATCCATGTGTCCTCCCCAGAAATAAACTCTGTGATCATGCATTTAATTGACAGAAAAATCTTATGTTGATGGACAACGATTTAATGGACTGCATGGGTATTATATATTAGACAACGTGGGTATTGCAAGATTTATCTAATAGACAACAATATATTTACTTGTTGTTGACAATGATGTATCAAAATACAATAACCTTTTTAGACAATGATATATCCTTTAGACAAGCGATGTATCTAATTGACTGCGCCTTTTAATGGCAGCGAATCCCTTTTTGGTTGCTTAACTAGTCATAATCATGCGTTCTTTAAATTGAAAGATGTAGATATTATTATTTAAAGTTAGATAGAGATATATTGTTTTAGTTTTACATTTAAAAAAAAAAATTATATTTAAAAGACAACAAGTATATTCCTATAAGATAGCGATATAGTTTCAGTTTTAAATAGCGATATAAGACAACAAATTCATATAGTTACAATTTTAAAAGATAGCGAATTCGGTTTTAAAAGATAGCGATATATACTTATCTCATATTTGGAATCAAAGAATAGCTACAATGAACTCTTTGTTTAAGTATACTTATTTTAATGTGTATTTAATAGTTTTTAAATCGCATTGTGTTAACAGTTTAATGGTTCTTATTAACCGCTTGCTTCTTATTAACATGTTTTAATAAGTTGCACAATAGTACTATTGCTTCAGCTTAAATCACTCCTTTGTAATAGGGGAAATATCAATGCATAACAGTAATATTATGAGGATCAGATTATAATAGTTTAGCATCCTTGGCATCAACTTTATTGGTTCCATTTTAAATGGTAGTTAGATGGGTGGCATAGTCTAATAATGCATAGTTGTTTTAATTGTTGATTAGTTTTACATTAGCCTAATAGTTTCATTTCCAATGGTTATTGATGATTTAATTATGAGTAAGGCATTTACCCCTTCGATTAGATTAACAAGCACTTTGTATTTAGATCAATGGTTAAAGATGTTTAATGCATTGACACCTACAATAGTTTTTTCCTTACGTTAATCTTAATTTTTTTTATTATAAGTATAGGGATTATCGCCTTATAGCAGCGTTAGATGTTCTTCCATCAAGGAAGTAGATAAGGACCTATTGAATTATTGAATGTATTTTGAAGGGTTGTTGCAATGCTAGATTTTATATTGGGAAGAAGGGTTGGAATTATTCTGGTTGCGCATGGGTCCCTAGTGTGCCCATTGCACTGTGGCAACATGATTTCTTGAGATTGGATCGTTGTGCGCATGGATCAAGAAGGACACACGATAACCCAACTTTGGATCGTGCGCCACCCGATGTGATTGATGACTATTTTTTTTATGGTGATACTTGTTTTTTGACTTCTATGTTTGTCTCTCGCTCACCAGGAAGGTTCTAGTTATTGGTCGTCGAAGAAGATGTGTCAGGTTGTTGATCTTTTCCTTTAGCTTGTAGGAGTTGTCTTGATTGTGTCGGGTGGGTAGCCAATTTTATCTTCCTATTGATTAATGCATGTTTCATCCAGTTGAATGATGTGCTAGTACATTGGGTCATGGTTGTCTATTACCTGAAGGCGTAAGTTGTGTTCATCGTCAAGTTGTGTTGATTAATTGTGGTCGTTGATTGACTTCCTGCTTAAAAGAAGAAAAAAATTGCACTTTCTTGCATCACATGTGGTTGTAGCGATGAGGGTTGTTACATATGGTATAAAAGCGGGTTCAACCCTACAACTGTGGATCACCAAGCTTTCCACTGCAGTAGACCCTTGAGTATTAACCTAACACTAATTAAAAACTTTAACGTGTCCATGCGGTGATCTCGATTAGAGGATGCCACAGAGGTTCGCAACATGGTGTTGTGGAAGTATGTGCGACGCCTCCAAAAGTGCCTGTGCCCTCAGAATCTAAGCCCCAAGGGGGAGGAACAAGCCCTTGGGTTGGATTCAATTGTTGTGGGGGATGATGATGGTGTAACAAGATCCTTCCAGGAAATGTCAGAGGCCTTGATTCACCATATGTACTAAGATTAGGCCATGGCACCTGTACCCCTGAGGGTCCACAATGCACCTTAGCGAGTACCATTAGCTTTCACTGAGAACTCGAGAGGGATAAGTTCTTAAATCCACCAGTGTCACATATGGCTCAACCGTCAAGGCATGGCTGGAGAGTAAGCCAATGTTCTTCTACTTCGGGTACTAGGAGTATTGGACCGAAGAAAGGGTGTTGGACATGTGGGGAGCCATATTTCCAGCGTGATTGCCCAATAGAGAGGACTAGAGCATCTAGATCATCTAGACCCACTACCATGGGAGATTTGGGCAAGGCCCATCAGATTCATGCAATGGTGAACAACTGCCAGGCAAAGCACCAATCGACAGTGCTCAAGAAGTCATGCACTATCCCTGACCAAACCCTTAGTATTTTGATAGATCCCGGTGCTACAGAGAGTTTCATTTTTGGGGCAGCGCTAAAGAGAATTAAGGTAAAGGAAGTTGGATAGGATGACTTTAGCTGAGTAGAAATGGCTTCGACAGCCAAAAAAAAGGTTGGTGGGAAGGTTATGGGTTGTAGCCTTAACCTAGGAGAGTTTTTCACTAGGGCCAACCTGTATGTCACGATATTAGGATTTTATGATGTCGTGATCAATTTGGACTGGTTGGAATCACATGAGGATATACTCAGTTGTAAGACAAAGCGACTGATCTTGGTCGATGACGAGGGACAAAGACACGTGATTGTAGGTCAGAACTAGGGAGTCTCCCCGAGGTTCATCTCTTCCTTTTATCTATGAAAGAGCATGAACAATCGATGTAAGCTTTATGCGATCCTTGTGTTAAATGTGAAGGGAGTAGCGGAAGGTCTAGAACACCTTCTGGTGGTGAGAGAGTATGTGAACATATTCCCTGAGGAGTTACCTGGGATGTTGTTGGAGAGGGAATTGGAATTTACCATAGACTTAAGACCGAGAACTGAACCGATAGAAAGAATGCCTTATCAAATGTCGGTCCCAAAGTTACAGGAGTTGAGAATGAAACTGAAGGAATTGTTGGACCTAGGACTTATACGTCCAAGTGTGTCATTGTGGGTGCGCCTGTTATTTTCATACGAAGGAAGGATGGGTCGTGGAGTTTTTGCATTGACTACCGTCAATTGAACAAGGCAACAATCAATAATCGATATCCGTTTCCAAGGATTGATGATCTATTTGATTAGATGAAAGACGCGACGGTGTTTTCAAGGATGGACTTGAGATCAGGGTACCACTGGTTACGTATCAATGAGGAAAAAATTCCTATGACCTCCTTGAAGAGTAGGTTTGGACATTACGAGTTTATTGTTTTACCATTTGGACTTACAAATGCCTCTGGGGTATTTATGAATTTGATGAACGAGGTGTTCCGCGAATACTTGGGAAACTTCGTTCAAGTATTCATTGATGATATTTTCATTTACTCTTGGATGATGGAGGATCATCATGGACACTTGTGCTTGGTACTACAATGTCTACGAGATAACAAATTGTATGGGAAACTATCTAAATGCTCTTTTTATCAATCGAATATTCACTACTTAGGGCATGTTATCTCCAACGAAGGTATCGCCGTGGATATAGCAAAGGTCGAGGCTATTATGGAATGGCTTGCGTCAATGAATGTCCTCGAAGGGCATAGCTTCATGGGTTTAGCGGGATATTATCGACGATTTGTCAAGGGATTTTCAAAGATAGAAAATCTGATCACGGAATTGCAGAAGAAGAAAAAAAAGTTTGTTTGGGGTGAGAAATGCATGGAGGAATTTCGGAGGCTCAAGGAGTTGTTGACAACAACACTGATACTAAAGGTCCTTGACATGGATGAAAACTTCTTGGTATGCACTAACACATCCAAGGAAGGCTTAGGCAGAGTCTTGATGCAAGAAAGTTGAGTGATCACTTACATCTCAAGGAAGTTGAGAAGGCATGAGGAGAATTTGCAACGCATGATTTTGAGTTGTTAGCCATTGTATATGCCTTGAGAGTTTGGAGACATTACCTTATTGGACGGAAATTTGAACTAAAAATGGACCATTGTGGACTACAACATATCTTTACGTAAAGTGACTTGAATGCACGACAATGACGTTGGTCGGAATTTCTTAGCGAGTATGATTTCAATATTACTTAGATAAAAGATACAATGAAGAAAGTGGTTGATGCATTGAGTTGGAGACTGCACATATTTTTGGTGATGCCTCTTTAAACGAATCTACATGAAAGATTCTAACTTTGCAGTGTGACGATGACTGGTACAAAGAGGTCAAGGATTTTATCGGACAAAACACAATGATGGTACCAATATTTGAAGGACTTATGCTTGACGATGATGGATTATTGAGATTTAAAAATCAAATTTATGTACCACCCAACGAAGAATTGAGGAGTTTGATCCTAAACATGGCTCACCCGGGAGTCACAAAGATGAGGGAAAACCTTAAACCCTTATTCTTCCAGAAAGGAATAAAGGTAGATGTAGTCAACTGTGTGGAAAGATGTCTAGAATGTCAGCAGGAACATAGACATCTGACAGGATTACTACAACCACACGTTATTCCTGAATCGAAATGAGAGGCCATTTCGATGGATTTCATTGTTGTATTTTCACTGACAGCGAAGAGACACGACTCGATTTTGGTGGTAGTTGACACTCTGACGAATAGTGCTCATTTTATTCCTGTATCAAGCACCTGACATAGCTAGAGTTTTCATTAGTGAGATTGTGAGGCTGCATGGCATGCCTAAGAGGATTATATCTGATCGAGGATCGGTGTTTACTCAATGATTTTGGACTAGTTTCCAAGAGGCATTGGGAACCCAACTTAACTTTAGTATTGCATGTCACCCAGAGACAGATGGGCAGACTTAATGAACACACCAAATCATGGAAGACATGTTGCAGATGTACGTGATGGACAAACATAAGAATTGGGAAGAATTCTTGCCACTGGTAGAATTCGCATATAACAACAGTTATCAAATCACCATTAAGATGGTGCCTTTCGAGTTTCTTTACGGGCGACCATGTCAGATTCCTTTGAGTCGGGATCGGCTTGAGGATAGGGTCCTAGTGGGGCCAGAAACGATCCAAGAAATGGAAGATCAAATGCAAAAAATAAGACAAAGGATCAAGGAAGCGCATGATCAATAGAAGAGTTATGTCGATGCACATCGTGTCGACTGTAGTTACGAAGTTGGCGATCGAGTCTTGTTGCGGGTGAGACCACATAATATTTCGATCAAGTTTGGAAAGGGTGCTAAAATTTCTCCTAGGTTTGTGGGACTTTTCGAGATTGTGGAAAAGAAGGGAACCATGGCCTATAGACTAGCCTTGACTAATTCTTTGAGGCGTATACACGATGTTTTTTTCACGTACCTATTTTGAGACATTATATTAGTGATCCTACTCATGTTATTGACATGAGTTCCTTGCATATATATGACAAGGGTGCGCTCTCGATGGAGCCAATTCATGTCCTGGACCATCTCATTTGACAACTATGATGTCGAACAGTAGATCAGGTCAAGGTCTAATGGGACAACTATAGTTCGCACTTGACGACCTGGGAGGACACATATGATATGCGTCAACAGTTTCCATTTTTGCTTGATAGGTAGACTTATGATACTCTGATACACTTTATTTCAACACTTATATACTGTGAAACTTTAGGATGAAATTTAGACCAAGAGGGGGTGTATGTAACATCCCGCTCTTGCGCGCACTGAGAAAACTTATTCTTTGAGGACACTTGCTTGCAAGTGATCCAAATTATTATACGACTGGTCGTTGGATTATGATTATGAGATATTATGGACTTTATGATATATTATTTGGTTGTATTACATATAGATGTGCTATTGATTGGGTTCTCCTGAGTGTATAGGACTTTGGACCTTGAGGATGTAGAGGCATCAATGAAACCCCTTGGACTCTAGATCAAGTCAGGGAGTGGACAATTGGGTTGAATATTATTGATGTGACATATGTACATATGATTAGATATTATGATGATTAATTATTATTGCTGACATGATTCGTTGATGGATGCAAGATGACGATAGCTTGTCAACCAGACTAACATGTTATGATGATTGATTATTATTGCTGACCTTGCGAGGCGAGCTGGGTGCTAGAAGTTCTCTGGTAGTGTGTGTGTGGCCCCTTTGTGGCTCGGGGGGCTCAGGGGGGAGAAGAGTACCCCTAACGTTGGCTGGGAGGTACCAGTGAGGTCATATCGGTTGGCAAGTGGGAGCTGGACAGAGCATGCATGGGACAAAAACTACGGAGCATTTGCGTTTGGCTAAGGTACACCAATTTAAGTTGTTACTTGCAATGAAATTTAAATTACACATGTCATTTCTCTGTGTGGTTTTATTGATTATTATGAAGAGATTGTGTTTTTATATTTCGTCCCTTATCCCTTTAGTCATCAGTATGTGCCTAAGCAGTCGACCAGGAGTTGAATCGACAGTCGTCACTTCGATGTTTAAAGACCTATAGATTCAAATGCCCTACTTTCATGTGCATGGATGATGAGTGAAGGATAATTTTTTCCTAGATGTCTATCCCTTACTTACATTTGTGTTTGATTGATTCCTGGTTGAATGATTTGTCTTTGTGCCTTCTTGTGATTGATTAGTCTCTGCATTTTGTTGATTTGTCTCTGATTTATCCATCTCTGCATTTCCTTGAATTATTATCTTTGCATTCCTTTAAACGATCACCTTTTCATTTCCTTGCATGATCAACTCTGCGTTTCTTGGGATGTTTAGATATGTGTTTGAATGATTAATCTTTCAAGGAGTAATCTGAAGAAATATTTTTTCCCATATTCTTTTCACCAAATCATTTTTTCCAGAGCATCACTGCGTTTTATGACTGGGTGTGACAACGTTTATTTATTTGCGTTTGAATGGTAGTGAATCCCCCTTTTGATTGAATGATAGCTAAATTTTATATTGAATGACAATGAGTTTTTTTTAGCTTGAAGGACAACGAATTTATATATCGAATGACTGCGATCTTGTTTATATTTTACCCAGCATTCATAAACGTTTTTATTGGCATTTTACACAGTATGCATCCACGTTTCACCTCACTTTTTACCGAGCATTCAAAAACATTTTTATTGGCATTTTAGACAGTATGCATCCACGTTTTTATTGGCATTTTACCCAACATTCAAAAACGTTTTTATTGGCATTCTACACAGTATGCATCGACGTTTTTATTGGCATTCTACATAGTATGCATCGATGTTTTCATTGTCATTTTACCCAACATTCAAAACATTTTTATTGACATTTTACACAATATGAATCCACGTTTTTATTGGCAATTTACCCATCATTCAAAAACGTTTTTATTGGCATTTTACACAATATGCATCCACGTTTTTCTTGGAATTTTTACCCAGCAATTAACCATGTTTTTATTGTCATTTTACATAGTATGCATCCATGTTTTGCTTGGCATTTTTACCCAACATTCAACCATAAATTTATTGGCATACTACACAACAATTACATAGTACCCACTCAGCGAATTGGGGGCTTGAGTCTTTGCGTTTTGTTGAATGATTAATCTCTGCATTTAATTCATTTCTACGTGTAAGAAAAATCATCTTGCATTTTCTATTATGAATCATCCATGTGTCCTCCCCATAAATAAACTCTGTGATCATGCATTTAATTGACATAAAAATATTATTTTGATGGACAACATTATCATAGATTTAATGGACAACGATTTAATGGACTGTGTGGGTATTATATATTAGACAACATGGGTATTGCAAGATTTATATAATACACAACGATATATTTACTTCTTGTTGACAATGATGTATCAAAATACAATAACCTTTTTAGACAACTATATATCCTTTAGAAAAGCGATGTATCTAACTGACTGCGCCTTTTAATGGCAGTGAATCCCTTTTTGGTTTCTTAACTGGTCATGACCATGCATTCTTTAAACTAACATATGTAGATATTATTATTTAAAGTTAGACAAAGATATATTGTTGTAGTTTTACATTTAAAGACAACAATTTATATTTAAAAAACAACACGTATATTCCTATAAGATAGCGATATAGTTTCAATTTTAAATAGCGAATTCATAAAATAGTGAATTCATAGGATTGCAATTCATAATATAGTGATATAGTTTCAGTTTTAAATAGCGATATAAGACAACGAATTCATATAGCTACAGTTTTAAAAGATAACAAATTCAGTTTTAAAAGATAGTGATATATACTTATCTCATATTGGAATCAGAGAATAGCTACAAGGAACACTTTGTTTGAATATAATTATTTTAATGTGTATTCAATATTTTTTAAATCTCATTGTGTTAACAGTTTAATGGTTCTTATTAACCGCTTGATTCTTATTAACAGGTTTTAATAAGTTCCGGAGTAGTATTGTTGCTTCATATTAAATTGATCCTTTGTAATAGGGGAAATATAAATGCATATAATCCAGGTGGATATCGGTGGCCACCCACCCTTTCCAACTGGCTCAAAACAGTTTTCTGGCAATATTGGCAATTTACTATGTTTAGCAGTTTTAACTTCTCGGGCCATTTTGAGGGCCTAAATGAAGGTTTTTTGGGATCGAGCTTTTCAAAGATATCCAAAGGTATCATTGAGCACCCAAAATGAATCTCCTCTAAGATACCTTTTCAACGAGCTATCATATGCCTAAAATGGAGATCGTATGCAAAAGTTACGACCCCAGGAAGTTGATGTACTAACTTACCCAGACCGGGCCCACATGAATTTTGGCGCTTCATCTCCTAGGGTTAGGTTTTTGGATGTCTAGGGTTTTTGGAATTCCTGTTTATTGTAAAAATGCCTTCAAATCCTCATTGTAATCATCTTCTTGCGTATGAATGCAACCATCACGTCTCTTCTCAGAGATAAGCCACCACCATTCCAACAAGCTTGTTTCCGCTGTATTTTACAGTTTCAGTTTATTTCCTTATTGAATAGAAAACCAATTTTACTGTATCTCTGTTATGTTGTGCTAAGAACCTATTAATAATTTGCAGTAATTTTGTTCTGCTCATAATATCTAGATCAGTGGTATCAGAGGGGTCTTCTCCTTATCGTCTTAATGCATGTCCCCAACAAGGTCGGAGTACAAAGAGTTAGGTCTCAAGCTTGTTTCTCTTGAGGAAAAAATCTCTCTCATGCCCAAGCGACCTCTCATGGAAGGAGAAAAGAAATATGATGGGATATAATATCCTTTCAAATTGTTGATTGAGGAATCCCTCATGCAACAAAGGAACGAGATGATGGATAGTTTCACGCAAATCCTTCGGCAACTACCAACAGGTGACACATCTTCTTTGAGCGGAGGCGCCACCCCCTTCAAGGTACAAATAAACTTCGATATCCTTATATTTGAAGGTCAAATAGATGCATATGTTGTCGAAAATTGGTTGAATCTACTAGAAGGTTATTTTTTTGTCCATAACTTTTCGAATAGAGAAAAGATTATTTTGCGCTCCTCAAAGTCGTTCCCCATGTCAAATATTGGTGGGAAACTTTCTATGAGAAAAAGGAAACAGAGGAACCCTGATTATTTACAATCACAGCCACGTGGGAATCCTTCATGGATTCTATTAAGGAGCAATACTACCCTTTTGGAAGTTATGATGCTTGTATACCAAATGGACCACACTGCGGCAAGAAAGAGACCAAGCAGTGCCAGATTTCACAAATATATTTCATACCTTGTGCACCAAGCTGGGTATCAAATATTCATAGTGACATCTGGTGTTCAAGTATCACGACTCTCTGCATAGATACGTCCAGACTGAAATGGAATTTCTAGACATCTCATCCTTGGGCGTGGCCTATCTATATGTCATCAAAATTGAGCAGAAGCTCAAACAAAATATGTGACAATTTGGTCCTCGGAACCCCTCACAACAAAATCCAGGAAAGGGCGGCCCCGACCCAAAGAACAAAGTATAGAGAAAATATGGATAGTATCAGGACGACTAGTCCAAGACACAAGAAAAGAAGGACACCGGAAAGACAAAAAACAATACTGGGAAGTGCTACGACTTCCATAAGATCCCTTGGCATAACAATGTTGACTACTGTTCAAAGAAGTCACTGGTGGCTGAAGTGAAATCCTCTGAATCAGATGTGGGTTCAGACTCTGAGACAAAACCATAAAGGGGAAGACAGATCATTGATGCAGAACCTAGTGCCACTATTGCTACCACCAAGCTCCAGCCTGGTGAACCACACGAGCCAAAAGAAGGAGAACACCTCTTCCATTCACAGATGTGGGTAAAAGGCACCCCACTACACTTCATCATTGATAGTGGTAGCCAGAAGAAGCTCATCCTAGCAAAGGTCATCAAGTGACTGGCCCTGTCGACAACGTCACACCCACAACCCTACACCATTGGATGGCTTCGCCAAGGAAGCGATCTGCGCGTCATCCAATAGTGTTGACTGTCGTACGAAATCAAGCCCTTAAAAGACGAGGTATTGTGTGATGTTGCACCTATCGAAGTTTGTGTTTTTCTTTTGGGCCAACCTTATTTATGGAAACATCATGTTGTATATGAGTCTAGGTCTTGTAGTGTTATTATTACTTTGAATAGGAAATTGTATAGGATACCCGAGGCAGTCCCACCTAGTGTTATTTCCTTGATCTCTGCTAAGCAATGCAGGAAGGTCATCTCTCATATGGGGAAGTTTGTCTTCTTTGTTATTTTCTCTCAGAATAAGTGAAAGATCACAACCACATCTAGGTTATCTGCGACCGACCTCTCCGCACAATAGAAGCAAGTAGACAAGGTCATGGAAGAATACTCATATATCTTCTCCTCACCTACCAGGATACCTCTGCACTTGCAAGTCAAGCACCCCATCGATTTGACCCCTAATGCATCGATTCCCAATGGGCCAGTCTATCGCTGCTCTCTATTAGAGAATGAGGATATCAAGTGATAGATCCAAGAACTACTCCACAATGGGCACATCCGTCCCACCTCATCACCTTGCAGGATCCCAATCATGCTGGTACAGAAGAAAAATGGAACCTGGCGAATCTGCATTGATTATCGAATTGTGAATAAAATCATAGTCAGAAACCGGTACTTGATTCCCCAAATCAAAGACCTCCTTGATCAACTCACGAGGGGAAAATACTTTAGTAATATTGATCTGAAGTCTAGCTACCACCAGGTTCCGATAGAACAAAAAGATGCATGGAAAACCAACTTCAAGTTAAAGGAAGGCCTTTTTGAATGGTTGGTCATGCCCTTTGGTTTAACAAATGTTCTAGCCAGCTTCATGAGGATGATGGATTATATCTTGCGACCATTCACAAATACTTTTGTAGTGGTTTATCTGGATGACATTCTCATTTACAAAAAGACTTGGGATGAACACTTGTAGCATATTCAACATATTTTTCACACCCTGCGGCAGCACAAGCTATATGCCAACTTGGAAAAATGCTCCTTCGGCATGGACATGGTCCATTACCTAGGATACATAATTGATAAGTATGGAGTACATGTGGATCCAACCAAGATCCAAGTCATCCGTGACTGGATAGCCCCAACCACACTCACTGAGCTTCGAAGATTCTTGGGCCTTGCCAATTTCTACCACAGGTTCGTGTTGGGATTCTCCCATATCTCATGGGCCCTCAACCAAATAACCAGGGGTGGTGGTAAGGAGAAATTTGCATGGGGCCATTCCCAACAACAAGCATTCGATGATTTGAAGCAGCGCTTATGCTCAGCCCCAGTAAATTCACTACCAGACCTGAAACAACCCTTTGAGATCAAGACAGATGCTTCAGACTATGTGGTGGGCATCGTTCTCACTCAACACAACCACCCCATGGCCTATCATAGTGAGACACTATAAGATGTTGTCCGTAAGTACCCTACTTACGAAAAAAAAATGTACTCCATTGTGAAAGCTTGTCTCCAGTGGAGACATTACATTTTGAGGAAGGAGACAGTCATTCACACTGATCATAATCCACTACAGTTCATGCAGACACAAGGAAAATTATAGAATGATCACCATCAAAAGTGGTCCACATAATTGCAGCAATTCCACTTCAACATCAAGTATAAAACAGGAAGCACCAATCACGTCGTTGATTGCCTCTACAAATTGCTAGTCACGACACTCACCACAGTGCTAGATTCCTACGGTTGTGAGACCTTTGGATGGCCCCAACTCTATGAGATAGACCCAGACTTTGCCACCACCTACCAAATGTTGAGTGCAAATGTAGTTGTCGATAATTTCCATCTTCAGGATCGGTTGTTGTGTCATCTGTGCCATATCTGTGTTCCATCAAGAGAGTGAGCGAAGATGATCTGGGAATCCCACTACAGTCGGGTGGCAGGAAACTTTCGCGTCAAAACAACAGTGGCGATGCTACATAAACATTTCTACTGGTTGAAACTTCGACAGGAGGTCAGGAAGTATATCAGGTCCTACACTGTTTTCTCTATTTCCAAACAAACCACTAAGAAAAAGGGCCTATACACCCCTTTTCCTACTCCTAACAAGCCATGGGAATCCATATCAATGGACTACATGTCGGGCCTCCCGTCTACCAAGTGGGGATATGAATATGTTTTTTTGGTTGTTGATCACTTTTCTAAGATGGTGATTCTGGTTTCCTATAAGAAGAACATCATAGCAGATGCCACTACCAAGCTCTTCTTTGAACAAGTCTAGGTACATTTTGGAATCCCACAAACCATTGCCTCAAATCAAGACAGTTGATTTCTTAGCACATTCTAGTCGAGCCTTTGGTCACTTCTGGACACCAAGATCACCAAATCCACGACCTTCCACCCCCAGATAGATGGTCAAACTGAGGTTGTAAATCGAATGATTGTGCATATCCTTCGCATGTATAATTCAAAGAACCCTCGCACATGGGATGAGAGCCTTACCTATGTCCAACATAGCTACAACCGAGCCCTACATAGCTCAACCAGCTACAACCCCTTTCAGGTGGGGTTGGGATTCCAACCATTGGGTCCCATAGATGTTGCACTTCCCCTTGTGGTCACCTCGACTAACTCATATCCTACTCCAACTGAAGCTAACAAAGACACTCAGTTCATTGAGAGGATCCAACACATCTGCCAATAGGTTCAGGATATCCTACAAAAGTTCAATTACAAGTACAAGCAGCGCCATGATCAATATCGTGTGCCACATAAGTTTCAAGTGGGTGACAAAGTTTGGTTGCACTTGCATAAAGAACGCCTTAAAGGACCCCATCGAAAGATTTGCCCACTCTGTTATGGGTTGTACACCATCACCAAGGCTGTGGGAGATAATGATTTTGAGCTCAACATTCCTCCTTTCCTTGGCCTGCACCCAATGTTCAACGCGGATCTCATTCGCCCTTATTTCCCACCATTATTGGACACCTCAGACGTAGTAGAACAACTGACACCAATAGAGCTCAAACCCGACTGCATATAATAGGAATCTAATGATCATATTATGGAAATAGATCAAGGGCACTCGACAACAAAGGATCTATCTTTATCGAGTCGTCAAAGCAGGGCAGCTCCTACACCAAGGCAAGAGGCTCACCTGTGGCCAAATTTAGCATAAATTTCCTCATCTGATGGGGGAAAT
Source organism: Picea engelmannii (assembly GCA_009831015.1). NCBI lineage: Eukaryota > Viridiplantae > Streptophyta > Pinopsida > Pinales > Pinaceae > Picea > Picea engelmannii. The sequence continues at coordinate 975,438 of ML784703.1, read as the reverse complement.
CAACACAATGGAGACCATTTATTCATAAGGTTGGAGGAGTAATCCAGGTGTATATTGGTGGCCACCCACCCTTTCCAACTGGCTCAAAACAGTTTTCTAGCAATTTTGGCAATTTACTATTTTTAGCAGTTTTAACTTCTGGGGCCATTTTGAGAGCCTAAATGAAGGTTTCTTGGAATATATATTCTCAATGATAACCAAAGCTATCATTGAGCCCCCAAAATTATTCTTCTCTACGATACCTTTCCAATGGGCTATCATACGCCTAAAACGAAGATCGTATGCAAAAGTTTCGACCTCGGGATGTTGATGTACTAACTTACCCAAACGGGGCCCACATGACTTTTGGCACTTCATCTCCTAGGGTTAGGTTTTTGGATATCTAGGGTTTTTGGAATTCCTGTTTATTGTAAAAAGGCCTTCAGATCCTCATTGTAATCATCTTCTTGCGAATGAGCGTAGTCGTCACATCTCTTCTCAGAGCTAAGCCATCACCATTCCAACAAGCTTGTTTCTGCTGCATTTTATAGTTTCAGCTTATTTCCTTATTGAATAGAAAACTAGTTTTATTGTGTCTCTATTATTTTTTGTTAAGAAAATGTTAATAATCTACAGTCATTTCGTTCTTCTCATAAAATCCGGATCAACAAAACAGTAATATTATGAGGATCGGATTATAATATTTTAGTAGCCTTGGCATCAACTTTATTGGTTCCATTTTAAATGGTAGTTAGATAGGGTGGCACAGTCTAATAATGCGTAGTTATTTTAATTGTTGATTTGTTTTACATTCGCCTAATAGTTTCATTTTTAATGGTGATATAATCTGGTTATTGATGATTTAATTATGAGTAAGGCATTTACCCCTTCGATTAGATTAACAACCGCTTTGCATTTAGATCAATGGTTAAAGATGTTTAATGCATTGAACGCCTACAATAGTGTTTTCCTTACGTTAATCTTAATTTTTTTGATTATAAGTATTGGGATTATCGCCTTATAGCAGCCCTAAATGTTCTCCCATCAAGGAACTAGATAAGGACCTATTTAATTATTGAATGTATTTTTGAAGGGTTGTTGCAATGCCAGATTTTATATTGGGACGAAGGGTTGGAATTATTCTGGTTGTGCATGGATCCCTAGTGTGCCCATCGCACTGTGGAAACATGATTTCTTGAGGGTGACAAACCTGATATCCTTATCGTTGCTAATTTTTGACAATGGAAATTGTAAATCTTCTGATTGCTTCTTTTAAATATCAGATGCAAACTTTAGAGATATTTATTTTGGTATGCGTTAACCTTCTGCATTCAAGTTTGAGAAATTTGTGTGGTCCTTGCAAAGTTTATTGATTGTATAGAAATCAAATTTAGTCATTTCGCTGCAAGTTTTTATGCATTTTGGGATTATTGTATGGGTCTTTACTTATTTTGAAACCCATAAATTTATTTTGTGACCAACATTGTCAGTGCTAGAACTGATGTCTGTGAGTTTGTTGTAGAGTTTTTCATTCTCGTTTTTCTGAACCTTTTAAATAATTTTTGATATAGAAACTTCATGGGTTAGTCTCCTTGATTTAATCCCAAAAATTTATTTTAATTCTTGGGTTTCTGTTAGTCATTGGAAGCCTTGAATATTTTTATTTTTGTACCTTGAACCTCTATCATTATTAGATTGCAACTTCTACCTTTTCTGAAACCTTTATTTGCTTCCCAACCTATAGAAGCTTATGAATTTTTTCTTTAGTGATTGTTGTCAAGGATTTCAACTCTATAGTTGTGGATTTCCTTTGCTTTCTTTTAGAAAACAATCCCAGAATTTAATTGAACAATTATTGTTCTGTTTATTTTTATTTTTTGAATTTTAATTTCAAAGTATTATAATTCGTGGAATGAATTTGGGGATACAACAATAAATTGACCATCCTGAGTGCCTCTATATTTATTTATTGTCCTTTCGTTATGGCTTAACCATTCCAAAATCGATTCGCTGCCTGTAAATTTTAAATTCAAATTTTTCATAAATTTAGTTATGTTCCAAGGGTTGGAACAAGGTCCAAATCAGGTGTTAGATTAAGTTGCGTATGTCAACGTCTCTCTTGAAAATAACAACATTATTTCACCTATTTATGTTTTTTTTCCCATTTCTAGTTAATTATTTTTGTATTGATTTTCCATGTTTTAAAACAGTGGTAACATTCGTAGAGTTAACAACAAGAAGGGTGAGTTTTGTAATTGTTTTATTGACTGGGTGTATACACATACACTCAAATATTAACTATGACTACCACTTCTTGATAGACCCTACATTACATTTATTTTCCCTTCCTTTAAAGCTATACAATTAATAAAAATCGTTTTTGTTGCACTTAAAATTAATTGAAATTATCAGAATTTAGTGTTGGATCAAGGATGAGATTAGTTGCTCGATTGGGGGTCGGATTGAGGTTCGGATTGAGGGATAGATTAAGTTCTGGATAGAGGGCCAGATTGAGGTCTGGAATGAATTTCAAATTTTTCTGCACACCTGATCAGGGGCAAGGATAGATTCCATAACTCCTTTTTGTTTCTTTATTTCGAGATGTAATTTAGCATCTGAATATCTTTTAATTGTTAAGCATAAGATTGGTCTTCCCTTAACTCCATTAATGAATTTTTAAGATAGCAATTGCATTCTTACATATGGTTGAAATAATATTTGGGTCTTCTTTTAGTTCTTTTAATTGGGTTTATAAGTCCACATTGGGTCCTTTATTTTTATTGTTTAAATAAAACTTGATCTTCTTTAACTATCCTTATATATAGATATGCAAGATAACATATAATTTATCTTATGTAATTCTTAATTATGGGTTTGAACTTCTTATAGTTTCTTGCAATCTAAATGTAAGGTAGTCCTGGAATCCTTCCATATTGCTTGTTATGATTGAACCAATTAGTTCTTTTAAAATGGATATGCAAGCAATACACTTCTTATTAATTGCTATTTATGACTGATTTTTATTAGTTTTATAAATTGGATACATAATGCAAAGTAGCATCTAAATTTAATGTATTTCTTAAGAAGATTGATCTTCTTATGGTTTCTTGCAAATGAATATATAATTTTAGCCTTTAAATTTTTGATATATATTCTTAGAAGATATTCCTTAATATGAAGATGCATAGTTGAGCTACATGAGACAAAGATTTTACTTATGCTCTTTGGGTTATTATTCTTTATGTAAAATCCTCCTACTCATTTACACTCAATGTTGCTTGAAAATTGATTAAGTAAGTAGATTATTATTTGCAATATGATGAATTGATGGTTAAGTATGCTGATAATTCTAGTTTTGAATAGCAGTGTATGATTGAATTAATGAGAATTAGATACTTCCTTGTTCCTCATAACAGTCTCCAGTCCTGAGACCTTAAGTGGTCAAAATCAATCGGATGAATCATGGACTTGAGCATTGCTTATATTTCTTGGAGGTCCTAACCATGCGCGATAGGTTGGGCATGTAGCTTCCTTATGTTATCTTTATAATATATGGTTGATTGAATAATAATTATGTTTCTTTCAGTTGTTTGTGATGAAATTGATTGTGTAGTTATTAATACATGTTATGATGCATTTTCACTTGTACTAACGTTTGTTTAGAAAAAATATATTTACCCCTTTTGTACATCACTAATTTTTGACGTAACAGAGGGGCGTTACATATGGTATCAGAGAGGGTTCAAACCTATGAATTTGGACCGTTACTCCTTCCTGTATGTTAACCTTGTGATTAAAACAATATTGCTAATTTAAATTTGAAATTTTCCCATGCAGGTAATCATTGTTAGAGGATGTCATGGAGATAGAAAACATGGTGTTAGGGGAAGAGGTGTGCCACCTCCAGTAGAATCCATGCCAGAGGGATCTAAACCCCAAGGAGAAGAACAAGTCATTGAGCAGGAGAAATTTGTTGTGGGAGATGTGGTTGTATTGAGATCCTTTCAAAATATGTTAGAGGCCTTGATTAACCGACTGGATAGATATGAGGGTAGGGCACCTGTACCCAATTAGGGTTCATAATGCGCTCCAACTGGTAGTGGTATCATTCACAAAGAACTCGAGAAGGTGAATTTTCTCGAGTTCATGGGTGCCACGGATGACTTAGCTGCCGAGGCATGGATGAAGAACATGGTGATGTGTTGCGCACTTCGTGACTACACCTCCGACATGAAAGTCTAAATGGTGGTCTTTCAACTGAAGAGGAGTTCTCTTCTATGGTGGAAGACGCTCCTACCTCAACTAAACATAGTCGTTGAAAATGTGTCATGGGAATTGTTCGAGGAATGGTTATGGGAGAGGTATTTGTGAAAGGAATTCATTGAGCACTAGCTTAATGAGTTCAACACTTTACGACAGGGTGTTTGTACAGTTTTATAGTATGATACTAGATTCATGGAGTTTCTTAGGTATTCTCCACATCTGAACACAGAGAAGCTAAAGTTCAACAAGTTTGTGTTTGGCCTTAACTTCAACATTTGTGTGAAGGTGAGGATACTAATGACTTATATGTTGCACAATGCAGTCTAGAAGACTCTCATAGCTGAGAAAGAGATGACCAACAGGGGTCAGGGAAATAATCCTGCAAGACCAACTGGACAAACGAATTCAGGAGTGAAACAACATCAAACTCTAGCTACATAGACATCAGTACATCGAGATATGCCTAAAGGACCTATGTTCACGACACCACGAGGAAAGAATCCTCAAAAGGGGACTCCTTATAGCGGAACACCGCATCAACAACAACGTCACCAACACCAACAACAGTTTAGGCATGTTCAATAGAACAGACCAAGATCTTAGACTGGTAGGCAAACAACTTCTACTTTGGGGACCAGGAGTACTGGACCAAAGACCAGATGTTGGACATGTGGAGAGCCACATTACGAGAGAGACTATCCTACTGGGAAGGCCAGAGCGATTGGATCAATAGGACACACTATAGTTGGATATTTAGGCAAGTCCCACAGGATTCATTCCCCGGTGAACAACAACTAGGTTGAGCACCAGTCCACTGTTCTCGAGATGTCAGGTATGATCATCGATCAAACCTTTAGTATTTTGATAGATCCATGTTCTACAGAGAGATTTATTTCTAGTGAAAATCTAAAGAGAATTAAGGTAAATGAAATCGATCATGAAAAGTTTATATACGTAGAAATGTCTTTGGGTGCCAAACAAAAGATTGGAGGAAAGGTTAAAGACTATAGCATTAACTTGTGATATTTGGTAACGAAGGCCAACCTATATGTCATGATCTCAGGATCTTATGACATAGTGATCATTATGCACTGGTTGGAGTCACATGATGCGATACTCACTTGTAAGACAAAATGGTTAAGTTTGACAGATGATGTGGGACATAGAAGAGTGATTGTAGGAATAAAACAAGGAGTGTCCTTCAGGTTCATTTCCTTTCTATAGTTATAGAAGAGCATGCATAAGGGATGTAAGATAAATGAAATCTTAGTGCTAAATGAAAAAGGCGAGGAAAAAGGATTATAAAACCTTCCATTAGTATGAGAGTTTGCAGACGTGTTTCCAAAAGAATTACCAGGTTTGTCGCCCGAGAGAGAGTTGGAGTTTACTTGAAACTTGGAACTAAACCGATAGAAATAATGCCATATCAGATGTCAACACCTGAGTTAGAGGAGTTGAAAATGAAATTGAAGGAATTGTTGGACATGGGGCTTATACATCCAAGTGTGTCACCTTGGGGTGCGTTAGTGATTTTCGTAAGAAATAAGGATAGATCATGGAATATTTGTATTGACTATAGTTAATTAAATAAATTGACGATCAAGAACCAGTATCTGTTTCCAGGAATATATGAATTTGTTTATCATATGGAGGGAGTGACTGTGTGTTTAAAGATTCACTGGAGATCAAGATATCACCAGTTATGAATTAAAGAGGAATATATTCCTAAAACCTCATTTAAGATGAGGTTTAGACACTATGAGTTTACAGTTCTACCATTTGGACTGACAAACACCCTGGGGGTATTCATGAGCTTGATGAATGGGGTGTTCTTTGAATACTTGGAAAATTTTGTTAAAGTAATTATTGATGACATACTGATTTATTCTCAAACAAAACATGAACATGACTAACATTTAAGATTGGTACTATAGTGTCTACGAGAAAACAAATTGCACGGGAAGCTATTGAAATGTTCTTTTTACCAATCAAAGATTCATTACTTGGGACATATCATACATGGGGAAGGTATCGTTGTGGATCCATTGAAAGTAAAAGATATTATGGAATGGCTTGCACCAAAAAACGTACAAGAAGTATGCATATTTATGGGTTTAGTAGGATATTATCAACGGTTCATCGAAGGTTTTTCGAAGATATCAAATTCGATCATAGAATTGTAGAAGAAAAACAATATGTTTTTATGGACCAAGAAATACGTAGAAGAATTTCAAAGGCTCAAGGAGTTGCTGAAGACAGGGTTGATACTAAAAGTCCCCAACATGGACAGTGAATTCTAAGTATGCATAGACACATCCAAGGAAATTTTAGGTGGAGCATCGATGCAAGACGATCGAGTGATCTCTTACATTTCAAGGAAATTAAGAAAGCATGGGGATAACTATGCAACACATGACTTGGAGTTATTGGCAATTGTATATGCCTTGAGAGTTTGGAGACACTATCTGATTGGATGGAAATTTGAATTAAAGACAAATCATTGTGGATTGAAACAGATATTTATGCAGAGTGACTTGAACACATGACAGAGGCGTTGGTCAGAATTACTTAACAAATACGACTTCAAGATTACTTACATAAAAGGTATGGTGAACAAAGTGGCAGATGCATTTAGTCAGAGACCATGCATATTCTTGGTAATACCTCTTGAGATGAATATTTGAGAAAATATTATAACTATATAGATTGACGATGACTGGTATAAAGAGGTTAAGAAAAATATCGGACAAGATACCATCACGGTACCAAAGTTTCAACGTTATACATTGAAAAATGACAGATTGATGAGGTAGAATGTTAATCCCTAAATAGTGGCGCATTATCCCTTAATTAGGGAATATTACATCTTATATTTGGAAATTTATGTGTTGTATAAGGAGAGTTCCCCCTCGAAGAGGATTATTATATGAAATTCTCTCTTTTTCAAGACGTTTAGTACTTATTCTGAGGTTTTTCTATGTTATCTTGATATTTGGTTCCTAACATTTGGTATCATAGCTCAAGATCTTGGGGTTGCACTGCTACACCTAAGACACATTTGCATTTTCTCTATAACTTGTTTTCTATGGAATTTAAGAAGGAACCCCTTAGAGGATAATTGTTAGATGAATCAAGGTATTTGAGGTAAAAATTTCATCTACTGAGATCTTATACTTTCAGACATATATCTTGTGTAAGATATGGTTCTAAAATCATCTTGAATTTAGTCATGTCGGAATTTTCGCTATAAAATTTGTTCTGTAACATTTCAGACCCTGAAATTTGGAGGATATTCATATGAATTATTAAGGTATATGTGATAAAAATTTCATAATATTTTTCATCCTACTTTTGTAGATACACCCTGTGCAAGATAGGGTATATGACTAGTCATATTAACTAATCTCAAACAAGTCTTCCAGGTAAAACAATGATATCTTCTTGAGTGAGTATCCAAATTAAGTGAGACTAGTTAAATTGGATAGTGGATAGTGTGTAGTACTTATAGTACAATATTTAGAATCAAATATCATATATTTTGATCTTGGCGCCTTTTACAAGTACACTCTCCCGGAAGGGATAAAAATAAGCAAGGTGTGAGGAAGTTACCATAACTTCCACTTGGCACATCCAGTTTTGATTAGAATTGTGGCATTGCAAATAAGACGTATCATAGAACTACAAAAATAAACTTTTCATACCCAGAAGGATTGAAATTTTGGAGATACAGTAGAATAAATATCATCTAGAAGAACCACCTTGAAATCAACATTCAAAAGTGATACTTGGCCGACATGCCACCAAAAAAGGGAATTTCTACACCAACTAAGTCTCTAGACAGTCCTAATTGGACTCTTGATGAAGGTGAAGAAATGCACAGAGACATAAATGATTCACAAAAGAAGACAATAACAAAATATTAACTACAATGGATGATGGATTCAACTGAAGCTAAGTTGGAGGAAATAATGGATACTAATATGGAGGGTTTAAAAAGGGAGATCATGGAAGGATTGAAAAATTTTCTAATAGAGAAGACACCTGAAAATGAAAATGCATCCCACGAAATTCATGATGAGGAAAAAAGAAATATGAATCAAGAATGGAGAAACTCCAAATTTGGGTTCAAGACTAACCACTTTCCTAAGATTGATATGAGGAAGTTTGATGGAAAGGATCCAATCACATGGATACTTCAGATAGAGAAATTATTTGATCTACATGATGTGACACATACACAAATGGTATGAATTGTTTTTTTATATTTATAACCCAATCAATTTGTGTGGTATTGATGGATTTGTTCTCACAAATCACTTATCACTTGGACAATTTTCACGGAAGAAATGATATCACACTATGAGGATACAAGGAGAAATGCCTTCTTTAGCCAATTGATAAATCTCAAGAAAAAGTGTTCAGTTGAAGAGCACATTCAGAACTTCCAAAGATTGAATATAAAGGTAACGAATATTCCAAATGAGCACCTGATTGATGTATTCATAGGAAATTTAAAGGATACCATTCAACATGAGGTTCACCTTTGAGAACCCAAATCATTGGAGAATGCATTCAGGGTGGAAAGAAAAGTTGAAAGTAAAAATTTGGCTACGACTACTAGAAGGACCACTTCTAACATATATCGAGAGACTAATGTTCCTTATTCTAAAACACCTCAAACTACAAGGTTGAAATCTCAACAATTGGAACAAAGAAAAGCAAAAGGTTTATGATTTAATTGCGACATCAAGTACAGTAAGGGACATAAGTTGGGTGAGAAGAAATTATTCTACATAGATTGTGAAGAGGAATAAGAACAAGAACAAGAACAAGAACAAGAACCATATCAATATGAAAACATAGAAGCAATTTATTTTGAAGAGTTAACTCCCACGATATCATGTAATGCATTGGCTGGAATTAGCAGTCCTCAAACCCTCAAGATTGAAGGATATATCAAAAAGAAAAAGATAATAATCCTAATTGATTCTGGTAGTACTCATAATTTCATTCACTATAAATTAGCCAAAGCTCTCAATTGCTTTGTATATCTAGCGCCAAAGTTTCATGTAATGATTGTAGATCGAGGAACTATCAATTCCTCGGGAAAATGAAATAATATCAATCGTACTATGGGGGAATATGTAATAAATTGTCCAATGTGTTAGAAAAACAAGATCGTGGAGAAATAGAATAAAAAAATGAGGAAATAAAACACATAAGATACAAAATACAATTGAGACACAGATATATGTGGTTCACCCAGTGTGGGCTACGTCCACCAGAGAAATTTCCAGGTCCTTCCTTTATTATTATCCAACAAATGAAGGGGTACAACCTACAACACACCCATTGTAACTTCCTCTTCTTTCTCTTACAACATCCTCACTCATAACACAATATTTGCAATGATACATAGCCTCAATACATTTCCCTCATAAAAGAGGGTTGCCTTCTAGGGAAAAAAACTCTAACATAACTTCTATTTTCATATCTGGGAACTTATAATGAACGGTCTAGATTTACTATGAAATTATAATATACATTTACAAGGAATTTTTTCCTTTGGGGGATTCGCCCCCAAACCCCTACTGGGGCCTCACTTGCTCCCAGACCCTGTAGGGGGGGTAACCCCCCCTGCACTCCCCCGCGTGGATGAGTGTACATTCTTACGGGGTGTAAAGTTATCATGGGGTATAAACATGACTTAAAACAAAGACCTCTGAATCAAGAAGATAATCATGATCCACAACCAACAGAATGATTTCTATACCCATGGGTGGTGTTGATGTCATACTAGGAATCCAATGGTTACAATCATTAGGAACAATGGATTTTAATTTTAAAGAACTTTTCATGAAATTTTCATTGGAAGGAAAATAAATTGAGTTAAGGGGTATCATAGGGAAACCCAGTAAGGTGATAAGCTCTAATGGCATGAAAACATTATTGAAAAAGGGGCATCAGGGTGTAGTTTCACAACTATGTTCACTAGATGTTCACACATAGAAGCCATCTATTCCCCTATATCTCCAAGGGATCATTGATAAGTATTCCAAAGTATTTCAAGATATTCCCAGAGGTCTTCCACCCACTCGAAATAATGATCATGATATTCACCTAATTCCTGGGAGTGTTTCTCCTAACAACATGCCTTACAGATACCCTTATGCCCAGAAGAGTGAAATTGAGTGTACAGTTGAAGAAACGTTAGAGACTAGAATTATTATACCTAACCAAAGTTATTAATCTACATCGGTGGTAATGTTACTCAAGAAATATGGCTCATGGTGTATGCATCCATATTATAGAGAGCTCAACAAGATCACTATTAAAGATAAGTTTCCCATTCTCATCATTGATGAATTGTTAGATGAACTACATGGAGCAATCTGTTTTATAAAGTTGGATCTTCGTTCAGGGTATCATTAGATTATAATGAAGGAAGAAAATATCCCAAAAGAAACATTCCTAACTCATGAAGACCATTATGAATTTTTGGTCATGCCTTTTGGCCTTACAAATGCACCTTCCACATTCCAAGGGCTGATGAATTCCATTTTCTAGCCCTTCATTCAAAAATTTGTGTTAGTATTTTTTGATGATATGCTAATATATAGAAACTATTGGGAGGATTATGTGCAACATATTCACAAGGTGCTACAACTACTAAAGGAGAAAGAACTATATGCCAAACCATCCAAATGTTTCTTTGGGGTGAAGGAGGTAGAGTATTTGGGTCACATTGTATCTCATGAAGGTGTCAAGGTAGACCCTAACAAGATTAAGGCCATGATGAACTGGATGATTCCCAAGTTTTTTCGGAACTATTGAAGAATAACATCACCTTTAAAGACATTAACTATGAAAGATGCATTTTCTTGGACTATAAAGGCAACTCAATATTTCGAACAACTTCAACGAGTGATGTGCAAAGCTCCTGTCTTGACCACACCACACCAGACTTCACAAAAACATTTATTGTGGAATGTGATGCCTCAGGAAATGGCATTGGTGTTTTTCTAATGCAAGAAGGAAGGCCCCTTGCTTTTGAAATTTGGCCACTCAAGGGAAAAGACTTACAGAAACCCATTTATGAGAAGGAAATGATGGAAATACTACATGCATTGAAGAAATGGCACCCTTACCTAATAGGTAGGAACTTCAAGGTCAAAACAGATCATGATAGTCTTAAATTCTTCTTGGAACAAAGACTATCTTCAGAAGAACAACAAAAATGGGTGACCAAGATATTGGGTTATGATTTTGAAATCATCTATAAAAAAGGGAAGAAAAAGGTTGTGGCAGATGCACTTTCAAGAAAGGATGAATATTTTGACACCTTTCTCTGTGCTATCTCGATCATCCAACCTAGTTGGATAATAGAAGCGAGGTATGAATGGAAGAATGAAGAAAATGTGTGGACTCTCATTCAAAGGTTGCAACCGGATTCCAATGCATTAGATACATTTAAATGAAAAAATGATTTAATATGGTACAAATATCGCTTATATTTATGTAAGAACTCCCAACTCAAACAAAAGGTACTATTGGAATTACACACCTCTCTGGTAGGAGGGCACTCAGGATTTTTGAAAACCTACCATAGGTTCAAGAAGAAATTTTTTTGGGATGGCCTTAAAGCAGATGTTGAAAAGTTTGTGGCAGAATGTTTGGTTTCCCAACAAAATAAGGTGGAAAAAATTAAGACCCCCAGTATTTTACAACCACTAGCCATCCCAAGTCAGCGTTGGGAGGAGGTTTCCATGGATTTCATCACAGGGTTACCGAAGTCTAAAGGAAAGAGTGTCATCATGATGATTTTTGATAGACTGACCAAGTATGCACTCTCTCATCACAGGGTTACCGAAGTCTGAAGGAAATAGTTTCATCATGGTGATTGTTGATAAACTGGCCAAGTATGAACATTTTTTTGCACTCTCTCATCCCTTCAAATCTGGTACAGTTTCCACCACATTCATGGAGAAAATTCAAAATCTACATGGAATACCAAAGATTATTGTAAGTGACAGAGATCCCATCTTCAGTGGACATTTTTGGACATAATTATTTTCTTGTTTGGGTACTCAATTGTCTCATAGCTCATCCTATCATCCTCAATCCGATAGAAAAATTGAGATAGTGAACAAATGTTGAGAAGGATACCTTCGATTCTTTGTCTCTAATAAACAAACACAATGGTTCAAATGGTTACCCTTGGCAGAATAGAGGTATAACACTTTCTTTCATACTACAACAAAATTGACACCATTTATGGAACTCTATGGATACCACCCTCCTTCCATCACTTCTGATATAAAAGAGAAAGTTAAGGTTCAAGTAGTGGAAGATCACATTGAGCATCAACAACAAGTTCTCCAAATATTAAAGGACAAGCTAACCATGGCACGAAATTGCATGAAACAACAAGAAGATCAACATCGTAGTGAAAGAAGTTTTGAATTAGAGGATTGGGTGTTTTTAAGACTACAACCATACAAACCCGTTTCCCTCAAGAAGTCCAAGAAGGATAATAAATTATCACCAAAGTATTATGGCCCTTATAAGGTGTTGCAAAATATTGGTACTATGGCATACAATTGGAGTTTCCTGCATCTTCATGAGTACACCTAGTTTTCCATGTTTCATGCTTAAAGAAGGTTATAAGTGAGAATATCCCATTTCAAGCCACATTTCCAGAACTTGACGAGGAAAGAAAAATCATATTGGAGCTTGAAGCTATCACTGACACAATAATTCACCAGTTGGGGAATATATCCATTTCAGAGTATCTCATTAAGTGGAGGAAACTATCTGCTGAAGATTCCACTTGGGAAGATGAGTATTTTATACAGAAGCATCCAAAATTACTGAAGCATTGCAGAAAACACTTGTCTGAAGGGGAGGGGCATGATAATCCCTAAATAGTGGCACATTATCCCTTAATTAGGGTATATTACATTAGTAATGTTATTTTATCTATGTCGGCTTGGGTCCATTAGCTGTAATTGTACCTCTTGGTATCCTATATATACCATGGATAAATTTTCATTTGGAATCATCTTGTATTTCGAAATTTATTTGGTTTATAAGGAGGTTTCCCCCTCAAAGAGGCTTATTATCTAAAATTATCTCTTTTTCAATACGTTGAGTACTTATTGTGAGGTTTTTCTATGTTATCTTGATATTTGGTTCCTAACATATAACAACAGAATTCATGTACCACCTAATGATGAATTAAGAATTTTGATCTTGAGTGAATCACACCGAGCAGTGGACATGGCTCATCCGGGAGTCACTAAGATGAAGGAAGACCTTAAGCCTTTATTGTTATGGAAGGGAATGAAATCATACATAGTTAGTTACATGTCACAATCTGTAGAATGCCAACAAGTGAAATCTAAACATAGACATCCGACAGGATTACTACAACCACACGTCATTCCAGAATTGAAATGGGAGGTCATTTATATGGAATTTATAGTTGCATTTCCACTGACGGCAAGGAGACATGACTCGATTTTTGTGGTAGTTGACACTTTGATGAAAAGTGCACATTTTATTCGTGTACCTAAGATATATCAAGAACCAGACATAGGTAGAGTTTTTGTCAATGAGATTGTAAGGTTACATGATGTACCAAAAAGGACCATATCCGATTGAGGATCAATGTTTACAGGATGATTTTGGACCAGTTTCCAAGAGGCTTTGGGAACACAACTGAAATTTAGTACAACATATCACCTTGAGATAGACGGGAAAACAAAAAGAACGAACCAAATTTGGAAGATATGTTGTGTATGTATGTAATGGACCAATATAAACGTTGGGAAGAGTTCTTTCCACTAGTAGAATTTTTATACAACAAAAACTATCAAAGTACCATTAAGATGACACAGTTTGAGTTTCTTTACAGGAGACCATATTGGATGCCATTGAGCTGGGATCGACTTGAGGATAGGGTCCTGGTAGGACAAGAAGTGATCCAAGAAATGGAAGAACAAATTAAATCGATAAGACAAAGGCTTAATAAGAACAATATCGGTAGAAGAGTTATGTTGATCCGCATCGCGTTGACTGCAATTATTAAGTTGGCGACTGATCTTTCTTGTGGGTGAAACTGCACAAGATTTTGATCAAGTTTGGAAAGGGTGATAAACTCTCTCCTAGTTTTGTGGGACCTTTCAAAGTTGTGGAAAAGAAAGGACACGTGGCTTATCGACTAGCCTTGCCTGGTTCTTTGAGGCATATGCATGATTTTTTTCATGTATCTGTTTTGAGACATTAAGTTAGTGATTGTACACATGTGATTGTACACATGTGATTGACATGATTTATTTGTAGGTATCGTATGGGGGTGCTCTCAGGGCGGAGATAATACACATTCTGGACCATCACATTTGACAACTACGACGTCGAATAGTCGATCAGGTCAAGGTCCAGTGGGACAATAATAGTCCACACTCAACTACCTAGGAGGACGCATATGATATGCATCGACAACTTTCTTGTTTGATAGACTAGACATATAGATCTTGTCAGATATTTTTATTTACTTCATTTTATATACTTTATAGCTTCGAGATGAATTTTAAGACAAGAGGGGGTGTATGTAACATCCCTCTCTACTGAGCACATGTTTCCAACTTATTATTTGAGGACACTTGCATGCAAGTGATCTGGTTATAGTACAATGTTATTTGTTTCGACTATGGATTTTCATGATGATGTTGATGGATTGTGATTTATTGTTACTTGATATATGTATTGACAAATGATATTGACAATTTTACCTGAGTGTGCAGGACACATGACAAATTATAGATGTTGATGGCATCAATGGACCTCCTTAGACTCTGGATTGTGTGAGGGAGTGGATTGTATTTGGTTTGAGTATTTCATTTTACTCATATGTGACATATGATCGATTATAGTATGATTTTGTATATGGATCTTTGACAATGTTTTCTCAATGGATGAAGGCTAATGATGCTTTCTAATCTGACTCACATAAGGATTATGGGGGCCATGAACATAAAACCAGACATTGAGGGAGAGGTGTGGAAAAGTCCCTGTCACATCCTACTAGCATTCCCATCGTGGCTTGAATTGTAGGTTAACAATATATTAGTTCGAAAGGTCCACGATGTTGTGAGGGAATACTGATACAATTGCTCACGAATATTTCTAAGGGGAGCGCAATAAGGCAGATTCCTTACTCCTTAGAATCCCTTAGTCTCTCACAAGGTCGATCGAGTGGAGTGTTGACTTCAAGGGTTATACAAACTACCAAAACTAGTCAAAAGGCAAGAGGCACCCTTGGAGCACAGGAATGTGTCTTGAAGGGCACATCGTCTAAATAAATAAATAAAAACTTGAGTCAATGGATTTAGGTGGCCTAGAAAAAAATAAATTGAATTGACATTGTCGAATTTAAAATAATTAATTAATGAGTAATTTTGTTAATTATAAATCCCCATAAAAGTCTAATCCTATTCTAAGACAAATCCTAAGTCTAAGTTTAGTTAGGGGACTAAAATAAAATGTTAAATAAAAAAAAGAGATTAGAGATAAATCAATCTAAAGAAAAAGTGAAATAAATATAAAGATTTGATATAATGCACATGTGTGCAAGAAAATACCAAAATGGAATTTTAAAATATGAAAGGAATAAAACATGAGAGAATAGGTGTACACATAGAATGGTATCTATAGTCTAGCTACCACAAGTCTAACTAGAAGAAGACTCCCATTTTAACACTAACTCAGATTTAGTAAGGAGACAGTCATTAAATTAGAATATGGGGAATAAAGAGACAAATAATAGCGATTTAAGGAACACATTTGGGAAATGTGAGGGAAATTGACTTTTAATTAAAATAAATTAGGTATTTACTTGTGCAACTTGGGGAGAGGGTGACAAGCATGAGGGTGAATAATCCTAATTTGTTTAATTAAAAAGTTAATTAATTGTGCATGTGGGCATGTGTCAGTGAGGAAACCTATAAAGAAAATGGTCTAGATGAGAAAAGGGGAAGACTAGTTATTGGTAAAGTTGTGCTTCCAAAATCATTTTATTAGTTTTACTTGTCAGAGTTGGGATACCAAGATTGATCTAGAGTGGTGGCTCTACCTTGCAAGGAAAACTTGGAGCTACAGCATTTTTGGTTTGCGTTTGCTTGGATCCTTTGCGGCTCAGGGGGATAAGGGGGAAGAAGTGTACCCCTAGCATTGGTTGGGAGATACCAATGAAGTCTCAACAATTAGCAAGTGGGAGAAAGGAAGGAGTGCCATTTGCTGGATAACATCTTCTTATGTGTTCGTCGTTGGTTATGGTACTCTTATTTTGAGATTGAATTTGTATTAATATTTAATCTGTATAATAGAGTTCCTGCAAATTCGCCATAAACTGATTGTAATTTTAAACTTGAATTGAAAATACCTTGATATTTTTTATTGAAATCTAGAAGATAAAATTCTAAAAATTGTTGTCATATTGATTTCTCAAAATGATTAATGGCTGCCAGGATATATACATACATAATGTTAACTTCTTAGTTGCTTCCATTTATTTCATATCAAAGTTTTAATTAATTTATTATTTTCATAGATGTGATTTATGCATAAATGTCTTGGGTTGCATGTTGAGAATATTGGGGATTATATATGGTTGTTGTTTGGAAAAATCATGAAGAATGAATAACCCTTGTGATTTCTAATTTGGATTTCAATTTCTGAGAAAAAAAATATGTTTACGGTGTTGTCAGAGTTTTTATTTATGTTGTTGTTAAACCTCTTTCCCAAATCGAAATTGTAGATTCGTTTTCACTGTGTAATGGTTAATTGTTTTCCTGGAATAATAATTTCATGGAGACTCTATAACCACTACTAATTAAAATAACAAATACCATTTATATTTCCCTTGATCACTTCTAGTCAATTTACAAACCTGATATCCTTATCACTACCAAATTTTGACAATGGAAATTGGGAATCTTTCGATCACTACTTTTAAATATCAGATCCAAAATTTAGAGATATTTATTTTGGTATGCGTCAACCTTTTGCATTCGAATTTGAGAAATTTGTGTGGTCCTTGTAACATTTATTGATTGTATAGAACTCGGATTTAGTCATTTCGCTGCAAGTGTTTATGCATGTTGGGATTACTATATGGGTCTCTGCTTATTTTGAAACCCCTAAATTTATTTTGTGACCAATGTTGCCATTGCTGGAACTGATGTCTGTGATTTTGCTGTAGAGTTTTGCATTCTCGTCTTTTTGAACCTTTAAAATTGTTTTTGATATAGAAAATTTTTGGGTTAGTCTCCTTTATTTAATACCAAAAATTTATTTTAATTCCTAGGTCTCTCTTAGTCATTGGACGCCTTGAACGATTTTATTTTTGTGCCTTGAACCTCTACCATTATTAGATAGCAGTTTCTACCTTTTCTGAAACCTTTATTTGTTGCCCAACCTGCAAAAGATTATGAATTTGTCCTTTAGTGATTGTTGTCAAGGATTGCAACTCTATAGTTGTGGATTTCCTTTGTTGTCTTTTATAAAACAATCCCATAATTTAATTGGGCGATTATTGTTCCGTTTATTTTTATTTTATGAATTTTAATTTCGAAGTATTATAGTTCATGGAAAGAATTTGGGGCTACAACAATAACTTGACCATCTTGAATCCCTCTGTATTTATATACTCTCCTTTACTTAAGGCTTACCCATTGTGAAGTCGATTCGATGCCTGTAAATTTTAAATTCAATCTTTTCATAAATTTAGTTATGTTCTAGGGTCCGGATCAGGAGTTGAATCAAGTGTTGGATTAGGATCCATATGGAAATGTCTCTCATGAAATAACAACATTATTTAACCTATTCGTGTATGGTTTTCCTATTTCTATTTAATTGTTTTTGTATTGATTTTCTATTTAATTGTTTTTGTAACATTCGTAAAGGTAACACCTAGAAGGGTGAGTTTTGTAATTGTTTTATTGGCTTGACATATACATGTACACTCACCTCTTAGACATCACTTCCAATTCCTTATAGAACTTGCATCAAATTTATTTTCCCTTCCTCTAAAGCTATACAATTAATAAAATTTGTTTTTGTTGCACTTAAAATTAATCTAAATTATCATAAATTAGTGCCGCATCCAGAACTAGATTAAGTGTCGTATTGAGCTCTCTATTAAGGTATGGATTGAAGGACATCTTAACATCTGGATGGAGGGCTAGATTGAGTTATGGAAGGAATTTTAGATTTTTCTTCACATTGGATCAACAATGTGGATGGATTCCATAACTCATTTTTGTTTCTTTATTTGGAGATGTAATTTAACATCTGAATATATTTTAATTTTTAAGAATAATATTGATCTTCCCTTTACTCCTTTAATTAATTTTTAAGATATCAATTTCATTCTTACATATGGTTCAAATAATATTTGGGTCTTCCTTTAGTTCTTTTAATTGGGTTTATAAGTCAACATCGGGTACTTTATTTTTATTGTTTAAATAAAACTTGATCTTTTTTAATTATCCTTATATATGGATATGCAAGATAACATATAATTTATCTTATATAATTCTTAATTATTGATTTGAACTTCTTATACTTTCTTGCAATGGAAATGTAAGGTAGTCTTGGAATCTTTCCATATTGCTTGTTATGATTGAACCTCTTAATTCTTTTAAAATGGATATGCAAGCAATAGACTTCTTATTAATTGCTATTTGTGATTGATTTTTATTAGTTTTATAAATTGGATAAATAATGCAAAGTATAATCTAAATTTAATGTATTGCTTAAGAAGATTGATCTTCTTGTGGTTTCTTGCAAATGAATATATAATTTTAGCCTTTAAATTCCTGACATATATTCTTATAAGATATTCCTTAATATGAAGATGCATGGTTGAGATACATGAGACTAAGATTTCACTTATGTTATTTGGGTTATTATTGTTTATGTAAACGCCTCTTACTCACTTACACTCAATATTTCTTGAATATTGATTAAGTAGAGTAGATTCTTATTTGCACTATGATGAATTGATGGTTAAGTATGCTTATAATTCTAGTTTTGAATAGAGGTGTGTGGTTGAATTAATTTGAATCAAATACTTCCTTGTTCCTCAGAACAATCACCATTCTTGAGACCTTAAGTGGTCAAACTCAATCAGATGAATCCTCAACTTAAGCGTTGCTTATGTTTCTTGGAGGTCCTAACCATGCGGGATAGGTTGGGCAGGTAGCTTCCGTATGTTATCTTTATAAGATACGTTTGATTGAATAATAATGATGTTTCTTTCATTCATTTGTGATGAAATTGATTGTGTAGTTATTAATAAATGTTATGACACATTTTCATAGTACTAACGTTTTTTCAAAAAAAACATATTTACCTCTTTTGTACATCACTAATTGTTGACGTAATGGAGGGGCATTAAATTTACCAAATGAGAGATGAAAAAACCTCAACAAAGATTGATTTGAGATTTGGTTATCATAAATTCAAAATTAAGAAAGAAGATATCCAAAAGACAACTCTATGAATGGGGTATGGCCATTATGAATTAATGGTGGTGCCATTTTGTCTTCCCAATGCACCAACCTGCATGTGTCTTATAAATAGTTCTTTAAACAAGTACTTGGATAATTTTGTTCTTATTTTTCTAGATGATATATTAATTTATTTTATGAATGAGAAAATCAAAATCATTTGAGAATGGTTTTGCAAGTGCCAAGAGCCATACATTGTATGCAAAACAAAGCAAATGTGATTTCTGCTAGAAGCAAATTCGCTATTTAAGTCACATTATTTTAGACCAAGCAATATCTATGGATCCAAAAAATATTGAGGCCATAATGAATTTCCCTACTCCAAAAAATGTAATGGATATGAGATCCTTCATGTGTCTTGTTTCTTAATTACCAAATATTTATTCAAAGATTCTCCAAAATTGCATACAAAATTATTTTTTTCGCAAAAGAAAGGGGTGGAGTTTGAAGGGTCGAAAGACGAGGAAATATTTCAACTATATAGTAAGCTTCTCACAAGTTCCACAATATGAAAAATTCTAATTCAAATTAATATTTTGTTGTGTGCACTATTCTTCATGCATTGAAGGACTTGGTGGACTTTTCATGCAAAACAATCATGTAGCATGTTATGAGTCATGGAAATTAAAATCCATGGTAAAAAATAGGCTATTCATGACTTGGAACTTGCTGCAATAATGTATGATCTAAAAATGTGGAGGCACTATGCAATGGGAAAGAGAGATTAGAATTGGTCATATAACAATGTGAAGTATTTATTTGAGTAGCCAAACTTTAATTCCAGGCAAGCTAGATGGCTAAAAAAAAATGTTATTTTGATTTTATGATGAAGTGCATAAAGGGGAAACAAAACAAAACTCTAGTTTCACTTAGAGAAACGATCCATGTTGTAATAATAGTATTTGCAAACTGGATTCAAGAAGAGAGTTATTGATTCCATTGTTGAAGATGAACAATACATTTGAATGAACTATGGATTGTAGTAAGACAAATTAGAAAATATATAAGAAGGTTATTAGTTGAATGATGATGGAGTATTAGATGAATGATAATGGACTTCTTCTTTATGAAAATACAATGTATATTACAAACATTTTTTTGAATCAACATGGATGAAATACATAAGATGTCATATTTTGTACCTTCAAGCTACTAGAAAATAATTTATATAGAAAGAAAGAAAATTTGTTTTCTTGCGATGAAGAAATATGTTGCAAAATATATTTCCATATGCATGGAATGTCAACAAGTTAATGCTAAGTTTAAACATCTAGTCGGTTTCTTGCAACCTTTTTCAATTATAGAATGGAAATGGAAGGTAATAACTATGGATTTTATTATTAGGTTACCAACCACATCAAGACAACATGATTCTATCATGGTTGTGGTGGATATGATATCCAAAGTAACACAATTTGTTCTTGTTAATATTATCCATATGACTAATGAAATTGCAAATATATTGATGAGGGAAATATTTATATTTCATGGCCTCACTAAAGAAAATGTATATGGTAGGGATATAAAGTTTACATTTAATTTTAGGAAGAATATTTTTCAAGAATTTGGTACCAAGTTAAATTTGATTATTGATTTCCATCCAAAGAAATATGGATAAACTAAAAGACTAAATCAATCAATTGAAGAGATGATTCACATGTATGTGATGAAAAATAATTCAAAGTGGTAGGATTATCTACAACTAGTATATTTTGTATATAATAATGTGCATCGATAATTATTGAAAATGAGTCCATTTTGAGGATTTATATGGTAGAAGATGAAAAACACCAGTGATTTGGGATAAACGAATAAACATGATTGTTCTTGGTATATAAATGCTTAAGAAAATGGGGCAAGCAATTGCTAGAATTAGGTAAAATTCACAGGTATCCCAAGACAATGAAGAGTTCAATGTCATTCAATGTTGTTTATGTTCAGTGTCATTTAGGTTCATTTCTTGCTTTGAGTCAATACTATGAAGAGTTTGTTGTATCTTGGAAGTTGTACCAAGCTAGCACTTAGATATTAAGGGCCATTTGAAGTCCGTGATAGGATAGGGCCAGTTTCATATAGACTTGCATTTCCAACTTACACTAAATATCATGATTTTGTCAATGTTTCTCTATTAAAAATATTTGAACATGATCCTAAAAATTTGAAAGATTGGGTTGTATTCCCCAAAGTGATGGTTACGGTTATCGAGAAGGTTACGATTATCCACAAGGTTAACCAATGCTTGGCGTTTTAACCTGTGTGCCCATCAAAATGTGACACGTGTCACCCACTGTAGGTTCCACATGGACTCTCTACCTTGTCATGTGTCACCCCTGGCTCTTACTTGTTTGACCCATTTGGCGGGAGGAGTATGAGAGACCCACTTGTATTTGCCTCCGCGTTTAGTACATCACCACATGCGAGGGTGGAACCTACGAGATTCAGAGACTTTAGGACTCTATAGGTTTGGGATGCAGTGTTATGGGTAAGTTGAAAGGCCCGAAGGTCAGAGCCACGTGGAGAGATTCTGGGATCCTTCAGGAGTTCAGTAATTTGGGACTTCGAAGGACATGCATGCAGAAAATAAAATGGTTTTTCAACATTGAACACTGAATTATCCTGTAGCTTGTGAGTTAGATGATGATCAAGTCTCGTCGTTGATTTGGATGGAAAATGGAACTTCCCTCCGAGAGGTAGGAACCTAGAAATGGCATGAACAAGATGGACCCATGTGGGCGCCACGTGGCCCTCAACCAATAAATCCCCAAAGAACTTTGGGAGGCCATTCCATATCTTACAAAGCAAAGGTCGGATTTGAGCCAATTAATAGTAGTTAGAAAGCTACGAGCGAGTATAAGAGGGTTAATATCTCAGAGAGATGAATCGAGTAAGAAAAATTTTGATGTCCCATTCCTAGAAAGTGTATTTAAGGGTCCATGTGTGTTACAAATTTGTATCATAGCATGGTTACAACACTTGGCCTGCTTGGGATCATGAACGAGTCACTTAAAAATATTATTTAGAGAAATTTTAGGGGTGAAACCCTATATTACACCATTCCTAAGAGGCTTAGTTAAACCTTTACTGAAGAAAGGAATGAAACTTTCTACTATTGTGTGTGTTTCTAAAAATATGAATTGTTTGCTATTCATAAACTAGTAGATCATTAACTAACGTAAAATATTTTATCAGCACTCAAGCAACTAGTGGACCGCAAAAAAACTACAAGAATAAAGGATGGTGACACACCATGAGTTGGGGGAAATCTCCCACAATAGAGAGTAAGAATCTAATGAAAGGAGGGTGGTGGAAACCCCTCCATATTTGGTTGAACTGTAGGAAGCCTCATGGAAGAATTACAGAGTTGTAAGGCTTACAATGAAAGATTGATAAAAGAGAAGGAAAAGAAAACTCAAATTAATGCAATCCTACTGCAAAGCTTGTCACATATACAAAGGAAACTGCAACATGGACTAACATCCATTCATATGGAGAGAAATCATACTAAGAAAACCCAAAGTCCACCTGAGATACAAAAGAATGGCCTTGAAAGTGGCCACAAAAGGAGGAGAACCTTAAGGAAGGCCCAACATGGGGCTAAGAGACACTCATCGGAAGAATCCTTTGGTGATGAAATTGACAACTCCAAGGAATATTCTAGTAGAAAAAATAGTTCGCATTCCCAGAGGAAACATT
Organism: Picea engelmannii; assembly: GCA_009831015.1. Taxonomy (NCBI): domain Eukaryota; kingdom Viridiplantae; phylum Streptophyta; class Pinopsida; order Pinales; family Pinaceae; genus Picea; species Picea engelmannii. The sequence goes on along the minus strand of ML784703.1, from coordinate 951,931 downwards.
CCAAGAGACATGACCCTGAAGAGTTTAATAAATCCAAACCACCCACTTTTGATGGATAAATAAAGAAAGGGGAAGAAGTAGAAGTTTTGTTGTTTGGTTTGAAGAAGTACTTCCAAGTCCATGACTACTCCAAAAATTGAAAGGTTCGAATAACCATTTTTAACCTGAATGGAAAGGACTCAATTTGGTGTGAGGACATTAGGAATGTGAAAGGAATCCATGATAAGGACTTGTCATGCAAAACAATTTGAGAAATACTTCATTAAGAAGTATCCATTAGAGAAATACTTTGATTTGAAGACCAAGGAGTTCTATGAACTCAAGTTGGGATAACTCACCATAGAGGAATATAATAAATTCCTTGAGATGATAAGGTATGTTCCCTACATCAAAGATGAAAAGGTAAAAATGCAAAGATTTATTAGTGGACCACCTCAGTCCTTCCGAGACAGAATTGAATTTGATGAGCCAAAGAACTTAGAAGAAACTATCTGGAAGGAAAGGTATTTCTATGAACAGTTCAAGAATAAGACAAAACCTCACGAGGACTAGAAGAAAAAAATCACTTAGGAATTCAATAAGAAGGGGTTTAAACCCTCAATATTTAATAGCTATGGGAAAGTTTCTAAGATGAGCCTTCCTGCTAAAATTTTATATTAGTAAAATTTCCCCTCTCAGACTGGAAATAAACCCTTTGGAGAAGCCTCAGGTAAGACTGATAAGAAGAAGAGATAACCCATGAAATGTTGGGGTTGTGGAGAGGAACATATGATGAGAGACTTCCCACATAGGAAAACGAACAATAGGAGGATCTACAACATCCAAGAGGCTACCACAGTCAATGATGTGGATAGGAACATGCCATGGATGTATGCAGCCTTGGATAATAGACAAGCCGACCACCAAGCTTCAATGGTGGAGATGGAAGGTATGATTGGAAACCATCTAGTTTCCATTTTGAATGAACCTGGTTCTAATTTTAGTTATGTTCCCCCTCAAACGGTTGAGAAATGTAAATTGCAACAATTCAAACATTTTAAATCATGGCTAGTACAACTAGCCATCAGAACCAAAAGAAAAGTAATAGAGTTCATACCACCATGCCAATTCGTTATGAATGGATTGCCCACCCAAGCGCCCTAAACATAATTCCTTTAGGATATTATTACATGTTGATTGGCATGGACTGGTTGGCTTCCCATAAAACCAAGTTGGAATGTTACAATAAAACTTTGGAGTGTGAAAATGAAGAATGGAGAAAGGTAACCCTACAAGGGACTCAAAATCCTATCTGAGTGAGACAAATACCAACCCTTCAAGTTAAGAAGTATTGTAGAAAAGTATTTCCTTTGTATGGAATACAAGTTTTGTAATCTGTTGAGAAAAACAAACCAATCCTAGAGGACCACCCCATATTAAGAGAGTATAGAGATGTATTCCCATAACATGTACGAGGTCTACCTCTAAGAAGAGATATCAATTTTTCAATAGACGTGCATGAGGAACATTGCCAGTGTCTAGAACACCCTATATAACGAGTACACCAGAAATAGTTGAGCTCAAGCTACAACTAAAGGAAATGATGGACAAAGTCTACAATCAGCCTAGTGTGTCTCCATAGGGAGCACCAACCTTGTTTGTGAAAAATAAGGATATCACACTTAGGTTGTGCATAGACTATAGGAAACTCAATAAGATGACCATAAAGAATAAATATCCCTTGTTGAGGATCGATGACTTGTTTGATCATATAAGGGGTGCTACAATTGCCTTCAATATTGACTTGAGGTCTCGATACCATCAGGTCCGAATTAAGGATGAGGACATACAAAAAAAGACCTTTAAGACAATATATGGTCACTATGAATTTGTGGTCATGCCATTTGGTATAACTAATGCACCAACCAAATTAATGTTCTGAATGAATAATGTACTCAGTAAACTCTTAGATATATTTGTATTTATTTTCATTGATTATATCCTAATCATTTCTAATAATAGGGAAGAGCATGAATAATATCTCAAGCTAGTTCTTCAAGTACTAAAACAACATCATCTATATGTGAAGTTTAACATGTGTGACTTCTTCCAGAAACAAGTCCATTACTCAAGCCATGTTATTTCTGAAGAAGGAGTGGCAGTTGACCCTAACAAGATCAAATCCATTATGGATTGGCCTCACCAAAGGATGTATCTGATATCAAATCTTTTATGGGCCTAGTAGGATACCATAGGAGCTTCATAAAATAATTCTCCAAAATTGGTTGCCCAATCACTTCCCTTCAGAAAAAAGGAGTTAAATTCTTTTGGACATCAGAATGTGAAGGGAGATTCCAAGAGATGAAATACCTTCTAACCAATGAACCTATGCTGAAGATTGTAGACCCAAACAAGGACTTCCTGGTGTGTACAAATGCATTCAAGGAAGGACTCAGAGGAGTCCTTATGCAAGAAGAACATGTAATTTTCTACGAATCCATAAAATTGAATGAGCATGAAATAAATTATATGACCCATGATATAGAATTGGTTGCCATAATGCATGATTTGAAAATGTGGAGGCATTACCTCCTCGGTAGAATATTTATTCTTATGACAAACCATTGTGGGTTGAGGTACTTGTTTTATCAACCAAAACTTAATGCTAGAAAAGATATATGGATGTCTCTCCTTAGTGAGCTTGATTTTGAAATCAAACATATCAAAGGAAAGGAAAATAGGGTGGATGATGCCATTAGAAGAAGTGTGAAAGTGATTCACCTAACGGTTGTAAGAACCTGTGAAATGGATGTCAAGGAGAGAGTCAAGAGTGCCCAAGAAACAGATGCATTTTTCAAGATTGTAAAATCGTACTTAGAACAAGAGCCCACAGGGATGAAATAAGAAGGTTATCAAATGTTGAATGACAGTCTTCTATATTGGTCATCCTGGTTATCAAAATATGATCAGAGCCATTAGGAAATTGTTCTCTTGGCCCATACTAAAAAAGGACATAGCTGATTACATAGCTAAATTTATAGAATGTCAGCAGGTTATAGCAGATCAATGACATCCAGCAAGGATGTTCCAGCCCCTTCCAATTCCAAAATGGATATGGGAAACCATCTCCATGGATTTCATCACAAGATTACCAAAATCAGCCAAGCGGAATGATGGCATCATGGTAGTTGTGGAAAAATTGAGCAAGGTTGATCACTTCATTCTCATCAACTCATCTTGTAAGGAAATAGATATTTCCAGTATTTTCATGAAAGAAATATTTAGGCTGCATGACATGCCTAAGTATATCATATTTGATAGAGATAAAAAAATTTACTTCAATATTTTGGAAATCTCTGTTTGCAGGTTTTGAAACCAAGTTTCCATTTAGTACAACTTGTCACCCTCAAACTGATGGAAAGACAGGAAGAGTGGACCAAGTGTTAGAGGGAATGTTAAGGATGCATGTAATGCACCAGCCTAAGAAGTGGGAAGACTACCTACCACTAGTAGAGTTTTCCTACAACAATGGCTATCAAGAGTCCTTGAAGATGAGTCCATTTGAGGCCCTCTACAATAGACAATGAAAGACTCCAATAAGCCGGGATAACCCAGTAGACAAAATTACAATTGGACCAGATATGTTGAAAGAAATGGAACAACAAGTAATTCAGATAAAGGAGAATCCATGAGTGTCTCAGGATAGACAAAAAAGCTATGCAGACAGAAAGAGGACTCCTAGAGAATTCAAAACAAGGGATCATGTGTATCCCAGAGTGAAACCCAAGAAAATATCCTTGAGAATGGGATCTTTTTCCAAGCTGGAACCTCGATATTTTGGACCCTATGAAATTTTGCATAGAGTGGGACTTGTAGACTATAGATTAGTGCTTCCTCCCACAATGAAGGCACATAATTCTTTCCATGCTTCATTATTGAAGAATTATGTACATGATTCTAATCATATAATTCATTGCTCTGTGATTTAGGTGGAAGCAGAGGGAGAATTCCTACCAAAACATCAATTCATAATAGATAGGAAGGAAACCCCACTTAGGAACAAAACCATTGCATAGGTCAAGGTGCAGTCGAAATTTTTTGGCCCAGATGAGGCTACATGGGAAATGGAGGATGCCATGAGACATGCATATCCATTTTTGTTTACTTCTATACATATAGAGAACATCGGCAGATAGAACATCATGGACGATGTTCCTTTAAGAGGGGTATTGTAATACCCTTGTTTCCCCCAGATTTTAAATATAACTATAAACTAGATGAGAGACTATGTAAGACTAAATATGTGTGAATGTTGGATTTGATGAACCTTTTTGTATAAAAGGTCAATGTATGTATTTTCTATTATTAATACAAAATGGATAAGTGTTTCATAAATGATGCAGGGGGGTTTTCCAAGATAGGCCATGATGCTATGAGAGAGATGGTGAGGGGAACTCAGACTCAAAACAGTCGTTTGAGACAAAAAAGAATTACCAGTCAGACTGGTAGCTATAAGAGTCCTCCTTAACAGTTAATGAGTAGATGGGGAAGAGTACGCATTTGCAATACTTCTAGACCTAACCATGATCTAGGGATTCGAACCCACACAAAATTGATGAGGAAGGAAAGAAAAGAGGTAATTGGTGGGCAGAGGCATATCCGTGCATGGAAGCAAAGTTGAGAGACCAATCTCAAGAAGAGAAAAGAGTGATTGCAACTCTCTAGTTCAAGGAAGAACTCAGAAATAAGATCGTTTTGGGAATAATAAGTGGCGTAAAGGGTTTTCATTACAAGATGATAAACAAGGTTGATGAGTGACTCTAGAGGTAGTCGTGCAGACCTCCTTTCTTGGTATAGAGAAAACCGATGGCCAAGATCATGTGGTAGTAGGAGAGTAACCTTTGTCCATAATTATCACTAAGTAAGAAGAAAGTGTCTCTCTCAGAGCATCATCGTCTAGCTCGGGGTTGGCCAATGGTAAATCCATTTAGGAGTGGTTGTGCTTATGTTTGGGTGGAAAAGGCACCCCTTTCAGTAGTCGCAACATGATTTTTGGTTTCTAATAAGTATTTGCATACATTGTGTATTGAAATGGAAATGATGATTGAGTATATTTATATGTCTATGACTCAGTTATGTGTTGAATAATTATGGTAGATATATGTATTATCTCTTTGTGAACTCATGCTTTTGATTGGTTGTCTGCTTGCCTCAACTTAGCAGTTAGGGAGTTCTGGGACGTAAGTCTTCAAGAGGGTCGAGGTAGAATTTACTAGAATGTTCAAGTCCTTTCAACCTCTATAATACACCTTCACAGGAAAAATAAGTTCAAACCCTATGGAGGGGGGTGCCTCCTTCATTCCTTTCATATGTGTGACCAAGGGTGCATGCCCTTCTCCTTAACCAATTTACGACTAAGATATTAGCGCGTAGCCCACAAGATTTTTTGAAGGACCCATGTGATCAAGGTCTGGGAAACCTACACTGGGCCCGAAAGGAAATAAGTCTTTTGGCTTCAGAATTCTAGGAGTTTGGAGATCCAAATTTTTTCAACCTTAACATTTATAAATCGACCAAAGGAAACCGATGGTTATGGTTATCCATGAGGTTAACCGACACCTGGCGATTTCCCCAACTTGGACAGATAGAATTGCCCCACCGCTAAACCTTCATCCATTTACCCATCACAAAATAACGTGAGCCACCGATTTGAGGGTATTCAAGAGACCCCTTGGCCATTGGATCCATGCTGAGGTAACTTCGACAAAGTCTTAATCCAGGAGAAAAAAGATGTTACAACATCAAACACCCTGAATGCTAAAGTTATGAAGTAAGGAGAGTTGTGGATCTAGGGAGTTCATCAAGAATCCCTCTTAACCATTCAATCAACAAGTAGAGGGACTCGCATATGGTACATAACCAAAGTACTTGTTCGGGAGGATGGAGCATCCATGACCCCAAAACTATCGAAGGTCAGAGATGCGAAGTGACGAGGACCGTAGATCTCGAGACCCTTTAGGATCTCCCTTGATTTTTAGATATATACCATGGTTAGCTTGGTGTTTACCACTCTGGGAGAAAGGAGGAAGTCACACCGGGGATCCCTCAAATGTAGAAGTTACGAAGTAACAATGGTCATCAATCCAGGGGTTACGTGGACATATCATGACCGTGAGATTGAAGGGTTGGGAAGGCTATCAATATGGAGTGGCGTAGCATAGTGAGGTCACCAAGGGTGATGTGGACCCATGACTAGCATACCACATGTGACTTGGAATTGTACATCTCGTAGACCCTACATGCCCATCAACATGTGACATGTGTCACCCACTATAGGTACCATGTGTTTTCTCTGCCTTGCCACGTGTCACCCTTGGTTCTTACCTATTTGACCCTTTTGCTAGGAGGAGTATACAGGATCCACTTGTATTCACCTTCACGTCTATTACATCACCACGTGCGAGGGTGGACCCTACGGGAGTCTAGGACTTTAGGACTCCAATGGTTTGTGATGTAGTGTTGTGGGTAACTTGAAATGCCTGAAGGTCGGAGCCACTTGGAGAGATTCCAGGCTCCTTAGAGAGTTTGAGAATTCAGGACTCTGGAGGACATGAGTATAGAAAAGAGAAGGTCCATTCAACATGGAAGCACCGAAAGATGAATTCTCCTCTAGCCTGTGTGTTAGATGAGGATTAAGTCTCATTGTTGGTTTGGATGGTGGATGGACCTTCCCTACGGGAGGTAGGAACCTAGAAATGGCATGAACGAGATGGAACCATGTGGGAGACATGTGGCCCTCAACCAATAACTCCCTTGAGAACTTCAGAAGGCCATATATTGAAAACCAGAGGCCGTATTTGAGCCCGATAACAGTCGCTAGAAAGATGCAGGCGAGTAGAAGAGGGTGAAGATCTTAGAGAGATTAATCGAGTAAGAAAAATTTTGATGCCTCATCCCTAGGGTATTTAAGGTGTCAAGTGTGTTACAGTAGGATGTGCTAATAATTTCCCAGGTCTCTATTAAGGTAACAACACCTGTGATCTTTGAGAATATGGAGTCATCTACTAAGTTTCGATTCCATAATTTGGCCTTATTCTCTCTTTTCCTTTCTTCTGCTTGATCATTTATTTTTTGATTGGTCATGGAAGACATATCTACTAACCATGGTTCCACATAGCCATGATCCATTGGATCCCAACACTCCTCTTCTTGTAAGAAGGATCTCATTCCGAGAGACAAAAATTCATAATTCTTTCCAAGTAAAATTGACCCTTGTGTTGGCCCTAAATTGTTGGACTGGCCATTTTTTTTGTAAAAAAAATTCAGAACAGTAAAAAAAGCACTGTAAATATTTTTTGTTCCCTTTCTCAAGGTTAAAAAAAAGTCACCACTGATTAAGAAAAACGTGGGTTAATTTCCAGTAAAAAATTACCAGTCTGTTCGAGGGGATCGTGCGTGGAGAAAAAAAACAACCAGAGAGAAAATAACTCCTCTTTGTGTGCTATTTTTTCTTCCCTTGGTCAAACAAATGAGACGAATCGCTATCCAAATCACAATGAAAAAGTATTCCTCCACTGCCTCTTACAACATCTTGTGTGATATCCCTCACCAAGTGTTGGAATGGATGCTTCTTTATAAGTAGCTTGGTGTGTGCATTGTTTTTATGGAGTGTGTGAAATTGGGAGTGTGAATTTGGCACAAAATCATTCCACTCCTCTTTCTCCGCGACCTTTTGAATGCCAACGACTTACACTCTGCACGCTAGCCAACAAGGCACATGTGTCCCACACTCTTTACAAAACAATAAACTACACAGACGAAAACAAGAAACAAGGAAAGGATTGTAACATCCCGCTCTGGCGCACTGAGAACACTTATTATTTGAGGACACTTGCTCGCAAGTGATCCAGACCCTTTTTATGTTAGACCTTTTATATTTGATTATGATGTGATTGAAAGATGACCTGATGTGTTACTATTTGATGTAGACGGGTGCTATTGACTCAGTTTTGTTGAGTGTGTAGGGTTTTTGACCTTGAGGATGCAGAGGCATCGGTAGAACCCCCCTGGACTCCGGACTGAGTCAGGGAGTGTGCTTTTGGGTTGATATGTTTATTATGATGTTTCATTTGATTGATGATTTGATGTTGACATTTCTGACATGATTATTGGTGATGCAGGCTGACGATAGCTTGCCGACTTGACTCACA